>OX451399.1:10101108-10642108 GCA_949629135.1 Eremobia ochroleuca
GATTCGCAAGTGGAAACTATAATTACGTCGTTCATAGTGCCATAAACATTTGATCGGAATTGTAAGTACTTGTAGTCTAACAGTAGTAAAAGGAAGTCATGTAAAGTTAACGTTTCGGCAGTTCGTGACCAAGCGCAATAACCATTCCATTAGTTTTTCAATGCGAATATGTGTAAATTAAATATGAATTCTATAGCCGGTTGTTTCCATTGTTCAAGTTAATCTCACCAAAGTGGGGTAAATGTTAACGATGCCGGTCACGTAAGGCGTTACGATAAAATATGCACGTTGATCACAAGGAATTAAAAATAAATTTATCTGTAGACCGAATTTGTAGGACAGCATCGACATGCACAATATTAAAATGTATAAATCTTTATTAATAAAGAATAGAGTTGTTTACATATTTTATTCTTCATAGTATTTTTCCTCAATCTATTAGACATCTTGTCGTTAGATTTTACCTGTTGTTCTGGCACATCCTTGGTTGGCGACGGTCTTTTGCCTTCCTTGTCCGTCTTAACAGTAGCAGTAGTTGTCTTTTCCTTCTTATTCCCCGTCACCGACCCGTGACCTTCCGCCTTTTGTTTATTATTTTTTTTCTTGCTTTCCTTTTTGCTGCTGCCTTCTGCATTGTTCTTAGGAGTATCTTTGATCCTCACTATGGTAACTGTAGTTGACTTTTGGTGAAATCCGAAACTTTAGATTTATAAAAACGTACACCATTTAACTTAAACAATCATGCCTAGTCACTAATCACTTGTCACTGTTCTATAATGTTATCCCTATCACTTTTATATAATATAAACACCTTGTTTATAAGTGACGATAAACTTTGTTAGTGCACTTGACATATAAACAAACTCATTAACGAAAACGCATTTCCACTAGTGTCACTGCAATCCTTTAGCACTGAAATCCAGAGAACGGTAGGTATCCAAGGTAGGCCTAGATGTCAGTTCGACAGAACGAAAATAACGATGTATCGCGATCGTGTGCAAGACAAAGAAAGATGTGATCGACAGACGGCGATCAGTTCGCCCGACGTGCGGGGCGAGAGTGCGGCGCGGCCGGAGCCGGTCGTCGGCCGCTGTAACCCGCGCCCCGCGCCTCGCGCACGCGCCGCCCGCCGCCCGCCCAACATACCGACTCTTGAATATTTCTTGCTACACATGTAAAATGCCGACAGATACCAGTATGCGTGGGAGAAAATATGTCATAAGAGACATTATAACTTATTTAATTTTAGAGGTAAACTAAATTTTAATTTGAGATATTACAGCTGAGTTCAACTTAAAGGAAACTATAATAGCAGTCCCATCCCGCCCCCGCCCTTGTTTAAAAGTTCTTTTGAAAAAGCTTGTAACGTGTTATATTGTATACCTTTCAGAAATTTAGTTAGTGTAAAAGATATTATATGTATGTCTTTCGTGTTTGTATATCAAATTTACGTTAAAATTATTTTTTTACTTTATTGAGCATATTTTTGATTGAATGTACTTAATGGATGAGTTATTTTATCTACTTACACCCGAAAACACTTTTCCAATAATAATTTGGTAACAGATTTGGAACTTTATTTAAATTATTTAAAAACAAATCATTTCAAACAGTATGCTGACATTCTGTGATATATTTTCGTTAGACACTTGCTTTTTAGGGTTAGCTTTTGCTCGGCAGATAATATAAAGCTACAATACCGACTAACAACACACAACTGACACATAATAAAAACATAATAATTATCTATTTAATTACTCATTGTCATTGCAGATCAAACTTATTTTAACAGAATTATTATTCATTCGTGATTTTTACCTCGATTTTAATTTACTGTATAAATTGTTTTCGGTAATTACCATCTGAATATGAATAGATTATTGCTTTGGCTTTCATAGTACGTGGATTTCTATTTTTATGTACGAAGCAATAGGCACAGTTTTTATTGCGTGGGTAGGTGCACGAATGCTGTGAAACGCATAGCGTCCGTTCGTTCGTAGCAATAACACATTCGCGAAAAGCAGTAAAACGGCCGTAAACCGATTTATTTATATTCGTTTTATAAGTTATTGCTTTACGACTGCGATTAATGCAGTCGTTGTAGGGTACCCATAATCAACTCAACTCACTGTATATTGATAAATTTATTTATATTTCATGTTTTGTAGTCGATGATATATTATAGTCCTTGTCTTTCAGTAAATGCCGTTTTAATTAAGACTAGCGACCCGCCTCTGCATCGCGCGGTTTTTACGACTTGACAAAACATCGAGATTTCTTTATTAATAAGTAAGTTTAATACTAATGTATTACACACAAACCGTACGGAATGATTCTCTAAAATATGGTGACAGCCACATCAAAATCGTTAGCGTAGTTTAGAAGAACAACGCAGTCATAGACAGACACGAACAGCAACTTTAATTTATAATAGTACAGATACAGATGGTGTAAACACCTATAGTGTGCGAAGGTTTTTTTGAAAAAATACAGTAGGCTACCGTAACTTATTCTATAATGTACGTACTGAAAACAAAAACCCCTGTTGAACTTTCACGTAGATTGTTTTTGTACCAACAACAGCCCAATAAACCCTCCGAGACCACTAATATATTCATACATATATTTGCACTAATAAAACATCTTTCTTTTGATACAATAACAAATTTACTTAAGCACTTAAGTATTCAAAGCTTCTCTTCCCCTAGATATTAATTTAAAATCATTTATTCGGTGGGAAAGACGAATAAAAGACCTCTTAATTTAGAAGGAAACAGTAAAGCGGCAGGGATAACCGAGATAAATCTCGACTTGTCTACAGTAACCGTCTCCGAAGAATAATCTATAAATATAAAAAAAAAAAAAAATTGTAAGAGTTTCCCCAACGAGAGGAACAGATTATTATTGCGGGGAATTGTGATCTCACGTAAAATATTAACGTATAATACCGAGGGGAAATTAAAACGATATGAACGGATCTCTTTGTCTAAATAGTGACAAAAAATACTGAAATGAAAGATAGATAAACAGAAGACGTTTATTGTGCAGTCTTTTGAAAAACTAATTTTTAGTTTGGATATTTGTTATTATAACCACCGCGCATCATTAGAAGAAATCGCTCCTACAGGTGTGATGTTGTGTTATGAACTTATGACTATAAAGGACATAACCCATTCATCATCTGCCTAGCCTTTTCTCAACTATATTGGGGTCGGCTTCCAGTCTAACCGGATGCAGCTAAATACCAGTATTTTACATGGAGCGACTGCCTATCTGACCTCCACCACCCAGTTACTGGGTAATACGATACCCCATGGTAAGACTGGTTGTCATACTTTCGGGCTCCTGACTAACCGTAACGACTGTCAAAGATCCACGAACGACAGCCGGGACCCACGGCTTAACGTGCTTTCCGAGGCACGGAGACATAACATAACCCATTCTGGGATATACAACGTGTAACGTTAAATGCGCAAAACCTGAAAATAGTTTGATCAGAATAACGAGCAGAATTAATTGAACCACTTTTTAATATATGTTACATTTTTCAAAAAATCTTCATTAAAAACGTTGCCGTGTCTATTTATTAATAGGTCAAGCAACCCAATGTCAGCGCGGCGCGGCGATCCGGGGACGACTCCTCCCTCGATAAAGCTTCGTCGCAGACGCAAGAAACGATCAGAATGGCCAGTAAAACTAAAACAGCACATAAAACCTTCACAATTTTTTTAATGACTTCTTTTCTATCTGAAATAGGTCAATTGAATTAAAAATCAGTTGGGGTGTCTGAGGTTTTGCGCATTTAACGTTACACGTTGTAAATATATTTTTTTTGCGGCCATCAATAATAATTACATATTTTTAAATTACACATATACCTCATTATTTTTACTAAGGCGTCAAAGTCGAGAACAATTTGGATTCGAAGATATCTATATATATTTGGAGGCGGATCGAAAGATAAGATCGTTGTACATCTTTGTTCTCGAATTCATTACAGCGATGTCGCCATACAAATAAATGCTTTTACTACTGCGACCATTCAAATAAAATGTAATTCTTCCTGGCCTTTTTATTTTTTATCCCAAGTCGCCGAACAAAATGGTTGATGTCCTTTAGGTACTTATTTATATTATTTTTTTTTTGTTTTTTACTTAGTATATTGCTCGTCAGTTTAATCCAAGGAGTAATAGAGTGTAATATTGTTCACAGTAAGTAATTTAGAAGTAAACTATATGCCAATATAACTACATAATACACGCCATATAATTTTAATTATCCTTTTAATGACAAATTATGATAAGTTTATGTCTGGGATTGTAAAACGTATGGTTATTATCTCTTAGCTAACAAGCAATTGCAAAGTTACTTAATAATAGGTACGGTTCTGAAATGATTATAAACTAGCGTTTGCCAGCGGATGCCAGGTTATAAAATGTGCCAAATTTCATCTAAATCCGTTCAAACATACAAACTTTCACATTTATTTATTTATATTATACTAAATCAATAGTGCAGTACTTAATTCAATGACCGACAACGGGTTTTGAGAAAATATTTGGCTATAATACATAGGTACCTAAATGTGTTAAACCGCAATACTACAATTCAGCACGATCATAACAAAACTTAGATTACATTCAATTTCACATGATAAATTGGAGTGAACCGATTGTCACGAGCCAGAGGGCAAAAGTTTATATTTTGTAAAAATTGAAACGTCCCGAACGGCAGTGAGCCGGAAATTCGCCCGCGCACGACAGTCGTGCTGTTTATTTTTTCCTCTCGTTTTCCCACTTTCGGTAGCAATAAAAACGACGAGTAAAGATTTTTTAAACCTAACAAAATATACATTTCAGTATTTGAATCTAATATTATTTTTAGACCAAAACGGGTATTTTCATTTCACTGACATGTACACTAATTGACTTTTTGTTACAATTTGGAATAGATTCATAGATACAGATACCACTTGGCGTGCTTTGATTGTTGACTGCATCAGGGAATTAAAACAAGGGAGTTTTTGGTCCCCGCAGGGATTAGACTGCCAGCAATCTGTCATGGTTATTAAACTCATAATTCAGCGAGCTTGCTTGTTTCAAAGACGAAAACCAGTGTGGTATTTTAATAGTTATGCAATTATACTTTTTGATAATTTGAAAGTTAAAGAATAGTATCGGAAAATTAAATGTCAAGTTGCCAAACCATTCGCCAGTTTTATTTAGATACCCATGTAAACTTAAAATTGTTAAAACAGACGTGCGATGGGTAAGCTATGTAAAAGCGTGCATTTACTAATACTAGCATCAATTAGTTTTTGTTCAGTGTGAACTGTGTGATACAGCATTGATTACGCAGATTGAAATCAGTTCACCCCTCGCACTGCTTGTTAATGGTGCAATAAAAACGACGCTTATCGATTTAGCCGCCCGTTAAGAACGCTTCAAGGCATAATAATTTATTATCCAAACAATGTTGCGTCAGTCGATGTAAATTACAGTTCTCAGCGGTGGAATTATATAACGACGAGATTTGTTAACCGCCCAGTTGCGGAGTGACAAAAGTAATTAACACTTACGATACACTAGAGTGCTTGGTTTACGACGCTTGAACCTTTGGGACCCCTATTTGGTCGGGTCTTAAACCAGGGAGAGAAAATGGGCCCTCGATAACGATCAAGCTACGTTTCACGATCCTTAATTTTTATAATATATTTAATTTTTCTCTCTGATCTATCAAAACATAACAGAGAACGCAATTATAAAGAAAAAGATCGGCTATTGTATAAAAAATAAACAATATCCGTAGAACAATACGAGCATATGGATATTTTTATTTTATTCGTCGAATGAAACCTCAACAACGACAAACAAGGGTGAGAGATACGAACGGGAGGTACTGGTATTGAGAGTCAGACAACGACCGCAGGATTTATTTCGAGCCTCATTCAATTTGCGGTAAACGTATTGTTGGATTGCGTTTTTGTATCGTTCCCTCACTGAATAAACGTTATGTTGGTTAAAAATAAATTTGTTCCAGGCTGAATATATATTTGTATTTACTGTTTCGTTCAAGTTTTAGTTTAAGTATCTTTATCGCTCATTTAGAAACTATGTTGTTGGCGAAGCTGTTAGTATCGTAAAAGAGAAAGCGTCGGCAAAAATTTGAAAGTGTTTCTACAGAACTGACGAGGACACACAACAAAGCGAATGCAAAGTAACGCACTAGACATACAAATTTAATGTGGCTCGTATCTGCTCAGTTGGAATAGTGATGAGGAGGCACGACATGCTACTAAAAATTACTTTTAGGGCGTGCTAATTACAATCGAATTCAATTATCTATATTTTGCATAAATTGTATGTTAGTGTATTTTAGACAGTGGCATAGAAAGATACTGAAGAGAATGAAAAGCAATATAAGGCGGAAAAACAATCGGAAGTCAGAGCGGAAGAAATACTTGCTATTCCGAATTTTCTTTGTCATCCGTTTTATTCTCATAATGTATTTTTGCAAAAAAAAAAAAAAAATTATTAGGCCTGTTCGTAAAAGAATTTTGTTTGGTTTGACTTTAGTAGAGAAATTGTCATTTTACAATACACAACAAAGTTATCTGCGAGTTGTATATAAGGACTTCGCTTCATTCGACAGCCAAGACTTCGAAATGTAGTGAGCAAAAATGTAATTAAAACGTAGAATTAACAAAATCTACGTGCCGTATGTATACCGATAGTGAGAGCATTGAAGAGGGTGTAGAATTACAGATGCGGGGTGGGGGCTGCAGAGGAGGATGCAGCGAGAGGCGACATAAAATTTTCAACGACCACGTTGAGTATCTGACGGCATTATCTAGCTGTTTGCAAGTGCTCCGACTGTTTTCATATCTTTTGAATAAAACTTAGTGTAATATTCTTTAAAATATTCTTTTAAATATTCTTTAGAATCTGCAATGTAATTCATATCAAATTTTGAGACGTATGTTTAAGAAAAACTTTGCTCTATATTTATAGTTTCTTATTTACACATAGCATGTAGTGCAATTTATAGATATTCGAGTATTTAGTTTTTATGAAGTCACCAGAAATTCTCGTTAACCATAAAATAAACATGACTTTGAAATATAATATTTATGAATAGACATGTATTAGACGGTTTTGAAATTCGAACTGAAGTACCGATCTATACTTCGAGATGAAAGTTTATAATAACTATTGGCACTTTCTATTCCTAAGATTTTGTATAAGAAATATATTAAATTAATTTATAGATTTTATCTTAAAGAAATGTTTTCCATATAATAATGCTGCCAGACGCTGCATTCACCAAAGCAGATACACTGTTCAAGCGAGTCCTCATATCGAGAATTCAGAAAATACTAGCGTATGTAAATAAAACAGTCTTTCCAACGTCGGAAAAATATATTTCAATAAAACCGTATCTACCGTATTCACGAGAAACGTACTTACAATTCAAGCGCTCTGTACTCGATCGTAATTTTAAAGAATGAAAGAACTTGGAGAAAAATTGTAATAATTTTATAACTCGAGGGAAAAGAAAATTATTTAAGTATGAGTGAGAGTAAATAATACGGCAAAGACGAGTCTACAAGTAGATATAAAGTAAGCGGGGCAGCTGTAGAGGTGCGGGCGGGGACAGGGAGCACTGACAATCTCGTTATAGATGTGAATAAATAATGAGTAAGCATTAAGCTCGCCTTTCCCGAGCAGGGGCGGCTGCCGAGTTGCCTTTGTTGTCGGCACTGTTTACTGCGCCGGGGATTGTGCTCGCCGCAAGCCCAATTTATTCCGCTAATCGAGCCTCACCTCGCTCGGCTTAAATTAATTAACAACGACTTAACTCTACCATATTAAATTTACATACGATTATGTTTTAATTTTTTTACTTCTTTGAACATGAAATGTTACCTTAATTCGGCACAAACACGTTGGGTTGAACTAAAATCTGTTTGATTACACGGAAAAAGTACGTTTAAGTAGTTTTAGTTAGTAGTGAATTAGATCATCGAATCTATTTTAAATGCTTCTGGTGCATCTACCAATATTAGGAGTCTGAGTGAAGACAGCCGTGCCATGTATGTACGAGACAACAATTAGCGGTATTACTTTGTTATGTAGGTTGATTGCATTGCAAGGTATTTGTTTTGTTTATTTATCAGAAGCTAACACGAAGCATGTGTGTGTTCTTTACTTCAAAGGGAGGCGGTGATACGTGCACGCCCACGGACCAGGTGGACACGTCCGACATTCCGCCGACATAGCACACTGCCAACAAACTTTAGAGTAGCGCCTAAACTCTCAAGTCTGACTTGAAAGATTCACCGATTCAAATTATGTAACAATAACATTCAGAATTAACTACAAATTGGCGTAACAAATACAGCAGCACATGTTGCAAAACATGCAGAGATTATTTCCAAATACCATCGAAACGTACGCTGTTAACTTGAAACTACATATTTCGCCAACAAAGCATTGTTGCATAACAGGATTCGGTCAAAGAGAAAGAGAATTTCGACGCGGGCTTTGTGCGCCAAATTCAATTGAATGTCACACATAACGCATTCCGCAAGCTCAAAGGGAGTGTAATTGCGATCTGGCGGCTCCATTTAAAATGTATCCGTGCAAATCTGAACTAAGCACGGCGTGCGAGGCATGAGGCAACATGGCTTCACGACGCTGGTAACCAGTGTTCGCGTTGCAAATCGCGCGCCCATCCACTCGTGTCGCTTTGCGCGACTTGGTCGTTTGCCAGCCGCTTTGTTTTATCGCTCTCGCGAACTATTTGGCATCCAAACAATGTATCTATTTAATGATACAGAAAAATCGCATCAGATATTTCAATGTGTCATCACTGACAGTTTTAACAATGATTATTTAATTCCAGTCTGGTAATTTTACGACTCCGAAAGTTATTATGTTCTCTATCTGTCAAGGGGTCAATATACTTTACTTCATGTCATTAGACTTCATATTTTTGAATTTAAATAAAAAGATTTTGGTTTCTGTAGTTTCATCGTTCAATAATTTAAAATGAAAGCATTTTTGACATCATTAATTCTGGATGAGGTAGAAATACACTAAGTAGTTTTGATCGAGATGTTCATAAAATATCGTGCTAGAACTTATTTGGGTATTGGCAGTAGTTAATCACGGTTGACTCTATTATTTGCTTTATTCCCTAATAAAATAATAACGTCGTAAAAAGGAGCAACAAACCAAAAGAGATAAAGAGAGAACATAATAAAAACAGTGCAATTTTAGAGGTATTTTGTCGAGGTTATATCCATAAAGCGAGTGGAGGGAGTGAGGGTGGGCGCCCCCACCGCCGACACAACGTGGGTTGTAATGAATAAACTCAACCGGGAGGTTCTATCATTTTATTTAATTCCGCAAAGGGAGCGATCATACCTTAAACACTTGACAGATTTGGCACTTGCTGTGCTTTTTTTTTTACTTTATCCATTTCTAGTTGCATTTAACTTATTAAACTAACAGACAACGTGAAACGTATTATACGTACTGGATCTATGAATCTACTGACAGTAACGCTGATTGTTGACACAGTAAAATAAGTGAAGTGCCATAACATTAAGAATACTGGCTACTTCAAATTTTATCCTGGATTCAATTGTGCGCATAAATCTCTCAATAAATTGGGAATGCAACGAAAGAACCCTGCTAAAAAAACCTTTAAAATTGTTGAGACTTGACAAAAATGTTGAAACAAGAATATTTAAAAGGGGCGAAATGGACTGGAGAATATTCACACATAGGTAAAGTAAACCTGCGCTCGGAAAATATTTCTGCGAAACATGAGAGCTGTAAAGCCCTGTAGAACAAAGGTATTAAAGCGAATTTTCAAGCTCACTCGTTGGAAATACCGGGAAAAGCGACTCTACGGCACCACTAACTCATTTTGTTTGCTCTCCGTATAAAAATGTAGTTTGTTTCTGAGCGTTTGTAAACGGCGCGCCGACAATTGTGGGTGGTTTGTGTTATCAAGTTTTTTCGCAATCATATTTTGTTTGCGTGCAAATCATTAAACGGATTTTATCTATTGATTTTCAACTTTGTTTATGTTTTTGTGGCATGCAATGCAATCGTTGGTTTGCAAGTTCTACAAAACTTATGATTTACCTTCGATCGTTAGCATAAGGAATGCAGCAATGATCTATAACAATTGCATTTCATGCCACTCTGCTATAAATATAAACAAGCGTTTTATACGAAATAGGTTAAAATCACAAATATCTATATAAATAACCATTAGTTAGGTAGGTGTGGGTACATGGAATTCATATAACGAATGATTTTTATTACGATCGCAGCAGATACTTTTTTACTTGTAGGCTATGCTAAATATTTTTAAATGGTCAGGTTGTTTTTTTAGTGCATAACAAAGACTACTATTTTAAATTAAGTAGTTTTGTATTATGATATTTTGAATGATAATTTAATTCAAAAGATGGCTGACTGAATACAATCCGTGTGTTATTTTATAGACAATCGTCCATTAGAATAAAACAAGTATGCTAAGTTCTAAAAAAAATACCATAGGTACCTGCAAAATGCTGCAATGCATTGCATACTAATTTATTGTTTTACACATACGTCATAAATGAAACAAAAGCATTAATTTGGCTATAACAAACACAAAGAGAATATAAACATAAATAAAAAGCAACAGCGTACATATAAAGATGTCGGCGGATCACTTGTTTCAAAATAAATTTACGTAGTAACGTGAGTTGAAAATAGAGAGGGGAAACTAAGCGAAACGGCGAAGAGCAATGAGACGATGCATAAAGTCGCTCCGAGACGAAGTATAAAACAACAAAGTGGTCGACGCATCTCGCTCGCCGGCATAAAGAGGGAAATAATCCGACACGACGAACACTAAACCGTCGCAGAAAGGTACTTTAGAGTTCATATATAATAATGATGTGTCTTACAAGTGGTATTTTATGATAAATTGTAAAACAAAACCATGTAAATGCATATTAGGAAGCTATTAATATTAATAAACATTAATAGTCTACAAAAAACAGCATCAATAAAAAAGAACCAAGTGTTATTTTAATGCTTTTGACGACAAATTACTATAAACGGTGGTCGTGATCGTAGGCGTGGGAGTCGAGTAAAAGTAAGATGGGGACGATAACGGCGTGTCGGCATCGATAAGGAAAATAATTTATGATCCGACGTGGGGTAAAATACAATATAAACACTATTTGGCACTTTGTAACAAGATAATCACGCTGTTTAGCATTTTTATGGGTTTAGAAGAACGAAATGTTTACTTTTACTAGCAGTAAATTATGAGTATGGCTTTTCTTAGAATTTAATTTTAGACAGAAGTCTAAAAGTAAAATTCTAACATTTATTTACATTTGTATTTTAGCGTAATTAATTTATTGACACCGAATCAAAAGCCCAAAATACATTACACCTTTTATTGGTGCTTGCATTAAGTACCTATGTATGGATGTCTGACTTGGGTTTACGTACGAATACCACCCATAAAATAATGTGTATTGTAATTGACAAGCTTTTACGGAGCTTTTATTGGGCCGTTTCGTTTGCATGGATGTAAATGCAGAATTGTTATAGCAATGTTTCTAAATTCAAAGCTGCGTCAGCTGTGTGCTAGTACTTGGATAGCGCAAGCAATGATGACAGAAATATTATCTCCCATATCTATTTGTGTTATTTTATATAAACAACGCTAAACGAAAAAAAATACTCACGTTTGAATAATTTATTAACTTCACCAGGTTGTATATTGTAAAATAAATAGTTAAGTACCGATCGGTCATCCTGACACCGTTTTTGTATCGCATAAATAAGCAGTTAATCAATCTAAATAAAATAAACATCCAGCTATAATGTTAAACATTAACAACCCACACTTGAATTGGCAAATCCTCAAAGCAGACAATGCACCTAACAACTGAGATATGAAATGCACTCAGAGTCATAACAAGTAATTAATGTGGCAAGTTCAGTAAGCTCGGGCGACAGTTCGCTTCAATGACTCCGTCTTGGACGTAATAGAACCAGTAAGCGGTGTGGGGAAGCGTTGGGTATATTTAAACACCTGTCATCCCCCTCGTATCTCTATGGGTCGCCTAACTTAGATTACTTTATAATAATTCCTTGAAATTTCACTCCAGACGGAATGTATAAATTGGGTATTGTCGCAGTTTGCGAATTATTAATGGACGTAGAACGGTTAAAGTCAGACGGGACGGTGTATTCCACTGCTTTATCACATTGTCGCCGCGTAACATGTTTGTTTTCCCGGTTCCTCGGGCCACTAACGACCTAGAGCTATTTACGATGAAAATAACGACTGTTGAGACTTTAACCGTTAGGTGTTATCTTTTCGAAAGGTTTGAACGCTTGGTCTAATATTTATTATAATTAGATTCAATAATACTTGTTGTGAATAAAACGAACTGTATTGAAATGTATGTACGTAGTAAATTGGTTAACGATTATAATACTGGGTGAATTTTATATGCAGTCTTAGTAAAAAAAATATCGAAATCCTTACTACTTCGAGTAATTATTTTTCGCTTAGTTTTCGAGTTGGCCACCCAAGCACACTTTCGAGGTTTCATATCTGGGTAATTTTAAAGGGAAACTCATTTTGAATGCTGAGGTTTGCCGGGAGGTAACTCAACTTCTAAGTTAAGCTCACCTTTGTACATGCGATACTAATCAAACAGTTTAAAATATTGTTTGTGTAAGAATTAAGAATCCAACAAAACCCGTTATAACAAGAAGATAAATCTTTAGCAGAGCTTGATAATCTTAAGGCTGATATGCGTATAAGAGATGCATTTGAAGTTCCCATTCCAAACACAAACAAAGTAACGTCACAAACGGACAAAGCTCATCGGTTCCAAGGGACTTGTATAATTTGCGTACGGCAGCGTATATTGTGTTAGTCGTGGGCTCGTGGGGTGTCCGTGTAACATTCTGGCGAACTTTGCGGCCGGCTAATTACGGTCGGGCCGGGTCGCACACACGACTACGACGACGTGCAAATAGCCGGGCGGCTTATCTGCGTAACATGTCGTGCGCCGCGCCCGCAGTACCCTGCTCCGCTTGATATATTGTGGCTCGAGATACATTAAAATTAATTCAACAATTTACCGTCAACTTTTTATACATAATGATTTATGCTCCGCGGATTTTTATATAAATATGGGATTTAAGAAAAAAAAAATATGGGATTTAAGCAGAAAATAACTACAAGATTCCAAAATTATAATTAATTTTATCAGAGCAATAACTTTTAATCTATATAAGATCGGGCATGAAAAACTTCTAGTCTAAGGTAGTTTAGTTACAATTACATAGTTTATATCTAAGAAGTTTTTAGTAACCAAGAACCCGCTGTCTAGTCAATAGCATGGTAGCAAATGCATTATTAGGAGTTTTGGCTTGATCAAGTTTATTAATAAATTATCTAAGGCCTTCTTAACATTGCGATATCACTAATAGCACTGAATTATACCGTACGCGCTAAGCTTCTATCCGGCTTGGCTTCAGTGGCTAAATGCGCTCCACATTCAAAGCACGTTGACATGCGTTTATCAGAGCGGGAGCTCAGACCGCAGTCGGGTGCAGTGACAAACGGAATCGCAGAGTGCATCCCGAGTGAGCTGCTGATCCGTCGAGAGATATCCCGACCTCGGCGTCGAGTGCTAACACTCCCCTGCCTACGGATGATTACGGCCCTTTGACGACGCCTCTTTGTCCTACACGTTTAGAAAATAGTAACAACGTTTTTCGCTTTCTCTTGCAAGAATGATTTCTAAATATAAAGACAACTGATATTTATTTTAAATATGTATATTCTATTCTATTGCAAGAGTTCCATTAATAAGAATGCGTTGGCTCTATATTACTTGTTTACATGGCCAACCGATAGGAATAAGTCTACGTTTGGCATTTAACAAAAGCTTGAAATGTGAGTGATGTAAGTACGACGGTTTAAGGTTCAGTTTACATCGTTGCAAGTTAGGTCTTATCTAAGTCAAGCCGGTTAAGACTGGAGCACGGACGGAGTAATAGGAATCTCCGTAGAACTTTGTGAGCGGGTGAGCCTGCGGGCGACTGAAGGGTGGCGTGGCGGGGAACGGGCGACTCTTGTTATTACACCCTCTCACCTACGCAAGGGGTTTCTGTTCTGAGCCGTACAGTAGTGCAAGATTAAGACGCTCCTCGCTTTGCTGTTAACACTTTGGCTTCCGTTCTGCTTGTTCTGAACAGCTTTAAGTGTGCCCCAGTTTCTTTAAGTCAACGATAATACACTTTTATCAAATCATGTAAGTGTATAAACGAACAACCAATGTATTAGTATCGGTGCAATAGATAGGAATCCACTATAAAATGGTTAAAAGAATTATTGGTTTAACCGCTGGATAAAGTAAAAGCTACGTATTGATTTTTTTAACACAATGTTGAATGGTAAATGTTAAAAAAGTAGACCGCTACATAACCAATATACCTAAATAAAAATAACAAAGAAAAACAAAATATAAACCTTTAACAAAAAAACAAGATGTCAAAAAACAAGCTAAAACCAAAATCGTTTACTTCACGTTGTTACATTTCACCACTTCGGTTATAAATAAAAGTGCCGAAGAAAAGCCAGATAAGACGGCAGAGAAATAAGTTTAACCGAACGGGAGAAAGCATTATCATTGGCTGCGAGCGAGGAACAAAAGAAAATGGTGGAGAGCGAGCGTACGAGAGTACTTTATAGGCGCGTAAATATGTTTTATATCCCTCTACTGTCTGTTATACACTGGCGCGCCGCCGAACCCACCCCCCTGAGCCAGCCCACCCTCGCCCCGAGGGTTGCCGCGCTCTCGGAAATGCCGAGCTTTAATAAAACATATATTTTTCCGAGCGAGGAAAATACTGGGGAAACTCGCAATTTGTTCTTTCACTTTATGCTCGTTTACAAGACAAAAGTAGAACATTCTAGAAACATTATGTTAATCACGTATTTATGTAATTTATTATAATTACATTTGTATTAAAATAAAATAACACCGGTATATGTCGAGGCAAGCGTTGGTGGTTCGTTGATGATGGATGAAATGTTAGTAGGTGCGAGTAAGTCATAAAGCTTGTAGTGGGCGGTGAGGGGTTTATGTAGTTGATCGGCGGAACTGTGACATTGTAGTACTTAATGGTGTTGCGGTGACCCTTATCTCGCGTGCCGCAGCGCCGTCGCCGTGGGTGCGGCCGATTTATTGCGGTACATGTGGGTATACCACACTCGGCTTACTACTGCACTAAATATCTTCACGTTTTTCTTGTGAACAAACATACTAATAGGTACGCAAGGTAATATAAAATATTAATATAAACAAAAGTTTATAACAGGAAATATTCACGGAATGAAATCCAAATCTACAGAAGCCCACACAATTTCTCCGCAATTCAAATCAAATTTTCACCGTAATTGCTGATTTGAAAAACTCTAAGGGCATTATACGCAAAGGAAATGAAAGTAAAAAGAATTTTAAGAAATAAGGCAACGCTGAAAGATGATAAAAGAGAAGTAGCGATTAAGATAATGTTGAAAACAAATTTATGTTTCGATTCCGTGGAGTAGATTAAATTATTTTCTTGTTGCTTCTAAAACGAGTTCTAAAAGGAGTCGTAAGCGGCCGCCCAAGGAGAGAGCACTGAATAAAACTGGTGTGTCGGAGCGAGACCGTCTTGCTGTTACCGCAACGAGGCACAGACTGTGCCGTAAAATATTACACCAAACGAAAGAAGCTCTTTCAATTAACCGAGGCAGCTTTGCGTAAGGTAAATTTTGCCAAGTGGCACCCAATGCAGTATAAAAGAAATGAATGCTTCCACCGAATACAAATTATAAAAAGTTTTGCTACTTTATTTATGTGGTTTTTTAACTGTTTTGTTTTTACCAGCGGACATAAATATAAACGAGATTAATGTTAATAGCACTTAAGGCTGGTGGCACCCGATCAGTATTCATGAGCTTATTAATGTGACAGTTCTAGGCAGCCTCCCCTTACGGCTGTACGCACAGATTACCCACCACACTGAGACCACCACCCGCTTAAATCGACCAGAAGTGATATGCTCACCTGATGAATGACGACGAGCTTAAGCATAGAATGCACAGATTTATTTATATTATGTTTGTGAAAGTCTAAGAACACCAATAGATATCTTATAAAATATGTAGGTTGAAATATGATAATGTGAAAATTATTCTCAATATTAAAATACTTGATCAACATTATGACAATGTACCCGGGTGTGGTGTGTTAGTTGCATTAGCTGTAAATGGTAAGTTCGGTACGAGTGCGCAACCCGAAGGATTGTGGTTATGCAGGGGCGGGCCGGTCCACCGCCTGCATCGCCAGTTGCCGGCTCCTGTTACTACTAAGCTAATAACAGAGTTTACCGAGCTCGGAGAGTTTGCCCAGATTCATGCTCAAGCTGTATTCATAACCCCTCCATTGTCTTCAGGAAACTTTAAGAAGGAAGTTCAACTTGCGTAACTCAGTTAAGTTTAAGAGAGTTAAGTTGCGTATATCAGTCACTGAAGATCTATTTTTCACATAAACCCTCAGACAAAATCTAACATAGTGAAAAGTAGTTATTAATTTAAAATATAAAGGAATATAATAATTATAATATTTCATTTCTAGCAGTACGCACACTCGCACAGGTCTACGTGACGTAGGTACAGTAAGTTGACGTTTGAAATTATGTTACGGAAGCGTCTACGTAATTAGCCAAACGCGACCGGATTTGCATATCAAAGTGGAGGCATAATTGAACTCGGAGTGCAAATAGCCCAAGTGGAATCGGATCGAGTTAGTGGCTCTCTCTAGCTAAGTGTAGCGAGCAATGGCAGACACGCGCTACCACGGCACCCGCTCTCACCTACACATCGCTCGCGCGCTCCCAGCTTGCGATGCTCCGAGCGATGTGCTCAGCGCTGTCAACTTCACGGGATAATTTAATTAATCGACTACGGCACAACACAGACTCGACTCTGATTTCCTCCTCAGATATCCATTTACTGCCATTATTGTGCCGTTCAACTTCATAATTCGGTTATGTTTGACAACTACGGGATTATGTTTAAATTTGATTTCACTTAAATTGGCACTTCGGGATTTCTTGTTTGCTTTTTGGTAAAGTGAACTTAAGAATAGGTTTTAAATCAATCCATTCAGCTTAGGTTTAATGGAATACGCTAACAAGCTTATATGTATTTACTTGAGAAAAGATTTGGTAAGGTGGCGGAAGAGGCAAAAAGTTCTGGAGTGGCAACCACGTGCTGAAATGCAAAGCGTGAGTAGGGCACAACGAGGTGGACTGATGATCTAGCGAATGTCGGTGATATCGGCTGGAAGCGAGGAAGCACAGGACCGGCTAATGAATGAATTGAATGAATGGTTAGATAATATCATCAGAATACTGAACTAACGTACTTATTAGTTTAAGACTTCACGAAAGTATTAATCGTTTCAAAAAGAAGCTTATGCAAACCGAGATTTCATTACACATCAAGAGACGGATTGCCTAATAAAACACTTATACTTAGTTCTGAGAAAATTGAGAGAAATTGAGGGTGGGGTGTTTCGTCCGGAGCGAAGCGGCCAGATAATTAGATTAAGGGGAGCGGACGAGTCGGGGTTGCGGTCGCCCGAACAATGGTATCAGTCTTTTAAAGCTTTCGGATTTGCACGACTGCTGTCACAGGTTGTTCTACGAGGTTTTTTTTTTTTTACTTGGGCTGCATTTGATGTGGACAAATTCTATGTTAAGAATCACCAACTGCTGTAACGATCCAGTAAGTTACTTTGCAGTATTATGTTATATTGATATTAATTAATTTATTGAAATGACATGATTATTCAAATTCTAAAACAAGAGTAGAGTTTACGATAAAATTGAATAAATACATAAATCAATACTAAATTTAGCAACATTCAATCTTTATAACGTAATAGTTTGACAACAGGTTTAGTATAAATCATAAGCTTTAACATGAGATGTTAAAGCGCAACCGCCAGTAGTTAGTACCGCTAAAGGCGGTGTAATGTATTTAATTACAGGCACTTCCAGACTGCGCCAATCTAGTAATTACTGAACAGAGCGACGGCGCGTAATCAGCACCCTTTGCCACGTCGACACGCGTCGGAGAGCGCTCAACACTCAAACTCTGGCCGCTTTTGACTCGCATTTCACAACCTGTTGACGAGTTAGTTAAGCCCCTGGAGCATGTACACTCGTACAGTCCGAGTACAAAGCGCACTTCTTGCACTACCTACATTCGATTATATTGTTTTAAACAGCCTTACCTATATAACTACAGTTAAGCTAGTTGTAAGTACAAAACGTTAAGAAATCAAGTCCAATTCATTAACCACAATCCAACTAAACAATTTTGTAAACAGGTGCTTAGAACGTGGAGTCCCGCCCGCGAGATTAATCACTGTGTACTGGCAAGTCCGACCGGGTAATAAACCGGGAACGAGCAACTTCGCCACTTACATTACACGGACATTTATTTCCAACGCTCTGTTTCAACTTTTCCAACTCTCAAAGAGTCGAGGAGTTGAAGACTGGTTTAATTAATTTACGCGATTCGTAAATATCGTTTAGAAACATTAACTGCGAAGTTTGGAGAAGTGATATTAATATTAAAGTACTTGCCTTGTCATCGTCGCCTTCGCTATCACACTGAAAAAGAAGAAAAAAAAAAACATTTAGTAAAAAAATGTGGCGCTTATGTGAAGTGAAGATTGCCTTCGCTCAATTCATGCATGTTGATTTTAATTAGATACATTTGTTACTACAATCCGCAGCTGAAGATTAAAGCCGCAATTATCTGAAAGCTGCCAGCATAATTCTTACCACAAAATCGAAATCATTTATTTTCTAAGAATAGAAGAACTCACACCTAAACCAAGCGTGCAATTTATTCTAAACAGTATGTTAAAACAAATTGCTTAGAATTTTAAGTATGCGAATAGTCTGCTTAAAATAATGAGGTGATTTTTAATGTAGCTTGTTTATCGCTGTTACCAGAACATATGATCTTACTGAAGTGTTTGGCAGTAGATGAACGTACTCTATAATTACCATAAAACAATTTAGAAAAAGTCCAATTCATATGGGAAAAGAAGACTATTATCGTAACACAAATCGACGAATACGTTACGCGTTATTTATGAGGTAAGTTCACGCCGGGGGAAACAACAAGGGATCAGGCTGAGATATTACAATTTCAAATAAATACAGAACATGAAGTATTCAGGACGGGCGCAGGTAATGTTATGTAGTACGGAACGGCACCGCCTCGACAAATCTCGTGATTTAGCTGCGATACGCGCCGAATATCGAACAGGGTCTATGTGTGTTGCGTGATCTGGGTAAATTTGCACACAGTAATAGAGAATTATAGCCATTACATGTCTTTTCCAACAGACAAGGGTTATTTCGACTTAATTCATTCAATTTATTCATAGACCGTATTGATTTATGGGTTAGTGTCATATTCGATATTCATAATGACAATAATTATGATATATAAAATACATTTCATATTCTGAAGGAAATAATACATCTACTTATTTCTACCTCAGCCTATCAATCATGCATGCAGCAAGGGTTCTACTGAGTCGTATGTGGTGAAATAGAAGAAAAATAATACAGAAAGTTCTACACAGCAAACGGACAACATTGATAATACTCACGATATAGCCTTTTCCGGAACTACAGCGGCTACTGGCCTGTAGGCAGGAGAGAGAAAGCGAACATATGAGTGGATTGGAGTGACTAGGGGTGGTGAAGTTTGTCCCGTCTCTCCTAACACTCGTCTTAGCCACAATGCTTTCAAAGTAACATAGCAAACAGAGAAAAAGCGTTCTTCTAAAGACAGAATTGTATCTTCAATATTGCCAATAAAAATAATAATACTAATAGGAGAGACGAGAAGATATGCAAAAAAAAAATAGAAGACATTTAGGTATACTTTTTATTTCACGATCTAACACGCATTGCAATCACAACACTAAGTGAATTCGTACATGCACCTCATTGAAAGTCAACGTATTCTTATAATTATAAAGCACGACACAGATAGACGACATGTGTGGCGTAAAGAACGAACAGGATGTAAATGATTTCGGTAAGAATTTTCATACCTACGTGAATTTCTTAGATAGAGAAATAATATGAAAGGGCTTTGCAGAGAGTTCATTGCTGAAGGTTCTATGCACTAAGACACGACTTGCTTTTGGTAATGGGTATTAGGGCGTAAAGTGATGTAAGATTAAAATACTTACGTCACTAAGACGATCACGGGAAGAATCGGGATCGCGAGGCGCCACAGAACTACCGGTTAGTCTTTCTGATGCCCGTCCACTGTCATCCGACGTACCAGCGTCTTGAAGCAGCGTAATACCCTGAATAAAACAAATGCAGGGTCAATTTAAATACCAGGCCCGCACTCAATAGGGCAAGAAAATCTTAAGCTTTCTTACACACTTAAGTGATAGAGACTGGTGTACAGACAGATACCTTAAGAGCAATTCTTTTGCAAAGAGGGGAGCAGAGGAAAAGCTTTTTATATAAGGCTCACAAAATTGAGCGGTAACTAGGATATAAGAAAACTTGATAAGACGGGCCGGGAAAGCGAGGGTGCCGGCGGGATGAGTGGAGCCGACCCATAACGTAACGTGCCCCGGGCCCCGACAATAAAAAGAGTTTTCCATTTATCACATTTCGCGTCTATTTTACGGTAGGGTTCGAAAGGCGCTCGTTCAAGCGGGGGAAGCGACTGTGATGCTCAGCGACGAACGCTGTACAGGACTGCTAAAAGAAAATAAAACGAGTATAACTCTCTCCGTAAATGGATAACTTCGACGACCCTTTCGCAATGAACTTCCAAATCATTATATAACTTTACGGATTGTTAACTTTCAATTTGATTTCTTATTCATAAAATATGTACAAGTTTGCTTCAGTTGTTAAGTTATATTTCCGGTTTAAGCTTTGAGATTAATACAGATTTCATAGTATTTTACCTGTTGCTTGATTAAGAATCCCTTACTTATAAACGTTGCTTATAGTTAAGTAATTATTAACGTCAGTTACTCATAATTTCTTGACGTTTAAGCTTGTCTTAACTTTAAGCAATGTTTATAAAGGGGTACCTATATGACTAACGGGTACCACTTTCACTAAATTGAACATCCTATATCCACGCAAATGACCGGATACTTGACAGCTGATATATCGTACATTAATTAAGTCATTTTCAACTTCGAGTATACTAGAATGACGTTAGTGAAAGTGGTTGTAAAATAAAATAAAGGGGTTCATGCGAACAACGGCTTGTGACTAATTTATCTTGTATCTAAAACAGGTGTATAATTAAGTTTGAAACACAATATAATCATAAGTAAGCAAAAATCGGAATGAATTACAAAGTGCATTGCAATTCAAGTCGTATCTCTGAACCGCACAAGTGTAGAGGCCATTACTCGCGGCCGGTTTAGGTTTATGTAAACGACACCATTTCCGGGAACGTTCGTCGACCGGAACAAAATCTTTATACATATTGGTGGGATTCGCATATACAGAACAAATCTATTAGGAAAAAATAAATAGTGATCAAGCAAATAAAATAGTACATCACACAGATTCACGAGACACAAAATGCGTGATTGTCAAAAAACTATACAGATTCATAAACAACCCTTCCTAAATAGCGTCCCAAGTAGGTTATGAAAATGGGAAAAAACAATAAAAGTTGAGACGTTCAGCTCCCATAATAGACAACAAAAAGACATACGCACGAGATTATGTCTCCACTTCTAATAAAAGGGATTGCTTTCCGACCCTTTACATAAAACGAGTTAAACAGCGTCGCACATATCAATTTAATCCGTCGTAGGCAAGCGAGATCCCTCTAATCCCTGAATGGGTCGTGTCTCTCGGAGATGTAACGGGGGATGTTGCCACATAATTACTTTCGCTCATTATTGTACGCCCCAATTACAGGAATAACACGGGGCTTCCACTCCTATTCGTGAGGTTTGTTCAAGTGCAAAACGTTGAGCTTTGTTACTGTTTACTTAGTAGACCTTGATTTCAGTCACTTCAGTAAAAGCTTTTTGGTTATCTTAATTATGTCAATATGAAATTAAGATAGATTATATTTTGTTAAGTGATCGATAGATATGACACGGTATATGAACAATGAACATATTATAGACATTTTTTTTAAGGTAAATATGAGGGAAAACGGTTTCCGAAAGTTAGACTGACTGAAGGCAAGTGGGAAGATAAAATAGGCACCCACGGAAAGGACAACGACATGTTTTCAGAGAGAGAAAACTGCAATTTCCACGGATAAAATAAAACTAATTTTAATTTCATTCAAATTGCAATGAAGGATACGGCACTCATTCGAAAATAGTTTTGATTTCTGTGTAAGCGGTCTGCAGCGGGTGGCTGGCGGGAAGCAGTCGTGCCCGACCGTCGACCGTCGACACAACCGCTAATTGAAACAACGACCGCAGCCGAACATTACTTATTCATGAGAAGTCCATATGGCGGCGAAACGTGACCAACGAGATAAATCATTCAATTACATTTTTCATGAACACACTCCAGTGGATATGCACTCTCGGGTTCAGCTTAATACTGGATGTCAGATGATAATTCATATGTAATGAAATCCCTCCGGGTGGAAGTATCATATTACTACCGGTGCGCCGACCGGTTTGTTTAATTTACGTTGTGTAATTTATTTTATGGCTATAATTTGGTAGTAAACTACTGTTAGTATTGAAATTGTGTTGTTGATTTAAAATATAATTAAAAGCTGCGTATAGTCTGCTGTAGCCACTAAGCGAGTTCTACCGAGGTGCAAGGCTGCGGTGTCGTTAAGTGACGTATTGCATAATTTATTTATGTGGTAGCACGTTACTCCTCTTGCTTCGTTGACACAGCACTAATACCGCGCTCTAATTATGCTGTGCCAAGTTGTGATTTTTCTCCATAAGTTCCACCTTTCACATCACTCTTTTGTGTGTACATAATTTTTTATATCGGGTTCTTAGGAGTTAGGACCGTAAGAATGTGTCAAATGTGGAAATCAAAACAGAGACTAAGGTTAGCTTTAACAGATACATAAACATTGTGACTGGGATACCTACTGGTATTTTAATTAGAAAGCTCACAGTTTTAGCGACCGACAGCCACAAAGTAGCCAATATTCCCACTCAAATATGTCAAAACACGTGGATTAGGCGTAGATTAACAGAGCGAACCAATCAGATCTGACGCGGGCATCAAGCGGCGGCGGCGTTAGTCCGTGGTATTTCCAAATGGAATTTTGCGACATAGGTACCGTACAGAATTAATATAGTGCGGCAAGCCGGACGATTGGATATGTGATTGAATTAATCCAGGGTGCCGTGGGCATTATATCGAACATTTATATCGGAATTTTGAATACTTGCATTTGGTTGCATAGGAATATCAATATCTATTACAATTTAACAAGAAATAAGTTAAGAACTAGAACTAACTACATAGGTATTTTTCTTGTTTTTATTTACCCGACACCTCAGTCAGACTTTTAAAGATCACAAAGCCCTTTTTTGCCTCTGCACGGATAGCAAAACAAAAAACAGCCGCATTAAACTACGTAATGACTCGTTAAACTGAACGAAACAAACTATTTAATTGCACATAAAATGTAATGGAGTGCAGAGAAGTACGTAGTAATAATTTCAGCGTTTTACATGAAATGAAAAGCGAACATAATAAAAGTGTATTAAATGTCAAAGACAGTTTTAGTTTACGAAATATTTTCGTGGTGTAGTGTAGCATTTATATGCAATGTCAGGTTGCTAACATAATTTTCAACTGTAGCCGTGTCGTTATGCATTAAATAAACTTGTTTGACATTTTATTTCGTCTGAGGCTCAAGTTCTTAGAACAAATCACACCGAATTCTCGGCAAACACAGCCAGAATACTTGTAGTATATTGGAACTTTATACAGAACTAAAATACATTCCAACAGAAGACCTTTCTAGACATGGTTCTTAGAGAGACTTTTTGAGAAACCGTTTTAATATTAAGCCATGAAAACGTGAGACTGTACTCATTTGGGCACAAAATCTAATTACTCTCGGTAGCCTAATTTATCTGTCACATAATATACACACGTAATGCATGCAAAATATAATACTTAAACAGCTATTGTGTTTTATAATATTAATATAATCAACAGGATGGGCGAACAAATATTAACGTGTATCATATTCATATGACATTATTATGAAATTCTATACGGTTCACTGGATGTTACGAATTGTTAATTTGCGAACCATTGTGCAATTTCAATTAAAGTTCAATGAAGACATCATTTACCAATAAATCCATTAAATTTGCAAAGCGCTTTGTAAATAAACGTGTCAATTCCGTTGCTGTGGTTAATGAACGTGAGCGTGGCTTATTTCAATCGAAATCATTGTAATGTTATTTGTCTTCTTGATCATTTTTAAACACATTTTATTTCAACTGTGGGTACCGTAACTGAGGTTAAATAAGTGATCAGTGAGTATTATAGATACTCACTGGTCGTCTTTTTGCGATGTGACTCGGTTTAGTACCCGCGACAAACGTGGATGTAGCGCTCGCCGGCCACTACTTGGCACCGCTCGCTTTGCTCGCTCGGCTCGCGCGTGGTTGATCACAGTTCTATTCTAACCCAATCTAACCCATCTGGTCAGGGTGCGCCTAGCTTAGTTACAGCGATCAACTTTGAAAAAGCACAAGGAATTTAAAAGAGGATTATGTAGTAAAAACTGCGATCAAAATATTTTTAAAGGAAAACTTAAATATTCCCCTTTATCTTACCCAGGAAAGTCATTGTTCTTTGACAATAATGTATATAGTATAGTCAAGGTGACAGGATTACCTTAATTCAGGCAGAAATCAAGGGTGAACTTGACATAGATTTAAGAAAAAACTGTATTTAGCGTTAGTCCTTATATTTCTGAATAAATTTGATTATTATTATTTATTATTAAGGTATGCAAAATTTCGGAAAAAAATAAATAAATGTAAGCACCTCTACTAAACCATGAACGATGCGACCCGTTTGTCATTTAAGATAAGGCAAGTGAGGGCGACGTAAGCAAACGGCAATATCGTCCAGAAAGGGGGAATAAAAAACATTTGGCATTGGCAGCGTGTCGCGTCCGTGGCGATACGCCAGCTTTCCCGGAGACAACACAATAAGGACGCTTTTCTGTCGAAAGCAATCCATGTCCGCCGCAACCAATTTCATGTTAACTTACAAACACAGGTATATGGGTATGTTTTTGATGTTAACTGTATAAGTTGGTCAGGTAAAAAATAAACACAAACATGATGTGTTTTGAGGCCCGGAAAACCATTTTAAAGTAGGTGTACCAGGTCTCGAGCGTCTAAAGGAAAATGTGATGAATATCATTATTTTATTTGTGTAAAAACTGCTGTTATGATAGCTATCGACTAGTCTGAAATTTATTCCCCATCCAAATTCACAACCAAGCACTAAAATCTTAACTTATTTAAGTTTTTAACCAAAGCGAGGTCACATTAAGTCAATTACTTGCTCAACTAATTAGGAAGCGAATTAAATTAAAGTTAGAAGCTAGTTGGCTTGAGTGGTAGGTGTTTGAAGCAAATTTTACTGGCTCGTCGTCGGAGACGAGAGCGTAACTTAATGATCGCGTAGTGCGCACCGGCAGGCTACATTCTATTCGACAGCAAATTGAATCTGCGAAGAGCTATTAGCCGACACCGCAGCGGCGCGTTCCCAGCTCGTGCCAAACGATCGTGCTCATTCCCCGCTCAACTCTAGATATTGTTCAAACCGTGATATAGTCGGTAAACTGCACCAGAGTGGACTCCTAATAAAACAACCACATTGCTGCACTGCACCATTCTGTATGGAGTTGAGAGTTTGTAAATATTTACTTGATTTTCTTTTTAACATCCATACGTTTAATATATCTGCATTTAATTTCAGATAAGCATGTTTTATTAACGATTAGCTTTAAGCTTAACGTTTTATACGCGCCCTTCGCTTCCGACAGTTTCATATTGAAGCTGACATAATTTATTCCGTCGGCGGCGCGCTGCGGAGCAAGATTTTCCGCTTTATTCGAGCAACAGCACGAGCGGCGGGAGGCAAATTGGATGGGATTGCGACATATCTTGGCTGGCGTCGGCGAACTGTCGAAATTCACGGGGGAGCACACAGGGTAAACTGCTCACATTCCGCTCAGAGTGCTCCTTTCGAATCAGAAATGTGAACCTATTTAGAACTCAAGCACACGCGTTGTCGAATGAAGAAATAAATATTCGATTCTCGCATACCGGAAAGAAATACCAAGCAGGTCGAATACTTTGTTGTTTTTATTGGTAATATTAAATGATATAAAGGCAATGAAGGCTAAACAGTAGTGTTAAGAGCGTTTACGCCGTACGGCATTTCATACAAACTTTTAAGCCCTTGTTTTTCGAAACGAATGAACCGATTTTAATTAAACTACGAACGCATAAGCAGGATACAAAGGTCTAAAAAATTAGTAACGAACATTTTCGAAATGTCTTATTTCAAAAAAGATAACTGGAAATATCTGTTTCTATGGAAAATTTAAAATCGGCTGTAACACTAACTTTTTATCCTGCTTATGCGTATGAAGTTTCATTAAAATCGGTTCATTCATTTCGAAAAACAAGGTCTTGAAAGTTTGTATCAAATGCCGTACGGCTTTAACGCTCTTAACCCCACCAGAAAGTGCAGTGAGTCTAATAAAAATTTCATAAGAGCCAATTAAATACTTAGTCGAGAGCCAGTGCCGTCGCTGGACAGCGCCTGCCATTGCCGACTGGCACAATGAATAAATAATTTCGCATTCGACATGGATTTCGCAATGATTTTTGGAATGTCTAGTTTGGGTTTTAACTTTTTAAGGAATTTCCTCGATTCCTGTTGCCAATTTAATGTAATATGGTATTCATATAACAGTTTATACGATCAAAAGGCTTTTTAATTTAAACACTGCCAATTTATATTAATTGGAAACACAGATCTCCAATCAGTATCAGAAATAAATTGGCTTATTTTTTTTTTTTTGCATGAATTCATTTCTGATATGATTCCACGCTGAAGGAGGCTAATATTCAAAACAACAGTAAATTGTAACTACACCTACAGCATAATAAACCAACACAATAATCAACCATCACACCAAAAATAGATGCCTGAAGTATTTGAAAAAATGCAGTTGCAATAAAGTTGAACATTACGATTGTTTAGGTTATCTTCATCTTCCATCACTACAAAATGAACTAAGTTTACTCTAGCGGTTGTTCAATGCTTAATGGTTTGGCAAACTATTTAAAATACAAGTAAACAAAGTATGCATTTCGCAGAGGTTTAAAAGCCAACTTGAAGATGAGTCGAGGCGCGTTGACAAGTCGATTGGCAGTTTGCATACGTTTTATGAGTTTGGCGAGAAAGCGGATCCCGGAAGAGGCACGCTCGACGGCTTACAGATTTAGATTCGCTGCATTTAGACGTGTGAGATCACCAGACACATTTAACTTAGGTGCGGATGTAAGAACATGAACGATCACTGTTAACAAAGCTCGACTTTGTTTTCGAGAGTAAACTATTCCTAAGAAACAGTTTACCGTTATTCGCACGAATCACACTAAAATACGAAGTCATGTAGGTACTATTGCACAAATAGAGTGTACCTACTGTGTTATGTCTACGAAACTATGGAAAAACAAAAACACGAGCAGCACATGCATTAAACAGTTCTACAATAGTTCTAAATCATTTACACACAATTATTTCGGTAGTAGGATAATAGCAATCAACCAGATTTGTTTGAAATATATATACATCAAGCCTAAGACAAGATTGGGTGTTACTTACATGAGAGTTGACGTTGTTGGGCGGATGGTTTCGCCCAGGGTCGGCCGCCAGCGCCGCCAAAGGCAGGCGAGGCTTAGTGGACAGGGCATTTGTGCGAGGAGAAGAAGCGCATTTTACAGCAGCCTGTTAACAAAAATACAAACATTATAATATATGTTAAAATGTATAGAAATTCTGTAATAATAATTAACAACAAACTTGGTGCGTGCAGGCTGTCTAATAACATTATTACGCGGATTGTATAAATAACATTAATAACTTATTCAAATAACTGTAAAGTCAGGAGCTCGTTTGTGCCCAACGCGGAACTTACATCATATTGTTAGGATGTGGAAAGCCGTACTTAGTAGCGTACAGATTTTCTCGTCTAACTTATATGGTTCCACTTTATCATAGTCTCGTGTACGCCCGTTTAGCTGAATACGCCCGAGAGCTGGAATGTGCTGACTAAGTATTCCGCTTCTTAGTTACGACTTGAGAAAACTACGACTTTGCTGCCAGTTTACGAGTATGATAGCTTTTATTATGTCGTTTACTGTAGGTTAACATGATAACACGTTTGCAGCTAGATAGGATCAGTTCAAATGTCATGGGGCCACATAAGTATTTTTCTTTGTGTATTAATTGATATTTTTCAAGCATTGTAAGGTTAACTGATCGAAAAATTCAAGCTGGCGATATATTTCGCGGTATTTGAAGCAACTTTTTAAGCTATATTGGGATTAAAGAATGTAATCTAAATATTACCGCAAATACCCTGAAAGTTTTGTTTGATTTTAAGTGTATAGTGTATTTATGTTGCAGAAATTATGGACGTTATTCCAATTGATTACCTTTACTCCCCGACACGGCTGGTTAAAGTTCGCGTTGGATTCCCTTTGATCAAAAATATCCATCAAACGTGTCACCGAACGAAAATTTGGCATCTTGCATCTTCCGTGATTCTCCAAATCTTTTATCATCCTTTCACTGCGAGAACACACAATAACCAAACGCAGGTTTCAATTCAACGGAAAAAAGCATTTTATCGGTACGTTGTTCTTGTTAACTTATAAACGGTGTGATTGGTTTTTGACAAATGAAACAAACAGATAAGTATTATTTTTGTAACCTGATTTACTTTCACACGGTTTGTAGATTTTGTGATACTGCCAAAACCTTCATATCACAACACCAAAATTAGTTATCTATAAATGCAATGATAACAATATCATCACTAAAGGAGATAAACGAAAATAAAATGGTGAGTACATATCAATCAATTGAAATACTTGCCGTAAACTCGGCGCAGATTTCTTATGTAAATACAGAAACTGAAATCTTTTTTTTTATTCATACAAAAATCACAAAGTGAAATGTGTGCGGGTAACACGTGCTACCGCGTTTAAACAATTTGTAGGGGAGATATGTTTGGCAGCGGTGACACAATAAGGGTCCCACTGACATATTTTTGAATGAACACGAAATATTCGATCGGCCGGTCAGGCGAGGGTGACGCGTATCGCGTTGGGGTGCTGATTTGATGAGAAAAAAATCAAAAGGGATCATTCATCGTCACAACGGTAACAGTTGTGTTCCGTTTTAATATCTGTTTATTTAGTTTCGGTCGTCGATAGTTTGTTTACTGTTTTACAATGAAGAAGACCTGTTAAAGTTATGTATTTATTGATATTTGTAGCACATGTGCGGGTACAGGAGGTTCTTTTTTGTTTCGAAAACGAATTGTTACATTCCTAATCAAATTAGTTGTTATAACTAGTAAGGAACAAAAGATTTTTGATTCCGTAGACTACAAAGCTCAACAAGAAATCGACTTGTCATAATAGTCTTAATTTAGTTGTACGGTTGTACCCGAATAACACAAAGGCATAGCGCTTAGAGCGAATTAACAATAGTACACGCGTAACCCCTTCACCCTCGATTAAATAGCTCGAGGGTGTGTGGTAAATTGGTGTGAGAGTGTTTAGCCAGCTTTCAGTACGGAAACAAGACGTGCGATACCGAGTACGAGTAGTCAACTCGTACTTCGGCATACGCACGTCTCGGTATCTAGCTATGATCTATGATGTAAAGTGGCTCGTGCTACTGAACGACACGTGTTACCGTGACCGCCCAACGTGAATAAATAATAACAATAAACTACACGCTCCACACCCACAGCTGATAGCTTACACCATTTGTATTAAAAACGACGTATTACGGTAGCAGTTGCTTCGTTAAAATACCAATAGAAACGAATAAAAATGGTTATTTGGTTGTCTTTCGACAACATTACCAGCTATTAAGCTTTGTCAAGATTATTCATAGAAATAACCTGTACGCATTTAAATTGAGCAATAACACGGAAATATCTTAGAAAAAGAATACATAGAAAAGTAAACTCTTACACGAGATAATAAAAAGGAAGAATAAACTTCATTTTACACGGAATAAATCTCTTCAGAACCGCGACGAAAGCAAAATTCTCTCGAGAACTTTGTGACTTCCACAAAAGATTTTATACAATTCATTTCAGCCTCATAAAAAAAGTTATCACGAATTCACAGAAATCGAGCGAGCTATTTTTCTGCCGACGGCGTTGCTCCCAGTGGGAAAGGTTCAGTTCGATTTTCGATGCCCGCAAGCATAACATAGTTTCAATTTACAGTGATAGTCTGACACTCAACAATTTGTTCATAATGTTATCAAAGTTAAATTTTTACACGTTAAAATAACAAATTAGGTACACTGGTTTCGTGATTCAGTAATTAACATGTTAACACTGTGTAAACGTCACGTTCTGTGTTTACAAGACGCTGTCAAATAATTAGCATCGGTCAATAACTCAGTAGGCCGCAAGGTAATCGCCTACCTACGCCACTACGCGGTCACACCTCAGCGAACGGCTCGCCGACAACGGTCATTTGCTGTAATTGCCTCACCAGCAACATATTAATCACTAATGTGACAGTACTGATACCACCATTATAAAAAGAAATAATAACTTCATAATGGACAGTTACAGTAATTTGTTACGTTCAGCTCATGAATATTATTGCATTAATTAAGCCACTCATATTGAATATCAACAAAAACTAGTCGTTCGAATTTAATCAATTAATAAATTTATAATTATTAATGTGACAACGACGAAGCGCCTGTTTAATAACGACAGATTTAAAAATTGAATATGATTATATTTTGATTTATTATTAATAAAATGAATTTCGTTTGATATGTCTTTTAGACATTTGGATAGCTTTAGAAATGATAAATCAATAAGAACCCACGACTTTCATTACATCTAATACCTAATCGCCATTAATACTTTTTACTACGACTAGTACGACTAGTAAACATAATTATAATAAACAAATAGTTGATTTTTTTATCTATAAGTTTGATGAAAATTGCCAGATGCGCAGTATTTTATGAAGTAGTAGGTAATTTGAGAATTAATAACGTTATTAAATTACGCTTGTTTGTGTTCACAAATAACCTGTCATCCGCACAGTAGAAATTACAGTTCAGAATTATTTTCCGTTGGATAAATTTGAAATTATATTCGGAGATGAGACTGGAAATGTTCACTACATGCTCAATTACCTCGCTAAACAGGCAGCGCGGCGGTCGCCAATGCTGTTTGCCATTTAACGGGGTTTACCGCTTTAAGAGTACATATTAGTAATTACAATTTTTAATTTAAGCAGGTATTTTGTGCTTTCAAAAAAACTAGGTTAACAAATCTGTGACAACAATAAAGTGTAGATTAATTAAATAAACCGACAATATCATCAGTCATAATTATCATAGCAACTGTAGATTTATAATATTTGTCATAAATTATTAACGTGTTATTTACATGACAGGTCGCTCATGTATTAATTAATTATTTATGTATGATTAAGTGATCTTGTTTCAATATTTGGACTTATTTGAACGTGAAGTACCTATGTGACAACTACATTCAGATTATTTAATGGAGTGAATAGAAAGGGAATATCTTAAGCATCGACTTAAGTCATATTGTTAAAGAACGTCCTTCTTTACTGACGATATTTGCGGCACTGTGCGTTCATCACACTCAGCCCGAGTCGCGTAGTGCGCACCAAATTGCATTTTGTTTTTAATCTGGAGCAGCCGCGGGCACAGGCATGAGCTCCAATTTGCCTGAGCTGTTTAATTAACAACGACACGGCGGGTCATTAATTAAGTCATCAGACAAGCCGGCGGCATGGTAGCACGGCGCGGATCAGATACTGAGCTGCGTGATAATGAACGATTATACCACTTTTCTAATAGGTTGAACAAGATGTAATTTTATGGATAACTTGAACCCGCGTCTTGGAGGGGGAGGCATAAGCTGTTTAAAATTTCACACTGAATAGAAGTTCTTACGAAATAAATTAATGTCGTCGGACATAATTTTTTGCAGTGTTGACGTTTATATTAAGTTATTTGTAGGTATGAATGTAAGCTCGAATAAAACCCAGGTATTTATTAAGAGCTATAAAAATAGAGCCAGATAAATTACTGAAAGGTTTAAATGTCGTATAAGATCAGCGGGTGGTAGAAACGCCTACGCTGAGCCAACACGGTTATAGATAGTGAAATAATTAACCCGCCCCAGGTAACAGTATTTTCAGCAGCAAATTAATCTGTAGTAATAATTTAAATCATCCACAAGCAGCGCCGACCGCGCGTAATTAACTGCGAATAATCAGTTCAACAGTAATTAGGTACTGACATTAAATTTATTATTCCTCTTTTATTTTAAAGTCTGGATACTCGTAATTTTTTGTCAAGGTGTAAAATTGTTTCTGGTTCTATTGTAGAACTCGTAATGAATGACGAACCTAATGAAAGAAAGTAAACAAAATGTTGTAAAATGCATATTGACCAGGCTTAAGAAAAAATAAGGCAAAAAATAGCGTGCCATATAATAGTACAAGTGGAGTCAAAAGAAACCACACCGTACCTACCGGATATAAATGATGTTTAGAAAACAATAATTGTTGTAAGAATTACGCCGAAGCCGAGAGAAAAAAAATTTTTTTGTTTAACAGGGAGCTTTACAAAAACTCTAGCAAAAACTTTTCAACAAAAGAACTATTTCGACTGGGTAGTCGTAGTCCACTATTGTGCAGGTAAACGAATCGTGAGTGTCTACTAAAGTTGATGGTTAAATAATCATTATTATGCTGTAAAACAGCAGGGGTATCGTATTACCCAGTAACTGGGTTGTGGAGGTCAGATAGGCAGTCGCTCCATCTAAAATACTGGTATTTAGCTACATCCGGTTACACTTGAAGCCGACCCCAACATAGTTAGGAAAAGGCTAGGCAGATGATGATGATGATGCTGTAAAACAGCGGATATTTATTATAAGGTTCTGCCTGTGACTTCGTCCGCGTGAAATTCCTTGTTTTACCATAAAATATATTATCGCATCACACTCGGAAATACTGTAGCTTCCCAAATCCAATACTGAAAACTAGAATCAATTATTATTTTCTTGTACATTTTGACGTCCAAAAGTTCCTTTTATGTGCCTATTTGTAATAAATGACTTGAAAGAAGTTTTGGAATCGTGTCAGTGGTTCCGAAGAATGACATACACACTTACAAATGTTACCTCTTTTTAATATTAGTATAGATTAGATAGAATGAAATTCAAACTATGACTCAGGTAAAGATAAGATAGAGTGGTTTAGTATTAGTTTGATTAGTAAAAACTTCGTAAAAAATATTCTCAAAACTAAAAATAACAACAAAGTGAATGTTACCGGTAGTAAATAACATAAAATAAATTAGTACGTATGAATATTTAAATCGAGCCGCGAGTGAAACAGAAAGCCCCAATAGCTGTATAATTGAATGGGGCGAAATAGTAGCGCGTGAAAACAAATATGAAGGGATGTAATCGAAATGTTTGTAAATGTGTCGCGTGCCACAAACCGATTACCTGGCTTGTCAACTGCCACACGCTCAAATGTCTAGGGAATAAAGACTAGTTTACATGTAAAGTAATATTGTGTGGCATTCTATCTAATAAGATCTGTGGTTGATGACTCGCTGTGGTATAATTAAAATCTTTGCTTCCTGTTCTAAATAGGAATCCCACTGTGTTTAAAATTGCAGTTGTAATTGAATTTTTACTTTATTAGGTAGTACCAACAGTTAAACAAGATTAGTATATAGAAAGTGCTTAAGTCATTAATTACATTTAATGACTTGTTAATAAATACCAAGAGAATACAGATGTTTATTACAGTGGATTTGATTGTTATAGGTTTCAATGATCAGATGTGAATCGTACCAAAAAGAGAAACCACGGTTATGCCTGGTTATTTATAATGCCGTGCAATAGCGTAATCGAAACAATACACGATCGACAATACTTATTATATCAAAAGCAATATCTCCAGTCGTTTCAATGTTTATCAGTCTGTATCAGACGGAGCGAGACACGTCCGCTCTCGACCGACACCGTCGCATAGCTAACAACTTCTCAGTAAACATTTGTTCTAGCTGACGTGTATTTAGCGATAATGGAGTAATATGTTACTAATGTTTATATTATGTCGTGCAATCAACGCTAATACACGGTTCACGGTAGATAATCAATAAATAACAAAATGAATAACTCTACTCCACGAAGAGAAATTCATATTTCAGTTTAAATAACAGTTTATGAAATATACATTTATAATGAAGTTATTCGTTGTTATAATTAATTGATGTTGTGAGAGAGCGAACGCAATGAACATAATATTATTTATTAACGAGCTTTCAAAAGCCAAGCACAACTATGAACACAAAGCGATTTAGCATTCTATTATTGGAATTATATAGGAAAGTCTTAACGTAATCAAGGAGAATATTATGAAGTAAATGGAGAAACTAGTTAATTAGTTATACAATAAGTTATTGCTCATATACTAATCAAACAAGTTACTCGAGTTCCGAGTGGTTCTGTCGGAATGAAATTGTAAGGAGTTTACAAATTAGAAATAGCATGAAAGTTACGCATATAAAGCGCTAAATCCGATAAGGGAGCCCTGAGAGCGGCACTCGGGGTAGTCAAGTAGCATCACAAGTGGCGGCAGCCAGAGCGACATATTCACATTGGCCCTTGCGACTCTCTTCAGACTATTAGATCGCGATGGCCGAGAGGCTGCACGGTCGATCGCGGGCAGATCGCCGAGATACGTCGCGATCGCCCCGCAACCGCCCGCCGCCGAATATCCCCTGACGTCGGCGCCACTCTCCTCCGACCTCGCGATTCTTGCTACTTGGGCCACTTGGCACATCTTATAACGAGTCTCTCGAGTGGGTAATACATTTACCATTAAAATCTGGATTGAACGACGTTTTATTTCCTTTGATATCTGTTATACTTAAAATCTTCTTCACTTTATTGCCTTCACTGTTTCTTGGAAAATACCATCTGACATTTCAATCCAGTGTTAATTTGTTTGTAAAGTTTATGTTTTATGTTTGATAAACTGAAAACAATGAAATGACAGTTTTCACATCACATTTTCATAGCAGAAAATACTGTGAATTCTGAATGCAGTTTTGGATTTCATTCGTTATTTTTGTTTGCGTTTATTGTTTTGTTGGACGTTGAAAGCTGAAAATATATTTTATAGTCTGTTTTCATGCTCGCAAAAAATACCTATACAGTGAGAACTATGTAACAAAAAAACATGTAGATATAATTATGTATGTATATTTAATTATTTCCTTTGTTGTACTATGGTTGCATCTCTTCTGTACCTATACAATGTGTGCGGTAATGGTAGGTGATTAAAATCACATAGTGTTAATTAGCGTGTTGCACTAACTATTACTATCCTATTCGTATCCTGTTTTGTTTCGTCATTGTATTCCACTTGTCTACTTTTCCCTGGATGGCGAAGCGTCATTTGAGTATCGTTTGTCTTTTTGAGATTGCTTTTACTTCGTGAATAGTTTTTGATAATAGCGGCAAACAAATATATTATATTGAAATATATTGATATTTGTTTTACATAAATTGAAACAATAATCACATGATATGTGGAAGCTTGTAATTAGCAAATGTCACTACTTATGCACGAAATTCAAAATTGTTATTAGTCTGTAAGCTTTCTTTAAAATTAAATAAATAAATATTGTGGTCGATATGGCTCTGATTCCTAAACAGCAGCTTTTTGATCGAAAGTAGTAAGTAAATATCCATTTCACTTACATTAATCCTGAAAATTCGTAACTAACCCATATTTCTATTCAATTACGTAGAGTAAAACTCTACACAAACTAAACAACTTATCGTAGCTAGAACGTAGATTTGCTGCGGCATCAGAGATCTTCCGCAAGTAAATATTGCTGCCAGATGCACTGAAAGACTGAAACTACCCGTGGAGTGGAGGGAGGGGGGGGGGGGGGGGCGACGCGACGAAAGAGGTAGAATTTAAGAGACAAGACAATAAATATCAAGAACGCCCATAAACTGTTAGTCCAACTTGATGTAAAAAGGTTCATATACAGACGCCAGCACATTAAGTTACTACAATCTGTCAAGTTTCTTTAATAGGTTCAAAGTTGATTGGCAAAATTTGACAGTTTCGGGTAGCTTGATGTGCTGGCGTCTGTACATAGCTTATGCATTGTGTTGATTCACCTCCAGACGATCAAAGGACTTACCTACCTACTTTGTTTATGAATTGAATAGTAAATGAGGCATGACATTAATTGTAGTGGCAGTGTCACGTTATTATTCTACGTAAATAATGAATTAACATGACGTATCGACTTCATAAAAGAGAATATTAGGTAGGTATAAAAAAAATTTAAACATTTTTTCCTGAAAATTTACGTCAATACGTCATTATGTTGGAAATATTTCACCAGGGAGTTTGAAATACCTCTGTATTCTATTTTAAACCACAACTAGTTTTAACACAGTTTCTCCGTATTTTAGCAAAGTATCATAATTTTGGCTACTATGGTATTGGAGCGTAGCGTTTCTTACGAAAGAATCTGAGTGATCTGAGGTATGTTATGAATTTTTTCTTTACTTCACTTTAGGCTGGTTGTGTTGGTTTTTGAAGTTTCCGTCTTATTTTTCTGTAGAACGAAAATGTCACGACTGTTGATTTCCAACTAGATTTGATTTGAGATTTGTATGGAATCCATAAGTTTTAAATCAACTTGTATCAAATCAAATCAAATCAAAAATATTTATTTGTAAGAATACGGTACAATAGATGGTTAACATTTTTGGTTCCAACATATCCTGCCATACTATGGCGTACAAATATTTATAATGAAATACAATTCATATATTAAACATTTGTTATATTATTAAACATTTAAATTGTATTAAATTAATAATAAGTCATATTGAATCAATTCTGTCTTCATTGTAATTGTATTAAATTGATGGTAATCATATTGAATAAATTATGTCATTAATTGAAATTGTAGGTATTAGTTAATAATAGTCATATTGAATAAATTTATACATGTCAATTGTTGGATATGGTAGAGAAAAGCATATTTTTATGTGCATATTATGTTACTAGCGACTTATCCTCTAAATATTCTTTAACACTATAGTACCGTACGCAAAATACGCGCATTGACGTGGAGTTGCGGACACCAGCCCGTGTTACCTATTACCTACCTAACACTATAGTAATTTTTCTCTAGTAACAGTCTAAATAACACCCTTTTGAAGAAGGACCACAGCAAATCTTGAATATTATTTGGCAAATGGTTATATATAATAATTGCCATGCAGTAAATATTTCTTTTATATAACATTAATTTTATTTGGGGTAATTTCAATTTATCTTTGTGTCGTACTCTACTATTTGTTTTATAACTGCTTTTTTCAAATAAATTATGATGTTTTTTTACAAACATACATGTTTCAAAGATATAAAGACATGGTAAAGACAGTATCTTAAGTTTTTGGAATAGTCTTAGTCTTTGACTCGCATTATAAATTAATACCATAGCTGACATTATGGTATGCAATGATAGTATTGCCTTCTCAATTACAGGTCAAGTATCTGGTAACAATCAACGCATTATCTGTTCAACTACGGTCAAGGTCGAGAATTCCCGCACCGTCGTCGGTTCGGTTCAATTTGTACAATTTACTACCCACCTACCGTCGCGTTAAGTAGCTACCTACTAAGATAAGATCTGTAGTCTTCTGAATTATAGCGACGAGGTCAATATGTTATCCTAACCCGGCGTGCTTAAGGTAAAAATTTGTAACACGGAGCATAAGGTGAGTGTGACAAACCCATATGATAAATTAGACATTTTTATTGATTTTTTAATTCTTTTCTTAAATTATTATAATAGATAGGAAACTGAAACAGAGTATAAAATTAGAAGTACATATATACATATATATGTATATTTAAAAAAAATATGTTTAGGTATGTCACAAAATAACGAGCGATTTATTAGGGTCTGGGTGTATTATACCTACCCAACCTTACGCTCGGCGGGTTAAAAAATAATGTGGTAAATTACAGTATATTAAACAAGCTTTCATTTATTACATAGTTCGTTATTTCGACAGATAGCAATGCGTGTTAGGTATAAAGTATGAATGGGCAGGTCGTGTTTACGAAACTAAGCAGCCTATTCATTGCCTACACAACATAGTTATTCGGCTGGTTACAAAGTACAAACATAACTAACAATCTTACATCACCATACTGTGCACTCGAATCAGAAATCAAATTGGCCTAAATAAAAGCTTAAAACATGGTTTCATTGAGTAGCAATAAAAGCGAAACGATGTAGTTTAAAGTTTACTCAGGTAAGTATTTATGTCGCTACGTGCTAACATTGTGCTCAGGGGAATACTACAAGGGGATGGGTCAAAGGGGTGTCGGTGTCACAGAGACGTCGGTGTCACAGAGACATCGGTGCTCCCGGCCGTTGTGGGCTTGTGACTTGTCTTCTAAGGCGAACGATATTGATTTTGTATTAAAATGTTGACTTATCAGAGTGCATTCAACACTATTCGTGCGTTTAGCTTATTATTATACTTTTATCGCATTTAATTGATTCGCCCACGTGGAGCACGAGGAGAGAGACTTAACGAGTTCTTTGAAACAGTATTTGCGATAGCGGGTCATTTCCCTAATTATTTTATATTAGGAGAATTAATTTAATAATTATGTAGGTATGGCTCAATTTTGAATCGGAGTACTACTTTAGGAAAGCTTTAACCTATAACGACGAAGAAACCTTATTACTATATAAAGTACGTTGATAGGTAAATCCCATTGTCAGCTCTGTGGCGAAATGGTCGCAGATTAGCAATATTAATGTTTATTACTCGGTAGTTTACTAAGTAAGAGTTTGCAGTAATACCGTCGTGACTGCCACGTAAAAGCATTTTGCCGAGTTTAAACGTGACTTGTTCATTTCGTAAACATCCTTTTGAATATTGAATTTGTGTAAAAAATACTCATAAACACGCACGAATATAAGTCATTAACATGTTTTGAACATATAAAACTAAAATAGATTATAATCAATGTTTACGTAAGTATCTATGTTACACGTAATTATACATTTTGTGAAATGACAAATTATGTTTTCAAACAGTTTAGAACATTTTTCAATATAAAACTGCGAAGAAAATTAATTCCAAGCAAGCTTCCCTCGGCAAATCCGATGTCTACGATATTTCACGCCCGCTAACTTCTTCATGCCCCATCCAATTTTTCCCGATCGCTTATCAGGTAGATGGACCTTGTCAAACTTTTCAAATTAGTTTTTACATTTTTTATTTATTTAGTGTAAGTTATAAAGTGTGTATTCTTTTCTTTTGTGTTATGTGCGGCGAAATATCAGGACAATGGTATCAGTTGGTATATTGGGTAAATTAAGGTGTTACGTCTTACTTCCACTGTGCCTTTCTTGTAAATTTCTTTGTACCATAGCCATGCGCAATAATATGTTGTATAATATTTTACACAGGTACAGTTTACATTGGGTTTAATCAGCATTATTCAACATACATTTCAAGAGTTTAAAATACAAGCTTATGTTTAAACTTTAAAAGTAATTACGAGAGGCATAAAATGTAGGATTAAATTGGTCACTTTCATAAGTTATAGGTAGATAGTCGAGTTCAAGAAACTCGCTTGTGTTCGTCTTGCAAAAAACTTACGATCTTAATTTATCCTCCTTTATTTTCAAAGGAAGTCTTATTGAAATCCTATTACTGGCTCTTGTAGTCAAGTATAGCTTACTATTAAAAATTTATTGTTTACGAATAACAATACGAAATGGGAAGTCGATATACAGAAAAAAAATCTAAAATCAATCTTTTTTCATAAAATCCGTGGCAACTTGACATAGGTACCTATACCGTGGGAAAATAATAAGTTAACGCCAAGGTAATTGTTGATATTCAAGAGTCGATCGTCGCTCAACAGGCGTCAGACGACGTCACGCCCGACTGTGTTTTTATCCGATTAACTGTACTTCAATCCAGCGTAACTAAGATTTAAAGTTAGAAACGATACAATATATAGAGGCTTCATAATATAATATTATTTTATGAGCAATTATGAGTTTGTTTCCTTTGTTGGTTAATTAAAAGGCATTTTAATTACATCATATTCCAATTACCTACGCGAATGCAACAAACATTTTAAATTACTCACTATCAAAGTATCTACAGATGTAGTGTCGATAAGTTTTAATACTATAAATTAATTATTTCTTTATTTACTATCCTGATGACAGGTATAACGATTCAAACCGATAATCCATCAAGAAAAATATACAGGTAGCTTATTCAATTTCTTAATTTTTACCAAGGACATACAAAAATCGTGCGAATAAACCTTTAAATGCGTAATGCATCTTAGATTGAAATGGTACGCTAGAGCATCTAAAATTAACAAAACGCGTAAGCGATAATGTTTCACTTCAACAATAACCTTTGTTTTTTCGTCGAGTTGGGCGCTCGTTCGGAATTTAGTCTCAAGACATGGAATAACTTGATATTGTTATTACCATATTATATTGAGTTATCGTGAAATCGGTCTTATTTACAGTTTACGACGACTTCAAACCTGAAAACGAATTATGTTTTAAGTACCTACTTTTTAGTTTTCATTTCAAATACGTTATCGTGTGACTGTTGTATTAATTCGTAAGTAAATGAATTAGTTTTACGATTATAGTGCATAAACACGGTTTATAATCACAATTAAACATGCTTAGCTGGAACCGTCGATACAATCCCTACTTTGTTAAGTTTATTTACCTACGCTCTTAGCGTAACTACCTACTTCTTTCGTCATAGGTACTTATTAGGTACATGTAGTTATACCTGTGTTACATAATTTACATGAAATAAGTAAATGTCACGGAAAACCACGTCTTAACATAGCGTCGTATGTATAATTCGTGAGTAATAAAATAATACCCGATTAAATTGTCAATTACTTACGTAAATAGCTACCTGAACATATTATTAGTGATAGATAGGTGTGTTGGTTACCATATGAATTTACTTTTTTTGTTGTTTTTAAGCATTACGGCCTCCAGGCACATTGTTCAGGGTCATTTCTTTTGTCAAATCAATATCAGTCAGTAGGTGAGCAATTATTTGAATTTCATATCATCATAAATGATATTTTTCTAAATCCAAATGGGCATTCCATTTGGATTTAGAAAAATATCATTTATAAGAGAGGTGCCTATATCTACTCATGTTAAGTATGTAGATAATCTAAAGTAGATGCCTATACCCAATAGAAAATTAACTTACAGCCATTGTAAGTAGAAATTGCATAAGCATTGCACACATGTGGTGAATTAAATAGGAGCAAAGGAACCTGTTCGGGCCTATAATATACGCGCGCGCCGCTCCAACGAGCCACAAACGGCAAGCCTGTCGCCATAATTTAAAACGATAGCGGGGAATGTAGTTTTATTGTGCACATACGAGACTTCAACGTACACAACATATTGCCATTCGAGGACGGCGCGATAAATGAGCACAAACGAGCGAAAGCCACTTAGACCAAATTTACACTTTGTGGGAGACCGCGGCTGCACCTCGCTTGCCGAGCACGGCGCTCTGCGATCCGACAGGCGCGCCCGTCGACAGTCAGCTGCTCACTACATCATACATAACCGCTAAATACTTGTGTATAGATAATACAACACTCCATGAACATAGGTTTTATTTTTATCGAAGTATAAAAAGACCTACTTTCATTTACGTAAATAAAAACTAAATTTCACTATCTACTTTTTACAAGCAGGGTTCATTCGTTGGGTCAATGCACTTCCGAGGCGACGTCCAAAGCGATTACAGAGCGCCGTTTTTATAATGGGATCAAGACTCTGAACATCCTAGTAGACTTATTTTGTTCTCTTTCGCTTACATTTATAGAAAATCTATCAATTTTGGTGGCAGCGATTGCATGACGACAATAGATGTCGTCATCATGTTACCAGATAATTATACAATTTTTGACATAGAGAATAAAGACGATAATTGCAAGGTTGCAGGTTATTATGCAAATGTAAACAACCTTTAGTGGCTCTTCTGCAGTATATAATTGGTATACAAAGGCAAAACACAAGGCAATATCTTAAAATATACATATCTACTGTTTGCCACTTTGTTATCATAGTTATACTGTTTCCAAAACAGGGTACAAAGCTTTTCAGACCATTATGTACTCACCTCGAGATCTTCATATGTGCGAAATGCCATTATGGCGAAACCATCGATGATGTCCTCTTCCCCCAGCGGCTCCCGCGACTTCTTCCTCCTGGCAGGAGGACGAGGCGGCTTCTCTCTCGTAGGAGACTCGTCCTCGCCGCTGTCTCCATCCTTAACTTTGCTCTCTCGCTGTGCTTGCATGCGCTGTGCCCGCTCCCTTCGCCTGTTTCTCTGATTGCGCTGCTTCACTTCGTTTTCCATCGTTCACACATTATTCGAAACACCCGACCACCGTGCTTCACTACACTAAAGTCCGCACTACACTTTTATCACACATGGTTATCCGTTATTTCTACGCCGCGTTATTCAACGAAATACAAATCTTGCACTCAGAAAAAGACACTGGCCGTTTCCAATGGCGGATCGTACACCGTTGCCGCATTGCAAGTAAAATGGCCGCGTAGCACTCCACAGGCTGCTTTCTTTCACATTCACGTAAACGGAGGCATTATTACACTTAAACTAAAACATACTACTATATATTTTAACAAGAACTAAGACAATAATACGATAAATTAACTTTATACATTATTCTCTGTGTTCAGAATCAGTCAATAGTCAATACAATGAAAGGTGTTACACGACGCCAACGCTGCGTTGCGGTCGCGATGGTGAACTAAAAACAGAGCTGCCAACCTTAAGCACGGACATTCCGCGATACTGGGCGTCATTGGCAATGTGGCGCTTGGTCATACTCTTCTAACTGGTAAGGTTGTCTCTTTTATCAACACAAATATTAATTTAAATTCGTTGATATTTTGCAAGTGTCCACATGAATCAATTAATGTCCTAATAATATACGAATGAAATAATTAGAGTTTATGTTGGATACTCTACATTTTCTTTACTAGGTACTGCAATCCATATTTCTGAGGATATGTCTAATTTTGATCTTGCATGTTGGCATTTCGTGAACGAATTTGTTTGGAGTACAAGTTTTCCAGCTATTAATACTCTGTGGTACACAGTGTTTCAATTTCTCCTATATTTTATTCTACTTTGACGAACGCTGCGTTACAAAATGTGTCACAAAAACTGGTGATTAAAAAGAGGTAACATAATGAAGTTTGTGCATGTGTTGATTTTGACGTTTAAGTAATAGGTTGCGTTCACAATAAAAAAATCTTCGTTATCTGTGAATTATTTACATTGTATTCATAGTTTTTATTGTAAATTAGTTTATCACTCATAGTTTTAACATAGGAGATGTATTTGGAGTTTGAAAAGATTAATTCATATTATGAGATGAATTAAGTTTCATCAACGAGGGGTAAGGTTGGCCTACTTTTTGTTTGCAGTAATTATAGGTTTTATAACTATTTATTCCCTAAATAATATTATTACTCGTACCATATAAAAATCACGGATATAGCCTTTGTCAAGATTAAAATGGAATCATGATTCATGACGTTATCGGCGGCTGCGGCGGTGGCCTAATGTAGGCTACAAAACCCTATAAAGATTAAATAGCCATTGACCAAGATGACACGCAAAAGTTTTATTCAGTTTCAACAACTCTGGATAATTTTTTTGGATAAGATCCTGAGGCGGGATTCATTTTTAAATAATATGAATGATTATTTTTCTAAATTAAACCGGCGGTATACATGTTGTTGTTTATCCTGTTCACTGAACTGATTATATAATTTATGTGACATTGACATTTATCGGTGTGACGTTTTGAATAGGTAGGGATGATGTTTTTGAAGTAGATCATTTGTACAAGGATCTTTTGGCGCGTGGCCAAAATGGGAATTAACGCGGCTGTCTTGCTTTTTCAATACATTTCACAAAAATATTGTTTATAAACGATGATTACAGTTAAGTGACGTTTAAACGTGACTTTATGGTTAAGCAGTTGCTAATCACTACCTACCTATCTTTAAGCAGCGTTTATGGATATACCGACGGAAATGTTTACCTACAGCGCCACCCTGTCAACGTCATTGGGGCATCAAAAGATTCTTGTAACAGTGTACATATAAATTATGTACTTTGAATTATTTTAATAAAACATTTAAAAATGTGTACAGGTGATAAGTGGCTTAGGCGAATAAAATTGATTGATGTAGGTACTTTTTAAAATCATCGAAAAATTATTGACTGTTGTCGTTGCTGGATCAGCTCTTGCCGGGCCTTCCCTAGGGAACTAGGTATTTCACCCAGCAGGGGCCTGGTCGCAGGGGCCTGGTCGCGCGGCCGTCGTGGAGCACTTCGGGCGCTCCTACAGCCACACTCCAACAACACACTTCGGACTGTCGGGGCGAGATAACCCCCGGCAACTAGGTGTGCAGCAACGCACTCCCGCCCCCTCCCTCAGTAGGAGTACTCCAATCCAATGATGGTTTTTCCCCAATTCTGGGGACCGAGAGCCAAAAGCCTCGGGCAAGGGTCCAAAAACCCCAACACCCAATCCTCGCACCCCTTTCGTGGGCGCAGAGACTACCACGCGAGTCTGAGCCTATCGCAGTCCACTGCGTACTGTACGGTACCTACTCGGTACTCATTATGCATCTGTCTATGATGCGTGACGATTTAGCTATGTAAGCACTTATAAATATTAAATATAATTAGCTACTTATAATGAAACTGATCCTGCAATTTACTGTAGTCATCCATGCACAGACTACTGCATTATACAGGCACATCAAGCTACTACAATCTGTCAAATTCCTTTAATAGATTTTCAACTTTTTTGCTAAACTATAAGGTTCAAAGTTGATTGGGAAAAATGTACAGTTTCGGGTAGCTTGATGTGCTGGCGTCTGTACATTATCATTCACGTTATTTTTCCATTTTCAAGCAAATTAAACGACATGGTAGCTCTTGCTGGGACTGAGATCATATTCACCGCCAATTTGGATTATAACACCTGAACTTAGATCTTCTCATGTTTTGCTTGTAAAGGAGGAATATCACCAATTATAAATGAGGCAATATGCGGCCTTAGGTTTACAGTATAAGTGTCTTTTATCATCACCCACGCGGGGAAAGGTAGGTGAGTAGACTATGGTTTGCCGGGATCCTTATGTACTTGGTTCGTAGTTTCCCCTATTCATTTAATACCTTTGTGAAGTACCTTAAATATTAGGTCTTTACCTATGAAATTGCCGTTCTGCAGTACTGGCCATTTCAAATCAAAATAATTTTTGTTTGGCTAAGAATTCTAATTTCAAATTAATTTTATTTTAAAAACATGGAATTTTGTTTCCAAAAGTAGTCATTTGTTTATTGATTAGTGTTACATTTTCATCGCATTTCAATATTTTTCGTCATCATGGATACGTTAAAAATTCTAGTAATTATGGAATATGAGTACCGTCGTGGCAGCAACGCGGCACAAGCGGCACGCAACATCAACGACGTTTACGGAGCTAACAGTACAAACCAACGCACCACCTGTTATTGGTTTGCTCGCTTCCGTTCTGAAAATTCCGACCTGAAAAATGAACCTCGCGGTCGTCCGAAGACTTTGGTCGACAGTGACGAATTAAAGGCGATTGTGGAAGCTGAGGATACACAATCTACGGCTGAATTAGCAGCAGCTTTCGACGTTAGCGTCAAAACAATATTGGTCCATTTGCGTCAAATTGGCAAGGTGAAAAAGCTTGACAAATGGGTGCCCCACGAACTCAATGATCGCCAGCGCGAAGTACGCGTCGAGACGTGCCTTGCACTGCTCAACAGACACACAAATGAAGGAATTTTGAACCGCATTCTTACCTGCGATGAAAAATGGATTCTGTTTGATAATCGCAAGCGCTCAGCAAGTTGGTTGGATCCTGGTTCAGCACCTAAACAGTGGCCTAAACGAAAACTTACCCCTTACTGTGAAGAACTGAACACAATGATGGAGAAGCTGGCACATCTCCAACCAGCATTGGTCAATCGCTCGTCTCCGCTGCTCCTGCACGACAACGCGTGACCTCATACTGCACAGCAGACGGTCTCCAAGTTGCAAGAACTGGGGTTGGAAGCTCTCCGTCATCCGCCCTACTCACCAGACCTTGCGCCTACAGACTACTACTTTTTCCAGAATTTGGATAACTTCTTGGCGGGAAAAAAATTCAATACCCGAGAGGCAGTACAAAATGCCTTTGAAGAATTTGTTGCCTCCCGTCCAGCTGATTTCTTTAAGAAGGGCATCAATAAACTGCCACTGCGTTGGCAAAGATGCATTGATTGCATGGGTGATTACTTCGATTAATACAAATAAAAAATATCTACATGAAAAAAAATCGTTTAAATTTTTTCATACAAAATGGCAATTTCATAGGTAAAGACCTATTATAAAGATTATGGGGTTTATTAATAAACGATGATTAAACAGTCGCTGATCACTAATTAAGTAACGTTTATGAATAAAGGGTTTAAGAGGGCTTGTGGCTAAGTGGGGTTTGTGGCTAAGTAATAACAGCCGCACGGGTCGATCGATCAGGTTAAGCTAGGCTTGCCGCGGTTGGTCCGTGGATGGGTAACGATATTCACATACCGATACCCCTCTGTGCTTCGGAAAGCACGTTAAGCCGTCGGTCCCGGCTGTCATTCGTGGATCTTCGACAGTCGTTACGGGTCGTCAGTAGCCCGAAAGTCTGACAAACCAGTCTTACCAAGGGGTATCGTATTACCCAGTAACTGGGTTGTGGAGGTCAGATAGGCAGTCGCTCTACGTAAAAACTGGTATTCAGCTGCATCCGGTTAGACTGGAAGCCGACCCCAACATAGTTGGGAAAAGGCTAGGCAGATGATGAATAAAGGGTTTAAATATCTAGTGACTTTGTAATATATTTATTGAAGACTCTACAAATAAGTACATATTTTATGTAGAGATGAAGTTTAAGATTCAAAAATATACATTGAACATAATTAAGCATATAAATAAAATTTGATGTAAAAATGCCTTTTTTAAAAGTAAAATCTAAATTATTCATCATGATACAACATCTTCAAAACCTGTTTGCGGCTAAAGTTCGTAGTACGTTTGAAGCGTGTGAATAAATGTAATATAGGTAGGTACTATGTACTAAATACCTACTTAATCATAAGAAAACGGTGTTATAGATCCAGTTGAGCTTGAGATTTTATAAAAGGAACTCGTGTGTTATCAATTAAAAACGTAATTTAGATAACAGCTGTCTGTATGAGAGTATTTACGCAAACATATTAAAATGAATGTGGTATTATAAACAGAATTATCTATTCGTAGCGTTCGTAGCGTGACGTGGACGTTGATTTTGTGGATCTTATCGGTGTGTGCTGTTAATTCTGTTCAGGTATGTTGTTATTGATTAATAAACGTTTTGTGTTAATAATTATACACCTTCAACTTGCCGGTCAGCTGTCAGTTCGTGAATGCCAGCTTAATAAAACGATGTTGATAATTACATAATGATATCGTACAAAACAATATCATGTTATTTAAAAACGTGTTTTTTAGTTACCTTCAGTGCAAAATTTGTACGTAAATGTTTCGTTATTATTTTTGTGGGCAGTTTTTCGAGTGCTAACACGATTAGTGTTTAATGCTTTAGTAGTTTTATGCTAATAAAACGTTAGACCTCCGGCGGGGCCTGCATTGTTTATTTTCTTTTTAATTTTTATAGCGTATGGCTATAATGCCGCGTGTACACGAAGGGGTGGCAAAACGGAGTCGGACCTAGGACTAAACGTCAGAGCTTTTTTTTTTTTTTTTTTATTAACCGTTGTTGCTGTGTAGAGTTTTCGGCTTCCCCTTTTAAAATAAAATTGATTTACATCGCCAAAGAACGTGTGAATGGATTTGGGTGATACTTGAATCGTGCAGATTTTATTAACTTTATTTTTTTTTTTGCAACACTGGGCTTGATATCGATTTTGTAACACTGTTAATAAATTTCTATTGATAATGTAGGTACTTATGAATGAACACTTAATTGATTATTGTGACTCATCTACACAATTAAATTAATAAAATATGTGGAAAAATTGAAATTCGTTAATATGTATGAAGTTAAAATAAAATAGGAGAACTTTATCGATAGCGAATAAGTTACTCTCTCTGTGTGCATCGGTCGTTTAAATATACATGAATGATTCAAGAATTAATGATAAAATCATCAATATTCAAATAAATTAAGTAAATGACTTCATTTTGTGTACTTTACCTACTGCATTATATATTTATCATGCCTATATCTACATTTATACGAAGAAATTTTTTGCAGTCGAACGAAAATAGAAATTCGATCGGTGAACATCTATGTATGTGATGGCTGACGTATGTAGCTAATATTTAAGCATAGATATTAGATTACATAATATTAATACGTTGGTACCTACTTGGTTCTCGTGTTACACGACGGACGGCCTTAACTACTGAACTTATATAAATGAGCTTTGTCTCGAAGGAAACTACTTCAACCAAAAGCTTTGTACGGTTAGCGTGTTGATTAATACTCAAAGAAGGTATTACACTGACATAACAACAACGCAATTGCATGGGCATAGAGTTGAAAGTCCCTAAAAAAAGTACCTCGATCGTCGTCGGGGGGTATCAATGTGTAGGCGACCTTTGGTTGACACCCAGAGGGGACTAAGGTCTTGCCGATTGAACCGTATTCAATCGGTTACCTTACCATACCTGATTCCGTGGAAATATGCACAATATGGCTAGCCAGTCTCCGATTTTTTTTATTCATACAAGGTCTGCTATACTACTTATGAATAGTAGGTAAGTATAGATACTCTCATCACGAGCCAGAAGTGCCAAAAACAAAATCGAGACTTCACAAAATCATGATTGTTAGGACTGTTTTATTCCTCTCAAAATACTCATGACATTGTAGAATTTGATTCCTATCAGCATTATCGGTCAGTGCAGCAGTCTACATCCGAGCCTTTACAGGGTGGTACTTTTTTGTTGCAAAACTTTCTGGTTGGTTTCTGCCTAACCCAGGCGCTTTTTTTGTAAAACTAAAACGGTTTTTTGAGATTTTTCCAAAATCGAACTCTAGGTTCAATTTACACATAAGAAATCTGGTTCCTTTCCTTTGGAAACTTTGCTCTATTTATCATAGTTCCCATATCTTCCTGAAAGCCCTTCTCAAAATTTGATCATGTAGATACAACTTGTCTTTTTTAATTTTCTAGGTAATCATGGAGCCGAAACGCCTGAACCGTGTCATAGTACTGACCAGCATTCTTGGTATTCTGCTGTCCACTTATGCGTTATACGTGGAGTTGTCGGTAGAGGCAAATCCGGGGTACTCGGCACTCTGTGACATCGCGGAGTACGCAAGCTGTTCTCGAGTTCTTTCTTCGGAGTAAGTTTAAATAAATACTCGTACTACCTATATACACCTACTTATTGTAATTTGTTTTAAGTTACCTAAAGATATACGAGATTCTTCGCCAGTGAACATTAAAAAAAATAGGTTATAACAAAAACTTGTAAACATCAGTTACGAGTACCTATTTTGTGTATTTATTCGATAGGTCAAATGACAATTTTGTTTATTATTTAAGAATAATTTATGTTTTGTCGAGTTTATCATTGAAGTGATCTCTGTTTGCTCTTTTGTGAAATAAATTCTTTATGCCCTAAGACTACTATAGTATACCTACTGTTTAAACCGAAGCGCTGACGACAGCGGCTGCGGTGCTGGCATTTTGCGTTGCCGATACTGGCAATTCTGTTACTATGCTGGAAAATTGTGTGGGTTCAACGACTGTTATTGTACTAATTAGTACTAGTCAAGTAACTAGTAAATATGGCTCACTTACGAAAATATTTGGTAACAAGGAAAATTCGTTACTATGTTTCCAAGGTTACCTACGTGATTTAGTACTACGTACCGTTTACAATATGTTGTTATTCTCGATGTATTACATCCATTATTTAGTTGAAATAGTAGATAATAATTAAGAATTGTCGTTTGATATAGGCCTATATAAGCCTATATCAAACGACAATTATTAATTATTATTCGTGTTAGTCGACTAATAGTCGACTCACACGAATTTACTCGCCCGAAACGGGCGACTCGTCACTTTAAATTTGATTTTTTTACCCATAGGTGACTAGCACGAAGCTAAATGATTTGTGGGCGAGTAAACAACTCAAGAAATATTTATTAGCCAATTGGCACATTTTAAATTTTATCTAACGTGTTTATATTTAATTCCAGGTACTCAAAAGGTTTCGGATTTATACCAAAAGAATCGTCCCTGAGGATACCCAATCCCGTCTACGGAATAATGTTCTACTGTCTCCTAATATTTTTAAGTACGTATAAAACTTATTATTGCGTTTATAGAGCTGTCTGACCTGATTTTTGTTTCGCAGAACCTCACAATAAAACTCTAGTAAAGTTAACGACGATAACCCACTCTTTTGAACATCTGCGTGAGATATCTAAAGCACATTAATGCTGTCGTTTTTCTTCAGATCTAACCGAAACCAATAAAAAATTAAACGCTATCAACTTTTACGATGTTCAGATGGGATCGCCAGTAAAACTGTCATTTATACTGAAAAGAAGACATCCATCAATTAATTAAATAAAGATGTCAACTTTATAAGCTGAATATAAGCTCGGCAGTTAATCGTAAAAATCGCACAAAAACTGTTTCCACAGTTGGAGTTAAATAATTACCGAGTGGTGAAGCGAGTAGTACCTACTTAATTACAATCGCGATGTCAATAATCGGCATAGCATTTAGGACCTTATGGATCATTATGGAAGCTTGTTGACGGACACGTTTTTTCTACGGCGCGGTTTATACGCCGTGCTGTAAAGAAACCGTGCCGTGTACAAAGGGGCTTACGATGCACCGTCGCCTCGGCGTCGGTCGCCAGCGTGCAATTCACATGCACATCAATGCGGTTCGTGGTTGCCTTGCCGACTTCGTGACTTTACCACGAGAAAAATATTGCGAAACTACGCGCTTGTGTTCACTCTAAGCTTATTTGGTAGCTCACGAACCGTGAATAACTGTTATCGTAATAGGCTAACTTTGCTACACACTCCTGGGAAGTGCGAAATGTTAAGTGCAAATATGATTTAGGTACATGTTTAGGGAAAATATACTCGCAGGTCTCGCACCAATTTGAGCTAGTTAGTTCCATTTAATCATTGTTAGTAGTTTTACGATAACAGGAAATTGTACGCAACTTAATTAACTTTTGTGTTTAATCAGCACCCAAATTGCGTAACACACTATTACTCTCAATTTGAATCATTTTGAAGCATATTGCTAATCCATTGCTCCATAATATGGAGCAATGGATAACCATGCAAACCCCTTTGCAAACCCTTTTGTCGAACATATTATGTTCGACAAAAGGGTTTGCTCAACAACGTAAATAACGCAATGAATGTTGTTGAACTGTCAAAATGAAACCCATTGCTACTGATCACTATCAGTAGCAATGGTTATGCAATTACCCAGCAGAATCTATCTGAATTTGTTAAATTAGCCGCCGAACTCAGAACTAATAAGAAAGTCGTATTTGAATTATTTAATATTCCCAATAGCATTAAAGTCTATAACAATAAAATGTTTCTCTATTTGAATATTTAGAGGGTTTGCGTGAGCTTTTATTGCTTTGCTAAAATGTTAATTCCGTGAAACATGCTCGTAAATGCTCGGGATTGTAGTGGGCATTGTGTTATTCCAGTCTGATAGTGAAATAAGCCACAGCCGCTTTGTTTGATCTCTTTTGTTGTGTTGAGTGGTCATAATCTGTCATTGTAATTGCTCTATGCTTGATTTGATTTTATGACCCATTAAATAATGTTGGAGCTTAAAAACTAATGGTTGCGATTTTCTAAGTTTAGGAACTATGTTAGTACGCGTATGAATAAAATTAACATTTGAATTAAATGTTAATAATTATTTGTCGCATGGTTTCTTGCAGAGGGTCTGTTCTCGGTATTGGTAAGATCGTAAAAGCACAATCATGGGAAGTTACCCTTTGATCTATTAAGGTGCTCCCTCACCAGGAGCAATCGCCTGTAATGTAACATTTCAAATTCGATTTTGAGCATTACATTACAATACTACCTCCCTGACTGACGAGCATTCGCGTGTAATGTAACATTAAAGATTGCGGGGCGGGGAGCGCTCCGCGGCCTGCCGGACAAATTACAATTGGAGCGCATTGATGTTACAAGTTGTATCAAGGTATTACACATTGTATCATTACAATGGTGCGCGCTGTAATGCTCGATTTTCCTCTCTCACTGATGTAATGCTCGACTCTGTAACGTTACATTACACGCGAATGCTCCCGGTGAGGGAGCGCCTTTAAGGAAAGTCGTCGAATTCGGGTCAAGAACAATAGACAATCAATTGCCCCATGCATGACTTGGAACTTGACGGGCTAAGGAGTTATCCAAAATGGTACAACTATGGTCTAATAAAAAGGAAAATAAAAATTTCCTCATTCACAATAAGAAGTTTTAATTTGCAGGACTTTCTAAAAGTTAAAACTGTTAGACAAGAATTTACTACTAGGCAATTAACTAGGCAATTAATTTTAATATAAATACACACATATTTCGAATTCTGTAGATAAATATTTGTACACCAAGGCTCACAAGCGTTGATGTATTTCTCACGACTATTCAGATAACGGTACACTAACGACCAATCCTTGTTTATTTCAGCAACATTCGACCAGCTGCTTGTGGGACGTTTCCTATTTCTGATCGCAGCTTCTTCGCTACCAATGTGCTTCTACCTGGCATACCTTCTGGCCGTTGTTCTTCACGACGTGTGCATTGTCTGTATTTCCACCTACATCGTAAACGGCACCCTTGCCGTCCTGACTTACAAGAAAATGAACGCTATGGCGGCCAAGAGAAAGTAAATGAAAAACGATTTGATGTTTAATTGCCAAACTACAAGTTATTGTTGTTTTAATTTACGAAATACCTCATCAAACCATTCCTGTTAGATGCATTTTTTTGTTAATAAATATAACTGTTAAAGTAGTTTGTCTTATTTCAATGCTTATCTACAAGTGATTCAACTTTCTACGTTCAAATACTCGTACGTCAGCGGGAAAAGTAAAATACTACTTAGGTAACAAAATGCACTCAACCGCGCGTTGAATATCCGATGTACGGAATAAAGTGTTTATTTTACAACTTTACTTTGTGATTTTACTTCTCTACCGCTGAGAGGAAAATATTGTCTTTTAATGATGGAAAATATAGTTTTCCTAAGTTAACATATACATGTTTTAATGTTAGCAAAACTTAATAATATGTTTGGTAATTATTGACTTAGCTTAGCGGTGTAATTGCGTAACACACTATCAGTAGCAATGGTTTTCATTCTGACAGTTCAACAACATTCATTGCTATATTTACGTTTTTGAGCAGACAATATTTTTGAACATATGAAGTAATGGATTAGCAATATCCTTCAAAATGATTCAGATTGTTATTGATAGTGTGTTACGTGATTAGGGTACAGGTTATCCATTCCTAGGTTAAGAAAAAATACTGAAGCTGATTATGAGCTCTACAAGGTGTAACTTAAATAACGCACAACCTCTTAAGGGGTCATTGTACTCATCATTATGAACAACTTTTACTATGGGACCAAACCTGAAATCGCGAAAAAAAAATCAGCTGTTCCATACATTTATGTTCGCATAACTCGTGAAAATGTAGGGAACAGCTGATTTTTTTTTCGCGATTTCCGGTTTGGTCCCATAGTAAAAGCTGTTCATAATGATGAGTACAATGACCCCTTAAGAGGTTGTGCGTTATTTATGTTACACCTTGTATAGTATTATTTTAAAACTAAATATTACGTAACGGATACATAACTGATCAGTGACAGGAAGCTATTAAAACATCATCAATATAAACTAAATGGAAAAAACCGTATTATTGAAGCTAACTCAAAAACTACCCAAGCAAAGTTAATAACATTTTAATTAATATGGGACCTCCCCTGAGGCATACATTATCCATTAAAAATGAGAGAATTGCGATCGATTGCGCAAACAAGGCATACATATTCGATAGCAGCAATCGCGGTTGTTTTACTGGTATTTATTGAAGAGTTCCGTTGTCTGTCTCCGAAACTCATCACCAGATCTTTACGAAATTTAAATGGGACCATTTCGGAATACAAAAAAAGAATTTTGCAAATCCGTCTATACAACGTGTAACGTTAAATGCGCAAAACCTGAAAATAGTTTGATCAGAATAACGAGCAGAACCACTTTTAAATATAGGTCACATTTTTCAAAAAATCTTCATTAAAAACGTTGCCGTGTCTATTTATTAATAGGTCAAGCAAGCCAATGTCAGCGCGGCGCAGTGGCCCGGTGACGACTCCTCCCTCGGTAAAGCGTTGTCGCAGACGCAAGAAACGATCAGAATGGCCAGTAAAACTAAAACAGCACATAAAACCTTTAAAATTTTTTTTATGACTTATTTTCTCTCTGAAATAGGTCAATTGAATTAAATATCAGTTGGGGTGTCTGAGGTTTTGCGCATTTAACGTTACACGTTGTATATGACGGAGTTATGCCCGAACATACATAAAAAAAAAAAAAATATAAACATACGAATTGATTATTACCTCCTCCTTTTTGAAGTCGGTTAAAAAACCGCTGAAAACCAGTAGTCTACAGTTATAAATGAATACATTTTCTATTAATGCAATAATTTTCTAGAATCAACATAGCTAAAAAGCGTCTTAAAAAGAAACCAACCCGTCGGTCGCTTCTCTTGCAGCGCTTGCATTTATTTCCACGGCATTTTGTGCGCGTTCGTGGTCTGCATAACTTTAAGCTCCGGCCAAATCTGCGGTTACATTTAACGGAGCCCCGTTCTCGGTAGTAGGTGTCACTTCTGGATAAAAGTGGCCGAAATAGAAACTCATTTTCGAATTCAGTGGGTAAATAATGTGGTAGGTAAATAATAAACTGTTGCTACGAGTATATTGTACTTAGTTGTTATTTTAGAGATGTTGTAAGAATTTAAAGTTAGGGTTTTTATGTTACTACGAGAACTTTTGTGTTTCGAACGCATTGGTAGACCTTTAGATAAGCTGTTGTCTAAGGTAAAAATAGACAGGAGCACAAAAATTCGAATCCAAAAAAAAAAAATAAGTAATAATAAGTTCAAAAAGCAATAAATATTAAGAAGAGTAAAAGAACACTATCTTTCCACTTCATCATAGTTGTGTATGTATTTATTATTTTGATTACGTGATATTTATTAACATTCTAGTGATATTCATTTTAGAAGTATGCATGTATGTTTATTTGTATGTATGTATGTATGTATATTCTCTGTTTAGTTTTATTAAGTGAATAATTGTTTACGATTTTATGTTTTTTTTTATTTCCTTACTCTTTCTCTCTATCTATTGTCCTATCGCAGGTATGCTGAAAGATATTTCTTATAAAATAAGCATCACGTTTGTACCTATTTTTCTGTTCTGTTTTTTCTTGCCTGTTTATACAGGTTGAAATTGAAAACTTGCGACAAATCGAAATGAGAGATTGTACTCATCACTGTGAACAACTTTTACTATGAGATAAAACCTGCAATCGCGAAAAAAAAGTCAGCTGTTCCCTATATTTATCTTCGCATAACTCGTCAAAATGTAGGGAACAGCAGATTTTTTTTTTCGCAATTTCAGGTTTGATCCCATGGTAAAAGTTGTTCATAATGATGAGTACAATCTCCCATTTCGATTTATCGCATGTTTTCAATTTCACCCTGTATATGTGTGTACATAAATGGTAAAATGAAATAAATAAATATTTGAATTTGAAGAAAAAGCTTTCTACCTCAACTGTATCACGATGACTCTTAGCGTGCTGCTAGCGCCCGGTACCTAGCACATAGGTTGGCTTGGTAAGTTTCTCTTACCAACCTTCAGACACATGAATGTTAGTCTTTACTTTCACTATTATTTAGCACAATATGCGTTGATGATAAATTACGAATGGTACAACCCTATTACAGTTCCGGGTCATAACTATTATAAGCAGCTGAATTACATTTATTAACTTTATATGAACCTATAGCTATAATTCTTTATAGGCCCTACTTTATAAATATTTAGGTAAATCAATTTAAAAAAAGTAAAAAAAAAAAAAAATATTTCAATAAACAATAATAATGGCATACAGCCAAGTAATCATGACTTGTTTTAATCTTTTTCCTGGCCCTGTCTCAAGCTACTTGATGTCAGCGCAAAATGTTTTTCTATTCCATCCTTCCCTCACAAATATCAATTAGACCTTTTTAGGCTTAGGTCTAAATATGTGTGTCATAGTTTGGGTACCCAAAGGATACCAACGGGACCCTATTACTAATCCTCCGTTGTCCGTCCGTCCGTCTGACTGTCAGCGGAGAACACAGGTAGACAGTTGAAATTTTTCACAGAGCGTGCATTGCTATTGTCTCTATAAAAACAAATAATAAAAATAAAATAAAGTTAGTAAAAAATGAAGGCGGTGTATGGACACCGCCTTTATTTTTTTCGGCGTTGTTTTTGCCTTGTGGAACGGAACCCTTCGTGTGCGACTCGCACTTGGCCGATTTTCATTGTTATCATTTCTCATAAAATCCCTTCATATTTTCTTTGGTCTCTTTTCTTTTACCCCTCCATGATTTTTTTGTTACATGTGTTTCATCGTCTCACCTTACCACTAAAGAAAAAAGAGATACATATTAAAGACAAAACATTCCCTTAGTTATTACATTTCTGTCAGTGTCGCTCCTTTCAAAAGTCCTCAATCAAACAAATTTCTTACTTTTCCATTCTTTCACTTCACACACCTTTACAACATTCTCATCTCCGCTACATGCAATCTTCTTTCATTCTAAGTAATTATTAGTTGTGTAAGTAGTTAATTAATTATAAGTGTGATAGTTATGAGACGTTTGTAAACGGCTAATTGCGGTAGATAATTAACAATCGTAGTAGATAATATTATTCTTCTTCTAGCAATTATAAACGCCGATCTCTATTCTAGGAAGGTAACTAGGTATGTAAGTACCTATCCAATAACTAAGAGTACCTACCAAAAAAAAAAAAAAAAATACCAAGCAGAAACCGCTGAAATAAAAATTTTAAACTTTAGTACCTAAGTATTAAAAAAATAACTGTCGCTTGTATTGAATATTAAATAAGTTCCTGTCAACCTTCTACCTTCTACAAGCCAGTTTCAAAACGCGCGCCCCACGTGGTTTCAAAGATTTTACTTTCAACTAGCCTAACAGGGTATGCCACGATGAGGCACTACACACACCTAGACACTAGATTTCTCAACAATCGCGATGTAAAATGGTAACAGTAGCGTCATCTCTTGATGAATAGCTAGATCATTTGAACTCGTAACAGCGCCACCTATTATTGAGAGGATGCAACAAAATAATACGATAGATGGCGTTATAAAAAACTATTGTTCCATTTTGGACCCAGTGCTGACATTAAAAAATCAAAATCTTTGATAAAAACTAACAACATCTCATTCGGCTAGATCGAACGGCTGTGATATCGAATACTGTGCCATCTTCATGCTTGACAAATCGGCAGTGGCAGTCAGCAGAATACGTATTAACTATTAGTATTGGCGCATGCTCGTCTTCTAATCAATCACATTACCCACCACATGATAGTCCAACTAGTTGTAGTACTTAACATTTATCTTGTACGGTTCTAAGATGTTAATCAAGCGATCTTTGAAATATGTAACGAGCGTACACTCCATCGATGTCGACGTGTTTATAAAAAAATAACATAAAAAAGCGAAAAAATCAAGGCATTTATTAAGATTGAGTAAGTTTTTCCTGCCTTGGTCAACCATAACGTCCGGTTAACGCAAGAGATTAAACGTCGGCAGTCTTAAAAGGAAGCACTATTATCCCTTTAGTGTCTGGGCAGACATTTCCTTGTTGAGCTGCTGGCCTAAAAAGGCCACTTTGACAGAATCATAAAAGGATAACGGTAAAATGGTCACCAACTGACAATTCATAATATTATTTGTGTACAATTCATATCACGCAATTCATCCGTTTGACAGTTTTGTATGGAGATTCGTAAAATGGTCCACAAAATATGAATTGCTTTAATGTCAAATAGCAGAATCATAAGAAGTTAGTCAAAAGTAACATCTCACAAATCATATTGGAGGTTTTGTAAAAAAAATATTGTTATAATGGCAGATTTACGCGTCATGCCTATTGGATTCCTCGCGGTGAAAACCCACCAGCCCATCCTAAACTTAATGAACACGGTCGTAAGATTATGTTGTCTCTTTTCTGGGATTGGCAAGGAATGATTTTCTGGGAACTCCTCGGATCTCATCAGACTATTAACGCCAATCTGTATACGCAGCAGCTTCGCCAACTAGCAGAGATGTTAAAAATTAAGCGGCCAAAACGAATTGGAGTCCAACATTTGCATGACAACGCACGACCTCATTGCGCCAAGTTAACGCATAAACAGCTGGAGGAACCAGGATGGCTGACTGTTCCACATCCACCGTATAGCCCGGATCTTGCGCCTTCAGACTTTCATTTATTTCGAGCTCTTAAATTTCATTTACTAGGAAAAAAAATCGAAAATTGTGGAAGTATTAAAATTGAACTTGAAAATTTTTTCGAGTCCCAGCCTGCCTCATTTTGGGAGAAGGGTATTCAAATTTTGCCCAGTAGATGGCTGACTGTTGTTGATAACGAGGGAGACTATATAATTGATTAAATGTATTTTTATTAATAAAAAATATTAATAATAATTTGTCTTTTAACTGGCAATAATTTATGAGACAACCTAATACATTGCATTTTAGAAATAATGCAACACGCACGAAATAACAGTTCAAAAGTTTTGTACTGTGACTAGAATTGACGTTAACTCAAGGAGTCGAGGGATAAATTGAAAACTTTTTTTTACGCGTTGCCAGCCTATAAAATTGTTTCTGATTTCCCTTTTCAGGGCTGAACTGCGGTCTTTTTAACAGTTATAAGTATACTGTAATGTAATAAAATTTCACCTGTAGAAATAAAAAACAAAGAAAACCAATTTGATTAATAAAAACTTGTAGAAAAATTTACCGATAAAATTACGATCTTTATTTTTTTCATGCGGCAATGTTTATACCAAATATGATTCTGCTATGAAATGAATTGAATGTGATTCAGCTAAAATGTGTCACCATTTTACGAAAATTAGAGGAATTGCTAATGATCTGCTGGGAATTCAGAAAATGAATCACTTTTAGAGGAATTGCTTAAAGTGGCCTTTTTAGGCCCGCTGTACTGCGTACCTAAGTAGTGCTTACATGCCTTGGTGACGTAATGACCGTAACGATCACAGTAAAGTTCTTTGAGTGTCCTGCCAACTGAACTTCTAAAGCTGGCTTGATCGTGGCGTTGTAGGGCCTGAAGAGACAACTGCCATAAAGTCGTATGTATGTAGTAGGTAGTGGCGCCGATTCCCTTGTTTACAAACTACACTAAATTTAAGTTCAGTGCATCTTTTTCTTTCTATTTCATTGAGAAAAGGACAGAAGATAAATATTAGTTGTCCTGTCAAATTAGTCAGCGCTTGACGTAAATTGACGTATTTTAGTCGCCAATTTTTTAATCACGTCTAAACTTGTCTATGGAATATCTTAATTTGACAGGACTAAACTAATATTTATCTTCTGTCCTTTTCTTAATGAAATAGAAAGAAAAAGCTGTACTGAACTTAAATTTAATTTAGTTTATTTTGTGAACAATACAATCGGCACCACTAGCTCCCTCTGTCGACATATTTAGCTACCTAAACTTAGATACCTAAACTACCCCAAACTTAGGTACCTAAACTTAGATTTCATGAGCTCTTTGATTACAATGGATGCCCGCTTTAAACAAGTATCCAAAGTTGCAGCACACTAAATGTTCTACTTTTCGTGATTTTCTGTATAAGTAGATGCGAAGAAGACCGAACCAACATGGTGCTCTCGTATGTCTGTCTATTTCGTAGGCAGTTTTCAACTTCAGATTTAGACATAAATACTTTTAATAAGTGCTATATAACCAATTATGTTTATATAATTAATTTAGTTTTTGACTAAAACTAAGGATAATCAAGTTTTTCCCACAATTTTGTATCCAACACCAACCTCATCATTTGTTAAGCAAATTGATTATATTCTGCCTTTTGCAAAAACGACAATGCAGTGACAAGACGTATGGTCCGTCAGTGGTAACGACCTTACATGAGGACGCACGCTTTGTTTGCAGACGATCAGATACAGCTGTCGCCTGGATGATGGCCATGATGGGCCATACGCTCCGATTAAAAGCCACTGATTACGCGCAAGTAGCGAACATGAGGTATTTGACATTGTTCAAGTATGGCGGAGTCAAGACTGCGAGCTTTTGAACATTTTCCGACGAGATCATTTACCGTGTTTTTGCGGACACACGTTTTAGCCTCGTGCGTGATATTACTTTTTTTTTTTAATTTTTAATGAAGTGGAAAAGGCTTTCGTCAACGCGTGGGAGTAACTATAATAAAAAATTTAAGGTAAAGTTAAACATATCTTTTGTAAAAATATATTCATGAGTAGACGAACAATTGCTTGCAAAGTAGAATAACAAGTACCTACCTAATTAAGTATCACTGGTTCATTAATTTGTACATATAACAGTTCTACGAAATCTGTAATAATTAGTTACTTAATGTTCATTGTTCGGTGTTATCACAGAATGAGAAGGCCTACTCCTCGCAACATGCGATGACGCTCTTCAACACAAGTAGAACGGAAGCACTGCATCATGCACGCACGCGGCGGTCAGGGCAGCCCGATGTCCAATCAGACTTTATCAGACAAGCTTGCAAGCTAGCATGGTTTTAATCGTGATTTGTCTGCGTTAAAAAGAAACAGTTTTTTTTTCTAATTTTCTGCTTGTAAGCGTCCACACTGCTAAACATGGTTTTGCCAATACTCTAATCATCATGCTATCAACGAGGAGGGAAGGAGACAATTTGAAGAGACAGAATGAGTAGAAAGAGAGAGAGCAGATAAAATTTGAATAAAGAAAGTGCAGAGTGAAGAAGCAGACAGGCACATGACGCTGACCATAGCCCATTTCGTTCCAGAAACACACCAAAAAACCTTATGACTTCAACTGCTGAACCTTCTGCAAGAATTTTGCAGCACACCGTCATAAACTTTCGGCCATAAACTTGGCAATGTGGGAGTGACGAAGAGAACAATAATACGCACATAATTATTGTGAAGATAGCACCCGTCGTGTTGTCTCACGCTGTTTATGTAATTATGTTATGTTGCTACTTCACGCGGTTGTAAGTGCGCGAATAAACAGTCTCATTTTGTGAGGAGGGGAAGAATTTCGAGACGTGTCGAGCGAGTGGAGATATGACTTTATTATCAAGTTGTAATATCAAAGTATATTGTTAGATGATGGTTGTACGAGTATTCGTGGAATCCAGATAATAAAAACGAGGATTCATGCGTTTTCTTTGCTGCAGCTGCTGCTAGTTTTAATCTTATTTTCGGTATAAATGGAGTTTCTTATTAATCATAAATAGAATCTAATTTCCATGTCGAGAGTCCGAGATCGAATACTAGAGTATTTTCATAACTTTGTATATTAGTCTGCTCTGTAGGCGATGCGCCTAGTCCAAACATCTAATTTGCTTAGTTTTAATAAAATAAATCAATACCTCGCTATAGAATCATAATTTATTTTTTTAAGTGTCGTGTAAATGATAATTGAGTAGAACTACCGGTTGGAGTGACTAACGCTTATAATATTTTTCTGCCACAAGTTGTTCCCAATTTGCACACAAAGACTGCCCACGCGCATCGGACTACGTTTTATCTTCTGCGAGCTTTGTTTACGCTGCGACATTGAACAGCATTCAAACAATACATCGGCAGACAGATTTCAGTGTTTAAAACCTCCTTTGAAGCACAATTGATACACTTTGGCATCTCTACTTTTTGGCTCTGGTTGCCGCACTGCAAGGATTCAACTTGAAGCTTCATCTAGCAGAATGACTTGCACATTATGATATGGTCATCCTATATCTTAAGGTCACGGACTGCAAAATAGTCAACATTTAAGCAATGCACTAAAAAGACCGGAACAATATTGAAAATAGAAAACAAAATTAAAATAAACTAAAAACAAAGTAAACTCTGCTTTGGTTAAATACAATATATTATGAACTGAAAGTCTGAGTTAAAAACCCGGATTAAGTTTATAATTTTCCAAATGGATTTTGAAATCCTTGGCGATTAATTTTTTTTTAACTTCCCGATACTATACCTTCCTTCCTTAAACAATAACTTCCCCGTTATTGTTTTTCGGTTTATGATTTGCAAATGGGTCCCGCCTGCTACTAAACTTAATGCGGGTTCACTTGGGAACTGTGTTGTTGTTTGTTGTTTGTTCACTTTGGGGAACACTTGGGTTCACGAAACGAATCTAACGACACATCAACATTCGAAATCCATTCAGCCGTTTGGGAGATATGAGGTAATAAAGGAATTTACATACAAGATACCTACGCGCGAAAAACATAACCCTTCCTTGGCAGTCGGGTAAATAAGCAGATTCTGTTGATAGTATAGTAATATATAGTTCAATATCTGACTATTGACGTCCTTCTCAAAATATTAACCAGCAGTTCAACATTGAAGCTTATTTGTTCCATGCTTCCGGTTACTCAGATTTTAAAGACCAAAGTAGAGTTTCTGTCAAATGTCATTCATCTAAATGGCCCTTGCCATATTTGGCGCGCGATTGTGACCTTATACCGTCGCGCGTCGGCCTAGTGCAGATTGTACCATTTAAGGAACTCTTGAAGTGCGACGTGTTTTCGGCATGACTACATAATCACGGCTTAGTTAAGGACTTCTGTTGTAGGCCATCGCAATCTGCTACAATAACTTGTTTATGCGTGTGGGAGTAATGAGATCATTGTCATACATTTACGAGGTGTTTAGGTTTGTATTTAGGCGGCTGTCAATTGTTTGAGGCGGTCGGTATTAATACCGACCGAAAACCGAAAGGTCGGAAAAGGCTAGGCAGATGATGATGTACCAGTACATTACACCTATGTGTTCAAATAAATAAATTTGAATATTAATTTAATCAAATAATTTACTATAAATAATTACAGGCTAACGTGAGCAGAATAAGAATGGTCGTTTATTGCCCCCAAACGGATATTAGCAAACAGTTTAAATATTGCAAATACTGCAATATTTTGTACCAACCTCGTTAGTATTCACGTCCTACGTAACTTAGTACCAGCTTAACGATGTTTATTATAATTTATACGAAACTCGATCAACGATAAGAGTTTATAGGAATTGGTTTGAATGCCCTGAAGTTTGCCTGTCTATAAAGCAGCTCGGGCGACGGCCCACGCAACTCCAGTCGGAACACGGTGTAATGTTACTACAAGTCCCTAATTCACTGAAATGTTTCTACAACTAAGTTATTATCCATTTAATCAGACGTTTGATTTGGTAATTTAATAATTAATAGCTTGGTAAAATGTTGGTAATACTGGTTCCAGTCCGCTTCAACATTAATATTCGAAGCTGGAGCTGTTTCAGTCAATTTAAATGCCTTGCTATTGACAAGCACGGCTCTAGCACTTCGCAATTTAAGTGTTTGTCACTACATAGTATAAAACAAAGTCGCTTCGCTGTCTGTCTGTCCCTATATATGCTTAGATCTTTAAAACTACGCAACGAAATTTGATGCGGTTTTTTTTGATAGATAGAGTGATTCAAGAGAAAGGTTTATATGTATAATACATGCATAATATAGTAGAGAAACACTGATAATTTTAGAGGTTTCTAATGTAATGTCGTAAATAAACACATTTTTTTGCGCTTACATTGTAAACGCTGGCTGAACCCGTCGAGATAGATCAAAATAATGTACTACAGTATTGTACACCTTAAAAAGGTCTACAAAAAAATCCGCGATGGTATATGTCTATCTCTTAGGGTTAACCCACAATAACCATTTTTTATTCTATACTTTTTACGAGAAATAATGGCTCTAAAATTATCAGTGTTTCTCCATTGCACCCGTGCGAAGCCGGGGCGGGTCGCTAGTTTGATAATAAATTAGTTAGCAGTCGGAGTTCTCCCATGAAATTCCAATCTCTTTATAGCATTTATTCATTAGGTAAAACAAACTATTTTTTTATTTAGAAACTGTTAGTACAAAACCTTTTCAAGTGTTGTGTTTTTGAAGGACACTGTCATCAGTTTTTGGACACAGTAATTAGTAATCAGTCTTGGAATTGATCTATCAGATGTTTTTTTTATTCATATCGTTATTTCATCTCTTTTCTTTTGATTATTCATTGTTCATAATTGGCCGCTTTTAAACAAAATTCTTGACTGGGTGGAACTGTTTGTTATTTATACGGCTCAGGAGTCACAGACACACTCTTTGGTTCGTAATACATTTATGTAAGCAGAGGCTGTACTTTGCCACTCAGTAGCCTTGTTTTTATGCGTTTACAAGGATCTGACAGTGAAATTACAGACGTAGGTCGGTTGGCAGCAGAGGCGAACAACATGGTGACGCTGTCGTAAAAGACAAAGGTTACCGTTATCGCCATCTTCCTAATCCATCACTTATCTACATGCAAATCCTTTTAAACCAATCGCAAAGCGAGAATTACGTGAGATATTTCAGTAACCCAGTTTCTTCATATACCTAAGTACATAGTGGCAAAATGAACGGTTATGAACGAATACAAGGCAGCAATTAGGCCTTAACAGGTTTGCAACGGCCTTAGGGTTGGAAACCAATCAACCGATTATAAATTATGTATGCATATCGGTGTGCTATTAGTTAAAATTGTCGATAAAAGTAGGGCAATGAATTTCGTCATTTGAATTGCTGTAAATTATTTGTAGGTAAATCAGTTGTGGAACACCAAATATTTCTTCCAACGCTGGCGTGACGACTTGGAATCGTTCAACGCTGGTGTGATGATTTGGACTCGTTCCTTATCGATTGGCCGAAGGAGGCACGAGATAAGGAAAATTGGAGAAGTATGGCGAGGCATTTGCCCAGTAGAGGGACCAAACAGGTTAACAAAAATAAATAGATTCCAAAATACATGTAATTATGTAAAGTTTAGAGATGTCTGAAAGGGTATGTAGGTTACGTTTTAAGTTTTATTTTTTAATTTCTATAGAGCTCATTGGTTAAGTTCAGACTGATTCTCAATAATAATAATTGTCAAAACACGAAAATTTTAATCAAAGCAGACACTTTTGGGAATATGATTGGCAAAATGTTCTTTCAGTGGCGAAACAGCATATAAAACGACAAAAAATACAATACGGTTTACTTGACACAAATACAAGATCAACATAAACTCTTGTTATACACTCGAGAGCAATGAATTAGGGTCACATAAAAATACCTGAAAGTCTCAGAAACACTAAGAATGTTAGCTTAATCAAATAAATTGTTTTTAATAGACAATCAAATGTTCCTTAAATGAAAGTAATAAAATGTAAGTATCACTTTTTATTATACTCGTATTCATAAAAAATACATGAAAAAAAAATAATCTTAAATTATTATAATATTATTATTATGACACTTTAAAATTTTCTTGAGTTTTAGTACTTTGTACTAACCCCACTGCAGTTATGCGGTTTGGCATGCTGTAGGCAAGTTTCTTATAAAATGTTGGGGAATATTCTCCCATTCCTCTAAGAGCGCAACCTTTAGCCCTTGAAGCGTGAGCGGGGAAGGGTTTCGGTGTCTCACAAGTAGGCTGCGTGCTGGCCACTCCATACAGTTATCGTTCACTTCTTGAAGGTAGTCATTCACAGTTGATGAGGCCGGGCATTGTCATGCATAAAGACAGCATCCTCTCCCAAATTGACCATAAATGGACCAACTTATTCGTTTAGGATTTCTTTCACGTATCTTTCGTTAGTTATAGTGCCGTTTTCTATAACCACCAGCTCTGTGCGACTCTCTGAAGATATTCCGGCCCATACAAGTACGGATCCAGCGGCATAGGCCACTTTTGTCTTCGATGCATGCTTGCTTGAATCCCCTGGTCTTCTATACACTTTTGTTCTTCCGTCGTTCTTATAGAGCATAAATCTTGATTCATCCGAGTACATAACTCTTGACCAGTCTTGAATACTCCAATTTAAGTGGTTCCGGGCGTATGTTAATCTCGAAATACGATGCCCACGCTCCAGCTCAGGGCCGTTTGCAGGTCTTAATGGTTTTAAATTTGCTTCAGCAAGTCATCGTCTTACAGTCCATGCACTTGGGTTACTTCCTTCGAGGCGTCGGAACTGATATGAAGCAGTTCCTATGAGAAAGCGGTTTTGAAGCATTGTGTAGACCAAGTATCGATCTTCTCATGCTATGGCTGGCCCTGCCTGTTCCTAGTCTGCGTAGATTAGAGCGGATTTCCTCATAACGTCGGAGAACTCGTTGTACACTTAACAGCGACACTAATTTTCTTTGCTGTATCACGCTGACTCCGACCGATTTCCAGCTTTATGAGAATTCTGGTGCATTCTTCAGGTGTAAGTGACATTATAACAGCTTCAATAATGAACAACAGATACGCTGTTTACATACCTTTTTGTGTGAAAGAATAGAAACAAAAGCAAAAACGGATGCAGAGAATTCGTATTTCCATTTACAAAAGTCCCATTTTTTTTAACTAAGAAGTTTTATTACTTTCATTTAAGGAACAATTAATTGTCTATTAAACACAATTTATTTCATTAAGCTAAAATTCTTAGTTTTCGAGACTTTCAGGTAACTTTATGTGACCCTAATTCATTGCTCTACAATACACTCGGTATTTTGGACCACCCTGATTTTAGGACCCAAATAACATTCAATGTAATGCGTGTGAAAGTCCCCTTGTCTCATAATTTTTGGAAACAACTGCCGATCGTTATTATAGTGAGAACCCTAAGACATGGCGCACACTATGCGACATGCGACTTCGACTAGACGCAACGACAGGCTGCGCCAATAATTTTCGCAAATTTTGTTCAAAGCTCCGCACACTTGGCGTCGCGCGTCGAGTTGCACAGTCGCAACGGCAGGCTAAGTCGCACGCTCTCGCTACATGTTGCAGCGTCTAGTCGCACCTTGCGCGCGCACACCCGATGTCAGTCGCATGCGACAGGTCAGTTTATCGTTGAGCTATCGCAGTCGTAAGTCGCATAGTGTGCGAGGTGGTTAATAATGACGTGGGCGTCCCGCAAGGCTTTGCCAAATGAAGTAGGTCGATTGGCATTTTCGATGGCACTTTAAATACAGGCATACCTACACTACATATCTCCAAATAAAGACTTACGCTTTCAATTTTATGCTAACATTCATATTTAGGTTCCAATTCTAATAAATATTATGGAAAATGAAACTTCGATTACGAATCGCCATGAGTAATAGACTGGCCTTCTGTTAATGTGTAATTATTTATTAGCGACCCATACGCAATTTGGATTTGGCCAAATTATTGTCAAGGACAATAAATTACTAAATAGCTTGACTGTATTTTTATGCAATAAGTTTTTTTTTTATAGAGATTACACGCACGTCTTAAAATATCGATTGAGTATTCTAATGTTCAGAAAGTGTAGTAATTTTCCTTGAACCAACGGAATAAATCACAGAATTTGACAAATATCCGTAGGTTATTCGATTATGCATAGTTTTTGCAACAGCAGCTATACTGATTGATAGCTTAGTGGCGTAGCTCATGTTAATCGGTATCAATTTCCTTTAATACATTTTTGTACGTCAACTTAAGCGATAAAAATTCAGAATATGATTGAAGTCTCACGATTAGGCTACCCGTTCTATTAATAACAATCACTTGTTTTTAATAAACTTGTACATAGTCGTACGTCAAAACTTCATGGCTTCCTCGTCTTGGGAATCAATGAAAAACTTAATGGGGCAAGATTCATGTAACAAAATGGTTCGTTTTTGTATATTCTATCAAATTAATCATTAGGTTCGTTCTCTTTCTCGGAGTTTTTTTTTTTTTTGTAAGGTTAACATAACAACCATTAGTTTTATCATTCGCATAATTTTCACTTACTTCTATTTGCTTTCCACTTTCCTTCACATGAAGTTATAATCTAGAATCTACATACATACCTACATACATAAACACACGCCTTCTTCCCAGAGGGGGGAAGCGGAAACTACAGAACGCCACGTGCTACGATCCTGATAAACGTCTTTTGCTTAGTTTGCTTTCTCAGTTTTTTCTTCAGGGATAGGTATTGAGCGAATCTAATCCCTTTCTTCTCATAATCCCGAAATCCCGAATCTCTAAAATTCCGAATTCCTATTCCGATTACGTTTTTTATTAAAAAAAAAATTAAGTCAGTCAATGAAAAAAAAAACTCATAATTATCAATCCGTTGTTTTATTATATTTATTAACAACGATAACATTTTTGAATGTAATTGAAAGTATTATTAACAAACAGGAAAACTCTGATTACAGTCATTGTGCCAAAGCGTAGAGTTAACGATAACGTCGACAACCGTTATTAGAATATATTACCAGCTCAATATAATAGATGGTTTGCTCTAATCATTATGTCAAAGTAGCACAGAATATTTGCTCAACGGATACGATGAAATGTATAACCTGTTATATTGACAAGACTGTAATTTTGTATGCGCCGTTGTTTTGTCATTGGTGTGGTCATTGTGACCCAGTGCTGCTGCTAACTGGAGTGCCAGTGAAGGGTGAGTTGTAGAAGTGCTGCAACCGGTCGATTCTGTAAAAATCTCACCGTGAAATCATAAGTGAAGTGAGCACTTAATAGTGTTAATCCCTAGTGAATGACAGCTCACTCCACGCTCACTTCACCCAAGCTTTAACGGTGAAATGGTTACAGAATCGCACGGCAGCTGTCTTACAGCATAACCAACATATGTTCTCACTGCGGGGACATAGGCCTCCTCTGTTCGAGAGGGCAAACCTCTGTTCGGGAGGGTTCGAGGGGGTGGGGAATCTACCACGCGAGCCCAGTGCCGGTTGGTAGATGTCGCTTGTTTTCGAATTTTTGGTTCCAGGACATGCCGGTTTCCTCACGATGTTTTTCTTCACCGTTTAGCGTCATAGCTGTCTTAAACTATGACGGAATTCGATAAGTAGAATAGAATACTCTTTATTATGTACACCATATAAATTACAGACATAAATATAGAAATTTTACAAAGGGTGACACAATGGGCGGTCTTATCGCTAAGAGCGATCTTTTAAAGACAACCTTTGGATGGATTGAAAAGGGAAGGAGAGACAAATACTGGTGGTGTACCATTTACACGATACAATGAATACATACATAAAGTATATTATACTAATCCAAATAAATATATACATATAACAATAGACATGAAACATGAGTAAAGAAAATATAATGGTGCTGTTTAAGGAGAGAGGAAGTGCTTTTTTATCATAATTTTAAAGGTGGACAAATATTGAGCACGCCTTACCAACACGGGCAAGTCATTCCATAACCGTACTGCTTGAACAGTAAATGGATTTGTCATAGAAACTGGTGGAATGCATCGGCATCTCTAGTCTCAGGTTTTCCGATGACCTCAGATATCTATTATGTGTTGAATAGGAACTTGAAACGTTCTTTAAGAATTTGAGTTTGTGAATTAAGAATATATTTTTGCCCTAGTAAATTTTCTGGTCTCTCTTCCTGAAGTAATTCCTTCATGACTAGGGATCATAATCAGTCTGCCCCCCAGCGGCGCTTATTCCTCCATCAGTTATTTCTAGGTCTACAATCATATTTGGGTTTTAATTTTACTTCTATCTATCGAAATCGACGATAGAAGGGTCTGGGTCCTTAATTATGTTATGATAAATGATAATGATAAATGATTTAATGAGTAAGAAGGTTTCTACAAACACTTTTACATGTTAATCATATTTTTTTTTAAACTAGATGAGTTTGGCGTTTCCTATCTGACTACTCTGAGAAGAAAGGCCGAAACGAACTCAGAGGTCACAGTCTCTTTTAAAGTCCAGACATAATCTTGGTCCGATCATGTGAAGACCATGTAGATTGGTGTCTGAAATGGTCTTTTGAGTAAAGAACCACACAGATTGAGCGGACCTGTCCAGTCAGTGCACGCATTTGTCAAAAATCGTGCAGCTCAACTGATGACTAAACCCATTACCATAATATGGAACCTAGCGCCGCCGTCATAAGGCGTGGTTTGACGATAGTTCCCCTTCGCCAACTACTACAGGTAATATGGGGGTAACGGTTAACGTACCGAATAATTGCACCTAATAGTTGACCCTAATTATTATGTCAAAGCAAATGTTTGCTTAGTGGTTTTGAAGGGTAACATTACAGATATATTTAGGGTATAATTATGAGCATTGAAAGCTGTTAATTCACTAGGCAGTTTGGTTACGTATTTCGTATAATGTTTATCTGGTCTTACAGCACTGGTTTTAGCGAATTTAATTTGAATATTTTATCTGTCAACATTTTATGAGTTGTCGAGCCGATTAATGTTTTGTGTTCAACTAATTTGTAAATTATCGGTGGCGGGTGTAAATATTCGGAATCTTCTATTATTTAGCAGTCTAAGGATATCACAAAAACCCCGCAATCTTCATCTTTTTTCAAATTTGTAGGCCTTCAGACCGTATTTCGGCTATGACGTCCAATCTCTACCGAGACTAGCCTTCGGCGCGGGAGATATTATAGTGCACAAGTGTGCGCGCAGACACAGGTGCACTCCCTCTTCCCTCACTCTCATAGTCTGATGGAACGGCAATCCGACACGACCGGAGAGAGATCAGGCGCAGGACCAACGGCTTAACGTGCTTTCCGAGGCACGGGGGTATCACACCGCCGACTTGCAAACTCCGGGCTGTTACTAAGAAATTCCTAATAGAAAAACCCAATAACACTTAATCTGACCTGGGAATCGAACCCAGGACGAGCAGTCGCGCCTGCAACCACGAGACCAACGGGGAAGTTTTAAATATAACCTACACCTTACCATAAAGATAGAAATGCCAAAAAAGCAAACCCAAAATCTTCTTGTATTTTGGTAAAAGCAACTAATAAGCATATAAATTAATATAGATTAATGGATTATTTGAGCCAGAAACCTTGCCAATTATTTTGATTACTTCAATATCCTTTGGTGGCAACATTTCGTTCGTCTGTCCAATTTAAACACTTCGTCTCTCTATTCGGTATCGCAAGGACACGAGAAAATATAAAATTATCACGTGGTCATTAAAGTTGATTTAATATTATTTGTTGGATTAATATTATAATAAAGGCATGCGAACGGATGTCTTCTGGTTTTTAATGAGAATACAGATATCAAGTTCTTTGTAAAACTTCGAATAGTTTATTCAATACGATAAATTGTTACTGAATCTAGGTAAGATCCATGAGCTAAAGCAATCTAGTTGTGTCTATCTATTGATATGGGTGACAGTTGACATATCCACAAAGCGATATCCATTTGGTTCTTCTTATTCTGTCTATATCTTGTCATTCTGTTAAAGTAAATCAAAAAGACTTCATTAATCTTTACAAAACCACAAAATACCCCAATAATGGAGAATACCCACGAAAATAAATTCGCAAATTTAACAATACAAGTGCACATCAAATAATAAAATTATGACACGTTACTAAAACAATACGAAATACAAACAGTACCGTGCTTCTGACCTTTAGTCTGTCACCGCCGTGTCGTCACACTCGTACACATCTCACTTTCGACAGCTGATCAAACACTCGTACAATAAGCAATAAACTATCGTAACTTACACTTCTGAAGGTCATAGAATAAGGGGGTTAAAAAGTAAGGAGGTATACACACTGAAGAACAATTAGCACCAACTCGTAAACGGTTACGGTCAAAAGGACCAATATTCATCCATGTATACGCACCAGTGCAGTGTAGCATAACTACGAGTATACTTGTTTTAAAACAAAAGCTATAATGTTGTAGTTAATTCCCAGAATCGAGAAAGAAAAACTGTACTTGCACAAGTACATATTTTATGCTGCAAATGTTTCATTGTGGCATTTTCCTGCAGTGGTGGCAAATTTTTGGCAATGAACACTGTATCTGCTATACTGCGTTTGTCTATTAAATAAATATACTTACTTAACTAGTAGATGTATAACTGAATAAACAAAAATACAGTAGCACCTATTTATTTATTTAATCTTTTTGCACACAAAAAGGTACAAAGGCGGACTTAATGCCTTAGGCATTCTCTACCAGTCAACCAAGGGTGGTGAATAGATTAGATGGCAGACGACCTAAGGAGTTCTTCAATTAGTAGTTTATACAAAACTATGAACCTACTCAGTCCACTGCTGGACATAGTACCAGCCACCTTTTTAAGGTCGTCGCACCGTCTAGCTAGGGGGCGTTCCACACGCTTGCCGACACGCTGTCTCCACTCCAGGACTCGTCTGCTCCACGGTCATAGGTCCTTCGACGAACACGATCAGACAACTGCCACTTCAGCTTACTTACACTCAAAACTAACCCTATAAAAAACTAACCATCTATTTATTTACAAAACTATACATAACTGACCTTATATTTATTTTTGGAGTGTCTTACTAAAGTGTGCCCGAAGCTTGCGATGTCTGACCACTTGTTACTAACAGAGTACCTACTCGTAGCTGTTGCGATAGCGACGTCATAACGAATCGTTTTAGTACTTGACGTAGTGTTTGGATGTGTAATAACAGGTGATGATGAATGTCATTGGACCATGAGAAAAATTGTGATTGAGGAGATAAGATACTCGATTTGCAAGGTGAGAAAGTGTCTTGATGTATATTGCTGGCCAATAATAGAAGAAAACCGTAAGTAACGCGCGGACCACTAAACGATTTTTGCATGCGTTGTCTTATAAATCTAATATTCCGTGAAGAGTTGGAAGCTTTAGGTATGACTGTATACTTTATAAATCAAGCTATTTGCAATATTTAATTGATGTAACTAGTTATCATCTTATTTTACTTTTGTGTGTTGTGCTGTCTTTTGTGTGCGCCAAATAAATGATTTATCTATCTATCAATACGTCACATTTTTTCTTTTGGTTTAATAAGTCCCAGCATGCAGTCTCTTTCGGATTAAGTAATGTTTGAGTGAGGATCTGTAATAAAGACCTGTAAGTCGTCTTGCGACTTGTTAACTATGTATAAACGTATTTTATAAATATGTAATGTAAACGAGTATTGTTAAACAGAGCGCGCTTAATAACCGTGTGAATTTTGGTAACTAAACCATTCAACGTAATGAATTTCACTAAAATTATTTTAATCATAAAAGTTATATTGTAAAGCATTATCATTGATCAAACTTGAATAACCGTTTTAACTTTAGCTTTGATTAACAGAAAAGTTTAATAAAGCAAGGAATTATAAGTTATTGCTTTCAATCGACTAGACTGGAGCCTCAGGCACTCTGTGGGCGTTTAGATGAAGTTAACGCAAAGATTTATGTTTTATTTTTGAGAATGTCTCATGATTATAGACATGGCTTCGAATGGAGGATGTAGGAGAATTGCGAAACCGTTTTATTAGTTAGGTACGAGTAGATTGTTGACAGATAAGAATAGAGAACGTACGATACGTCATATATACAGCGTGTAACGGAAGGGGGGTATCAACCCTGAAGGAGGTGAATGTGCTCATGAAACTCAACAACTTTCCCCAAAGAACATAGGTCGAAATATGAAAAAAAAATTTGGCCCTCCCTTACAAAACTGACTACCAGCTGATTGATTTACTATGGGAGGGCCAAATTTTTTTTTCATATTTCGACCTAAGTTCTTTGGGGAAAGTTGTTGAGTTTCATGAGCACATTCACCTCCTTCAGGGTTGATACCCCTTTCCGTTACACGCTGTATATATTTATTACCCTTATTAATCCAACAATAGCGGCAAAACCCATAGAACGGCGCGACGACGTACGCATTTCATTACTTATTTCATAGGCAATATTATAAACATGTTAGTAGGCAGACACGGTTTGATCACCACTGTTCACAAAATGGTGAAGGAAAACATTGTGAGGAAACCGGCATGTCCTAGAACAAAACATTCGAAGACGAGTGACATCCACTAACCCGCACTGGGCCCGCGTGGTGGATTATGGATCAGTCCCTCTCACAGAGAGGTGGCCTGTGTCCTAGTAGTGGGAACATAATAGGCTGATTAGTTATTCAAGTGCAATCTTGCAGTTTAACAAATAACACAAATTAGACAAACAAACATGTAACAATAATGAACCAGCTACACACTAACCACTTACAAGCAAGTCTAATATTATGTGAGGATACACAAAAACGCGACCCACGTCCAATTAGTCGGCATACGTCGTTACAAGATCAAATTATATTAAAAATGGTCATACACCGAAAAAATGTTACATAAGTGCTTACTTACCTATTTTGTTTGTACAGGCATATTTTGAGGAGACAAGGGATACTTGGTAAAATGGAAGGTCATCATCATTCTCTTTCCCTTATCTCAATTTTTTCGGGGTCGGCGTACAATGTCATTTTCTTTTTCTTTTTTCGGTAAATGGAAGATAACTTTAGTTAAAAGCTGGGGAGAGGAGGAGGCACAAGAGTTCCACCGATTTTGTCCACCGCTGTCAGAGACTATGTATAAGGGCGGGCGTTTTGGGAGTGTCTTTTGTAATTTTGACGTTCGGAAAGTTCTGATTCTCAGACTAGTTTGAATAAATCACTTTTGATTTAATTTTGATATGTATTCTTCTTCTACTTCCCTTATATCACATGATATCTATGAAAAGATCTCGTGGAAACAATAATAACAGCCTTTGGGCAAGGTTCATGAATCAGACAATTGAGATTTGTTTAAACATGATTTCAATTTAAATGTATCTAATTCTTAAGGTGTAATTTTCAATTTAAATCTAATTCTTTAATTTGATTAATAATTTTTAATTTTGTTTAATTGTATGATCCAAAGTTGATTGAAATGAATAAATATACCAAAATCTAGGAAAATAAATAATAATAATAATATTCCACAACTTTCGCACAACGCCATCTAGTCCCAAACTAAGCAGAGCTTGTGCTATGAGTACTAGACAACTTATAAATGAAAATGGCAAGAGAAGAGGTGAATACTATAATGACGGCTGACCGAGATGTATATGTCAAAGAAGAAGACATTCTGCTTGGACTCCAGATAAATTGGAATAAGGGCACGATGATGAGATCTCAACTCCATTCAGAACTTCGATCGCAAGAGGAGCGGTCTTTACTACTTGGTTCTTATAAAGGCCTAATGTTGAATACATCTAAAAGAGAAACGTAGCCTATTGGTGTCAATTAACAGAATAGTGAATACCTTCATAAGATATATAGTCGCAGGAAGTCATTATGTCCTTTCAAAAGTAAAGTAGTCATTCAATCTGTCCCATTCTACGTTTCATGTACCGTATTTTGAACATGTTAGATTACGGATGTCGACATTAATATTCACAGAATAGAACATTGTACTAGCAGCTACCTTAATTTTATAAGTGTCGATCGGAATTTCATAGAATGAGTATAGGTATATTTAACACATAGAACGCCGTGGTGGTCACCGGCGACCACCACTGACCACCACTGAAATTTCCATATGGGCTGACGTTGATTCGCGATTTCGGCAAATTTTACACCTTATATTTTATTGGGTCATACGGTTCAAAATAGTCAAAAACCCCACTCTAAATAATTATTTCTTATTACTATTCAAAGAATGAACTAAAATAATTGCTGTCGCTCACCGGTGACCACCATGGCGTTCAATGTGTTAAATATAAGTTAGCATGAGTAAAATTACTGTCACTGCGTTCTTCAAAGTCTTAAGCGAATTATGTGATGAGTAGAAGTCCATCTATACCGTACTCCTAGAAGGCCCTAAAGATGATACAAGTGCCTACAGATAAAAGAGATTGACCACAAAGAAGATTCGCCTTATCAAATAAATATTTGATTAACCGCTGTGTACTAGATCCTCGCAAAACAAGAAGAGATCTCTATGCTTAAAGCTTTACAGCAATTTATTACTTACACGATCTCGGGGCCAACCACCAACCCGTATAACAGTATTATTTTAATCTTACTTCAGTGTGGGAAGGAGACGGATGTACTACATATCTGCGACTATACGTCCTGTATACTGGTATCTCCATGTGTCTGAGAATTTCACAAAAACCTTTTAAACCTAAATCCTCAAAACCTTTTAGATGTACTTCATACATGGTTGGCTGGTTGCTGCTGGATGGCTCTTAAGACCCATGTATTATTTATTTACGCCTGCTTTATTATTAAACAATAGCTGTGCTCCCTCAATAATCGATTTGTGCGATGTAGCGCGTTCATTGCGCATTGATGCGTAAAGGATTATTATAATGTTGCTATTGTTTACATTATTATATTTGTCATGCAAGGAGTTCATACAACACTTTTAGATGGGAAGCATATAATTCTCCTTTGATACGCATACCAGCCGTGCGATTCTGTAACCATCTCACCGTGAAAACTTGGGTGAAGTGAGCTTGGAGTGAGTCGTCAATAGTGTCAATCCCTAGCATCAGCATGACTCACAGCTCACTCTAAGCTCACTTCACCTTAGTTATCACGGTGAGATTTTTCCAGAATAGACCGGCTGTATTGATTTCCATATTATATTTATGATATAATGGATAGGATCCAACCTTTACAGTGTAAAAACGGTACGTTATCCAAATTCACTCAGTAAGACATCAAAATAAGAAAACGAAATTGTTTATTTGCTTATTTATTTACGTCTTCTCACAAAGTAAGAAAACATTCAGCGTCGTCAGTATTTGTCGGCAGATTGCCATAATTTGTAAGGAAAATACAAAATACACATGTGTGTCTCGGAATTACAAATGAAATGTTTTCTCAAGCTTATCGCTTAGCTACAGTCCATCAAGATATGCGTGATGTCCATTTGTAGGACCTGCAAAAGGACCACGACAAACAAAATGATCGCTGAGTCAGTTCAGTGATTCTTTGCTGTTATAGGTAATGGATGTTTGTGGTAGGTCGTTTTGTTATGGGACGTTTGTCGCTATTTTGATGAGAATTACCCATATTTATAAAGGTGAGTCTGGAGCAGCGTAGTGTAGTTCAGGGTTTAAATAAGGCGGGTTATTTTTCTGAAATAGTGAAATCTATTGAATACAGTAGGGCAGGGAGATCGACGCGCAACCGACGTGACCATGGATTCAGTATATAATTCTAAACCTCTATGCGTTGAAAAAGTTTTTGCCATACATTTTGACTGCGTAGGTAAAATGTATGGCAAATATTTTTTTTTAAACTTTTCTATGAAAAAGCTGATTTTTTTTTAAAACCGCTGAAAAAATTCCACACTAGGTCTACAATCATGTGCTGAATTCATGTTTACAGTTTGCACGTCGATGTCTCCCTGACATCCTATATTATAATAGAATAATAGAATTGAACATAATGCTCAAGAGAAATTAGTTGACTAATCATTCTGATCCATCATCATCTGCCTAGACTTTTCCCAACTATGTTGGGGTCGGCTTCCAGTCTATCCGGATGCAGCTGAATACCAGTATTTACATGGAGCGACTGCCTATCTGACCTCCACAACTCGTTACTGGGTAATACGATACCCCTAGGTAAGACTGGTTGTCAGAATATCGGGCTTCTGACTACCCGTAACGACTGTCAAAGATCTACGAATGACAGCCGGGACCAACGGCTCAACGTGCTTTCCGAGGCACGGAGGGGTCTCGGTATGTAAAGATGGTCACACATCCACAGACCAACCGCGGCAAGCGTAGCTTAACCTGATCGATCGAACTGTGCGGGTGTTATTATTAAGCCACGGGCCCCTCCTACTATTGATTCTGATTCATAAGTTATTTGTCTTGAGCATTGCATCGTGAAAATTACAAATGCATAACAAATAGTCAAACGAAAACACGAAAGTGGCGAAGGACCGGACACTACATTACACGCTCCTGTATCTGTTACTGGACTGTATAGGACTAACTTGATGGAAACTGAAAAACGGTACTTGATTTGATATTACTATTTACCTCTAAGAAATTTCTTGACCCCGGAAGGCGTTCATAAAATAAACACATAGTATAATTCAATACATAGAACTGTATTCGTAAATATTGTAATTTTATGTTCTAGTGTGGGTGGACGCTAGACGCCAATTTAGCAGACACCGACTTCGAAATCCTTGGTGACTTTATAACATTATCATCAATAAATTCCATTACAATCCTCGCATAACTGAGTCCTTTTGGAAGTAATGTTGTCGCTGCTGCATACTAAATTTCTCTGCTACGAATATGCTATTGGAATATACTGTTTATAAATTCATTATAATTAATTATGCAGCGTGTTCGTCAATCGTTGGAGCAAATCGTATTCACAGGTTATGTTCGTTGAAATTATTCGAAATTAACGGAATGAAAATATGATCGTTTTATATTACTTTAAATTACCTAGTATTTGTATTTCCGCTAATGCGTTGCAAATGCGACAATTGCTCTTGACATTTGGTCTTTGTGGCAGTGATTACTATGATCTCATGATTGATTTCTGAATTTAAGTAAGCAATTATTGAGTATCTGGAGTACATTTTCAGCTAAGAAAACCGAAAAGAACACTGAAAGCAGGAGGGACAATTATAATTTAAGAGCAACGTAGTTCTTAAAATCATCATCATCATCTGCCTAGCCTTTTCCCAACTATTTTGGGGTCGGCTTCCAGTCTAACCGGATGCAGCTGAATACCTGTATTTTACATGGAGCGACTGCCTATCCACAACCCAGTTACTGGGTAATACGATACCCCTCGGTAAGACTGGTTGTCAGACTTTCGGGCTTCTGACTACCCGTAACGACTGTCAAAGATCCACGAATGACAGCCGGGACCAACGGCTTAACGTGCTTTCCGAGGCACGGAGGGGTCTCGGTATGTAAAGATGGTCACCCATCCACAGGCCAACCGTGGCAAGCACCTGATCGATCGACCTGTGCGGCTGTTATTATTTAGCCACTAAAATTATTACTTAGTATAAAAACTAGATGAAACAAACAATTTTAAAGCACGCATTCCAGATTGAAACATAACCGTACAAAGCGAAGTGTACGACTATACTTAGACAAGTCGATCGGGCGAAGCATTACTACAGCGTCGACGACTTGGATTATGACATAGTTGGTAATGTTTATGCAGAAGTGCGCCCACGCCTCATTGGCATGCATCTGGGGCCGCGGCGATAAACAAGCGCGGTGGGCAGCCGTCCCTCCCACTGGACCGTCTTAAAGCCAAGCGCACATTACACCCGCAATGAGCCGCATCACAACGTATTTTAATACAAAAAAAATGCGGTGTGGCCCGTCTGTAGTGTGCGTTGGCTCCTAGAATATGTACGAAAGTGGTGGAGGAGGATTTTTGCAATGCGTTGCGTTGCGCCGCCGCTCCAATCTGCGCTAGCCTTTAAAGTAACTCTTTTGCAAGTTTCCTACTCAATTATAAGTTGGCTTAATAATGGCGGATATTACAAGTAAGCTTTTGACAATGTTTGGCGTTAATATGAATAATAGGGCTTAGTAGCGCCTTACCAGTTAACGTTGGCGTTGGCGATATGAAGGTGTTGTAGAGAGCCCAATTTTGTCTCAAAACCTTTGACTTAACTGATTTTTAACGTTTATGAAGCAGACTATTCTTCAAAAGCATAAATAAATCTTGGAGATGCTATATAAAACCTTAGGAAGTCCTATTCTGAACCTAGATTACTTAAGCCGACTTCCGCACGGACATATAAATATCGCGGCGAGATTTTTTCGCGCACTGTATTTTTAACGTTGTATGTATAACGTTGTGGTTTTTGGTGCGTTGTTGTTGTTTTCAACATTGTACGTTGTGGTTCTTTGACGCGCTGGGATGCGCTCTATTGGATTCTCAATGCTTGATTCAACGCCGAGAGTTGGAAATCCAGTACGCGATAAAATCCCGCCGCGATATTTTTACGTCCGTATGAAGCTCGCCCACTCTATGCTTTTCTCAGGATTCCATGATCTGTATTTAGGTAGTTCGGTACCTACGAGCCTACTGGTTTAGCTTGGTCATGTTTTCTTTCGGGTCTCGAAAGACCATGACCACATGACCAAGCCACCAACCAAGGGTCTCCTGTCCACATGTCACAAGAAGGTTAGGCAGAGGTGTACATATGGTAAACTCTCATTTCACCCATTTTGTTTATTAAGTTCCTTGTATATGGGGCGAGCGTATCCTGTCTATTCTTAATATATTTAAAACCAGTCAGTTGACGTCACAAGTACGATTCAATTATGTCCAAACATGGAATTATTGAGTGCTAGGTTGTACATCGTGTTTACTAATTCCATGATTCTAAACGAGTACCTATATACATATTATGTTCGGATATACAAGTTTGTATGTCATAGACACAATGATCACCGCGTATGTTAAGATTAAAAGAATCAACATCTGTATTAGTAATGTTTAAAGTTCGTATTAACAAGTCTACCTCCCAGAAATCACAGTAACGTTTATCTTAGGCAATTCTGTCTGTATTGAAAATGTTCCTCTATTATGCACGGGTATTTAAAACCAGCTTTGTCTATATAACACTACTATGTAACATTATTTCTTAATCAGGAAGTTAAAATTCCTGCAATTGCTACTGCAAATAAATGTTATAAGGACCAGTGCGCACTGAACTTGCGTTTCAAGCTCTTGTCATTTTAAGGTAAGACGTCTTTTTTTTCAGTGCGTTGTTGTAAGGCAAAACAACATTTTTGCTGAGTCAATCGGAGGCGGCATACTGAAGTAATTACATTTTTTGCTACCGACAAAAATTGTCGTATGTGTGGGCCCTAATCTGTACTTTTGTTATGTCTCTTTTTATAGATGTATGATAACCGAAAGGCATACATATGTTTTGTCATCTTTGTATGACTATGAACGCTCGTATATTAATAATAGACACTAACACTAAGAGATTCGAAAAAATCTGAACATGTTCGAATCAATAAAACTTTCATACTTTTTGTATTCTTTTCTTATTCAAATGTTGTCTAAAGATCGCTTTGTAACCCTTTGTAAAACTTCTAAATTTTTATCTGTAATGTTTATGGTGTACAGACGCCAGCACATCAAGCTACTAAAATCTGTCATTTTTTAAAAATAGATTTTCATCTTTAGCGCAAAAGCATAAGATTCAAAATTGATTGGGAAAATTTGACCGTTTCGGGTAGCTTGATGTGCTGGCGTCTGTACATAATAAAGTGTATTCTATCTATCTCACACATGTGTAAACACAAAGAAACCATTTATTACGAAAATACTTAGGTATTAGTATTTTAGGAACGATGATATAATCACCATAATGTATTGAAGCTATTAATTCGAGCATCACAGGTGAAACAAAAACCATAAAGGCGTTTTTAAACAAAACCGGTTTTAAATGTTGAATAACCAGATTGTTCCCCCATAGCAATATTTAATGCGAAACACCGTCGTTGGTTAATTTAAATAAGATATTAAAGTTGTAAGCCAGGGCCGGACTGACCGAATAACAAAAGTGGATAAACCCACGGATTTCGTCTTTTGGTCCTTTTGGTCAGGTAGCAATGACTCCATAGTTATTATATCTTCTCATTTATAATTATTATTTCTGTCTACTATTTCAAGAGATTCATAGACGACTCCGCCTTGGAGTGTAAATGTGGTGCTTTTCCACAAACGATAAGTCACATACCCCTTAATTCATAAACGTTGCTTAACGCTAAATAGTGATTAGCGACTGTTACTATTGACTTAACCATAAATTTTTGACGCTTGAACGTCACTTCATTTTAATCACCCTTTTTAAATAAACCCCTTAATGTCATGTTCTGCGTGTCCTGTCAGCTGCACGTTACAGTATCTGCTGGACGCTAGTGATGGCGCCAAACACGAAGCAGACTTTTGGGCCGAAACCATTTACATTGCTATCGACGAGCTAAGAAGATCATTATTTCTTACAGATTTTAATTTTTCGTTTTGTATTTTAGATAAAGTTTAATAAGTTTAAGAAAAAATAAAAAAAAAACCGTCCAAACGCGAGTCGGATTCGCTTACGAAGGGTTCCGTACCATTATCTATTAAACGGCAAAAAAATTATGTCTGTTGTATGGGAGCTCCCTTAACACGTTCAACGCCACGGAATAAAATATACACCGTGCGTCGACCAGCAATGTCCGACATGGCTTTGAAAGTGTTAAATAAACATTTTATTCTGTTTTTTAGTATTTGTTGTTATAGCGGCGACAGAAATACATCATTTCAACTGTCTAACTATCACGGTTCATGACATACAGCCTGGTGACGGACGGACAGACGGACGGACAGCGGAGCGGGAGTAATAATGTTGCTTTTTACCATTTGGGTACGGAACCCTGAAAACACATGTAGTCTTTATATTTATGTATCAGTTATTTGTTCTGTATTAAAGGTTTTAAAAGCCGTACGGTAAACTGTATTTTTGATTCTAAAAGTCAAACAAACATCTTATAATCTAGAGTAAAAGCATTATTTCTATAGTCCACGTTAATACAAGCCGCGCCACTGTTGTAAAAGAGACAAAAAAGGAAAACCCATTACAATTGGATACCCAATTTTCCGGGCTCGTAGCCAATATGCTATGCTATGGCACGAGCCGCGCCCTACCTTAATCCGTCACTGTTAAGGCTGCGTCCACGCAGTTTTCCATGTTGGTCCTCGCGCCCCCACTCTTGCGCACTACACGAGGCGCGGTACCGCCGGTGTCATAGTGTAGTGTCTCCCTCTCGCTCGCCGCCGCGTGTGCGATCGATCAACACCATTGATTTTCACCAATACGTTTCAAACATTTTTCTGAATGAAAAGTCCTTGTAAAACGTAAAACAATAACCCGTACGTGTCGGAATGTTAGTGCCATCGTTAACGTAGTTTGTGTAACTCCATTTTAACTAATCTGTGAATAATTTTCATTGTTTTCAGTGTATAGTGACTGAAAGTTTGTAAAACTGTGCCGCGGTTTCGTAGTGTAAATTGTGAAGTTTACGAGTGGTTTTCTTATTAAACAGAGGTTTGTAAATACTTAATTATACATGCGATAGTATGCGGTATTATGAGTCTTTACACATTTTTTGCGATGTAAAGATGGTATCAATTACACATGTTGAGGTTGATAATTGTATTAAATTGTGGCTTGGTACATATGATGAAGCAGTGTTCTTAATAAGTCGTGTTATATTATTTGGGTATACACAATAGCTGATACATAAATAAGGATTACTGACGCATTTTCACCTTCGATTTTCCGGCTCCATTTTTGTAATTATACTTAGGAATGACATAACGACTTTATGGATGGTAGGTGAGACATAATGTTCAGTGACGTAGATGACGCCCTAGGAAGGTTAGGCGGAAATATTAACATAATGCCTTCACATTGTGTATGTGATTATGTTGATGTTGTTACCTAAAGCGGAGAATTACGGCGAATTGATCAGATTGTTTATTAGTGAGACGATCAAGTGTCTGTGTGTGTGAGTGAGTGTGTGTGTGTGTGTGTGTGAGTGGAAATTAATTAATTTGTTTATTGCGAGATCTATCAATACATAGTTTATTGAAAGTTCGGAAGTTTAAGCCTGGTTCCTTAATTTAGTGTCTTCGATGGGGATTCTTTCAATTATTTTCAGGGATGAAGCTGAACAAGGTTTTCTAATAAATCTCGTAAAAATCGGCAATCATCTGGGTGTTGCTGGTGTCCATAGAAGCAGGTCACCTTTAATATTATTTGAGATATCAGTATGCCATCGTTTTTAAGAAAAAAAAAAAATTGGCACTTTTTCAGTAGGTAACATTTTTATCTATCTGGGACCAATTTTAGCCATTTTAGCAATCATTCAAGAGATCTATTTAAAGCAGTAGACGTCATTAGAATGATATGAGGATGTTGATGAAACATCTAAGAAAATCTTATCATTATGCATACCTTTACGAGTATATATTACTAATACGGCCTGCACATTACTTCATTTTCCTACTGATTAACATTTATTCCATTTGAGATGCGTTTATAGAACCTCTTTACGTGCAAACACATTTAAATATGTTAATTAGTTCGTCAATTAAATATGTATAGCTCTAGAGGCTCTATATGAGGAGTAAAAAAGTGTTTATTGAAGAAAAGCCTAAGTACTTACTAAAACAATATTATATTATAACTAGGTAGCTATGCTATGCACAATACATTGGCAGGCCTGTTGGTCTAGTGGTCAGTGGCCCTGACGACTACACGCAAGGTCGTGGGTTCGATTCCCACCCAGGACAAATGTTTGTGTGATGAGCACGATCATTTGTTCTTTGTCTGGGTGTAATTTATCTATCATATGTTTGTATTTAGAAATATATATGTATGTTTATCAGTTGTCTAGTACTCATAGCACAAGCTCTGCTTAGTTTGGTACAAGATGGCCTTGTGTGAAAGTTGTGGAATATTATTATTATTACTTAAACCCTGATCCCCAAACTAGGGGTGTCCCTGTATCTTAGAGATTAGAGATTCCCCCACGGCATCAAAATCACAAGCTAATATTTGTAAATCATTGGTACAAAGTATTTCTTTACATCGGTAGTTAAATAAAATAAAAAACCTTAAATAAAATAAAATAAAATATTTATATTATTCTCATTTATAATTTTGTGTGAGTGTGGGATGAGTGTGTATGTGTGTGGTGGGGGGGGTAGGTGTGTGTTTATGTATGCGTATGTGTGCATGTGCGTGCGTGAGAGCGGGTGTGCGTGTGTCAGGGGGGAGTATGTGTAAGTGCAAGTGTTTCCTGACAAGGAGGAACTCCTCCTCTCTTTCTTTCTAACATCACGCCTGTTATCCTCGACGGGTGAGGCAGAGGTGTACGTACAGTACACCCACATCTCGCCAGACGTTTCAATCTCTTGTAATAGAGGGTGAGTCTATTGCCAACAACCAGGTACAAACAATTTTAAGGCTTAACGAGTAGACAGTGGACATTGAGACTAATGTTTCAATTGCACAACTATTGGGTAACTTAAAAGGAGAGTCTTTTTGTCGTCTTTTGTCGTAGAAACAAACCTTCTTTTTGATGGAAACGTCAACAACTCAACACGCTGCCTCAGCTGTAATCAGCAATTATCCCGGCTTTCAGTAGTGACGTCACTCGTGAGGTCAGGATGAACACCTGTAGGATAATACCGAAAGTGTGGACGGAAGTGTCGATGGACAATAAAACCTACAGCATACATAATCTCACGCCGCTTCCCATGGGGGTAGGCAGAAACTATAGGATGTACCTCCCCCCCCCCCCTCCTTTACATACTCCTTTTGTTTCGCTTACGTTCATACAACTGAACCGGGGCGATTCTCGTAATTTTAAGAACGTTCACAGTCTAATCTCAGTTGCAATCAGTCGCAAATACCTTTAAAAATCCTACATTTTTTAAAAGTTTTTGACATTGATTGTCGCTGAGATGACATTGCGGCTAGATTTTGAACGTTTTCAATTACGGGATTTGGGTTTATGCCGCGCGATTCCGTAACCATCTCACCGTGAAATCTTGGGTGAAGTGAGCGTGGAGTTAGTCGTCAATAGTGTCAATCCCTAGCATCAGCATGACTCACAGCTCACTCTAAACTCACTTGACCTTAGTTATCACGGTGAGATTTTTCCAGAATCGACAGGCTGGTTATCAACGCACGCCTGTAGGGTAATTGCGTAACGCACTATCAGTAGTAATGGGTTTCATTTTGTTGACAGTTCAAGAACATTCATTGCGTTATTTACGTTATAGAGCAATGGATTAGCAATATGCTTCAAAATGATTCAAATCGAGAGTAATAGTGTGTTACGCAATTAGGGTGCTGTAGCGAGTACTACGCACCTGACCTTTCTGAAGAACGTCACCAAAACCCACAAATACGGCAATATTCCCGTATTGCCGCCCATTGTCACAGTCTATTAGCAGGCCCATATACAGGTTGATAATTACAAAGTCAATTAAAGCATATAAGGCTTTCGTCAGCGCGTATGACGGAAGTCGCGGCCCTTCGTCGCAGGCGCAGGAAACATACCAAACCGACCGATCAGCTGTAACTAGGGATGCATCAGAAGTATCGATACAATTACATACAATTTACACCGAAAATACATTTCTACCTATATAGATGTCGAGTTTTAAAAATCTGAAAAAAGTTCTGCCGATTGTCAACTCGCCTAGAAGTATCGAATACCTATGGATATAAATAGTATAGATATTAATCGGCCATCGTTTGTGAGGAACATGTACAGACTCCAGCACATCAAGCTACTAAAATCTTTCAAATTTCTTTAATAGATTTTCAACTTTATCGCTAAAGTATATTTGACAGTTTCGGATAGCTTGATGTGCTGGCGTCTGTACAAATGAACTGGGTTATTTCGGTATGGTTAAAGTATCGATAGCAGATACTACTCGAGTATGTACATATTTATTTATCACTACATAGTATAAAACAAAGTCGCTTCCTGCTGTCTGTCCCTATGTATGCTTAGATCTTTAAAACTACGCAACGGATTTTAATGCGGTTTTTTTTAATAGATACAGTGATTCAAGAGAAAGGTTTATATGTATAATACATGCATAATATAGTAGAAAAACACTGATAATTTTAGAGGTTTCTAATATAATGTCGTAAATAAACACATTTTTTTGCGCTTACATTGCAAACGCTGGCTGAACCCTACGAGCAGAAATAATGGCTCTAAAATTATCAGTGTTTCTCTATTGCACCCGTGCGAAGCCGGGGCGGGTCGCTAGTTATAGTTATAAAAAATAGAGTACCACTACTTACTATAATATTATAAGAAGTAGCCTTCACTAGTATCGATTAAAAATGAACTAGGTATCGAGACAAAATTATCGATACTTTTGGGATCCTGCGTATGCGCAGGAAGCATACCGAACAGACCGATCAGCTGTAACCGTTGCGTTATCCGTGTCGGCCATTGTCTCTGCACATACTTTGTGCTAATGCTATTGAAAACTATTCGTGAATAATTGTGGTACGAAGACGAATGTTTATTTTAATGTTTGTGAAGTAAGTAGTTATTGAATTTGTAGTTTATTGTTTTAGCAAAAGTCTCTGAAGAAAATTTTAGGTATGGATAGGCTAAGGGTGACGTGTGTATTGACAAATCAATATGTATACCTATGTTGATGATGATGCCAATGCATCGAATTGAATGCAATGAGTGCGAAATGCAATGAATTGAATATAACAGAATTATCCATGTTGATGTAAATCTTTAATAATCGGTGTTAATCGGAGGTCTGAACTTAATGCTATAGAAGGTAAATAATTCTCCAACTACTTGATTTAACAGTCATTGTCTGACTGTAATTGTATTTTCTTGATCATTACTACCAGAGGTCATTTGGAAATATCATATCCACGAAAAACCGTTTATAAATTTTTGTAACGTATCATAAACCTAACATACTCATTCATACATTAGATGCATAAATGAACCATTACAGTAACATTATAGTCTCTAACACACGCTATTATTATTATAGAACTATTATTTTTATTTGTAGACATAATAATTAGTCACACACTGACAAAAAAAGGGACACAAAACATTTGTGGAGGCGTTATTATATTAGATTGAAGTATAATAACCGCGGTTTGTTTGCAAGAAGTGCGTAGGCGCATCTTTGTCGATCACACTGATATGTATTGTTACACAGATAATATAATAATGCTTATTTCAGATCATTGATCTTTGACATTAGGTGCGAAGTCAAGAGCGTGCATCGAGATCACTTTGGTAATTAAATTTTTGTTTTGTTTCTGGTACCTGTGTCTTGAGATAAAGGCTCGTACAGACAGGCGCGACGCGACGGCGCGACGCGATTTTGCGATATATGTATATCTGTAGAATAATTTCTATGGAAAAGCGCGCGACAATTCACACAGGGGCGACCTGTCGCGCCGCAACATCGTTGCGCTGCGACTTCAATAGGAACATTTTGTATGGCGACGCGGCGATATCGCGGCGATATTCGCGCAGCAGACGCGACGCCATACAAAATGTTCCTTTTGTATGGCGACGCGGCGATATCGCGGTAGCGGCCGCGATTCGCGTCGCTCTAGTGTGAAAGGTGTTGCGGCGCGATAATATCGCAGAATCGCCCCGCACCACGTCGCGCGACAAGTCGCGCCAGTCTGCACGAGCCTTAAATGTATCTCATCGCGTTTTCAACAATTAACAGGTTTGGTATCGTATTTATTATGATAAAATCACTAAATCATGCAGATAATCCTTATGAGTTAAAATAAAAATACAAGAAAAGTCAAACTGTTAATACGCTATCAAAATAATCCGTAGAATGAGAACCTTTATTTACGTAGCTTTTTATAGATTGTCACCAAACAAACTTACAAAAACATGCGCTATATTTGTATGGATAAATAGCTGTTCTTGAATGTTTAATAAGACTGTTCAGATATTTGATTATTCAGATACTTCGATCGAAGGTATAGTTTTTCTTTACCTCATAACTTTGATACCGAAGTTAACATCCTTAATCAAACCAAAAAGTTCAGACAACTATAATCTGTATTTTACACGACACAATACCCATAGTCGTGTGCCAGGATTTGACACAAGACAACAACATGTGGTGTTGTGTACATAACTACGAGGTAAGACTAATAATCGTAAAAACTCGGATAGAATTTATGTTAGTCACATCCGTGCATGATAAGCAATCGTTTTCTGTGAAACTATGTATGTCATATTAAGCTATGTTTCTTTACTTAGCTCGTTGGAGGAAATAAGTTCTTATAAACGCATTAAGTTGCCATGCAGTGTATGCGAACTAAGTTATTAGAACTTGGATTTTGAATGTGTGGGCCGAGATTATTTCGCAATTAGTCAAGTGTAATAACATAACAGATTATTGGAATTAAACTGTTTATTTTGATAGGATATACAACGTGTAACGTTAAATGCGCAAAACCTCAGACACCCCAACTGGTTTTTAATTCAATTGACCTATTTCAAAGAGAAAATAAGTCATAAAAAAAATTGTCAAGGTTTTATGTGCTGTTTTAGTTTTACTGGCCATTCTGATCGTTTCTTGCGTCTGTGACGACGCTTTATCGAGGGAGGAGTCGTCACCGGGCCGCTGCGCCGCGCTGACATTGGGTTGCTTGACCTATTAGTAAATAGACACGGCAACGTTTTTAATGAAGATTTTTTGAAAAATGTGACCTATATTAAAAATGGTTCAATTAATTCTGCAAGTTATTTTGATCAAACTGTTTTCAGGTTTTGCGCATTTAACGTTACACGTTGTATTGTAACTTTGATAGGATTTTGTCTTGCCTGTTGGTTTTCCCTGTACTCGTTGAGCGGTAGCTGTTATTGCTTCATACCAAAAACCCAATCGAGAATAGAAATAGGTACTCTAAAAAGCGCCACGATTGATAAATTGCTATACAGCAAGATTACTAGAAAATTAATCAAACTAAAATCATTTCTTAGTGTCATGATCTTGTAGCTTTGTTGGTATATATTTACCCACAAGACTAGTGTTTAAAAAAACCATTCCACGAATAATAAGTCTCTCATAGAACATACGCTTTTAACTTTGTAGGAAATGATAACAATCTGGTTAAACAAGACATGTCATCGACATTCAAAGAATGTTTTCAATCATGACGCGTTTAGACGAGACACGCTAATGACTGGAATCACAATTATCACTTACTTCGAACAAACAACTAGTAATTGCTTGTACAGACGCCAGCACATAAAGCTACCCGAAACTGTCAGATTTTCCCAATCAATTTTGAACCTTATTCTTTAGCGATAAAGTTGAAAATCTATTAAAGAAATCTGACAGATTGTAGTAGCTTGATGTGCTGGCGTCTGTACAACCACCGCTTATGATAGTAGTAAAAAATGCCTTTAATTTTCCCACTGCTGGGACACAGGCTTCTGTGAGAGGGAATGGGCATAATCCACCACGCGCGCCCATTGCTTGTTGGCAGATGTCACATGTATTCGATTTTTGGTTCTACGACATGCCGGTTTCCTCACGATGTTTATAATATCGATGTTTTTGTTTATGACCATACTATTACCTGCTAAAATGTAAAACTTTTAAACAAGGCAGATAAATAAAGCGATACTCATCAAGAAAAAGTTTATAAAATAATATAATTTCACAATAACTGTGAGCCTACAAAACGCAAAACAGAATATTGCAGAAGTAGCCAAAACGAAGAAAACGAAAGTACTTCTCATAACAACTGTTGCAAATTCGTTAGGTATAAGCTGCCTTAGGTAAGTAAAAAATTGCGCTATTTATTATGTAGACGAGCTAGATAACTGATATGATCTACCGATCATTTCTGAATCTGAATGATTAATGAAAACTTTCTACCTAACAATGTCAATTGACCGTTAAGAAGTGCCTATTCTTAATCGAACTTACTGATATATTGCTTCACATAGTAAAACAATTAGCATTTTTCCACCAACTACCGCAAACTTAGAATTCCTAATATACCGTAGGACGTATCTTTTAAAATGCTATGATCGACCGGTCGTCCGGTGCTCGGGGCGTCGCGCGCGCATTTGAGCGCATTCCTGGCACAGCAGCTAGGGTTACCTGTTTGAAATTCGCTAAGTCCTGACAAAAACCCCGGACATTTACAATAACGTCCAGAAATTTTAGTGTTCAATCTTTCTTCTTTCAATGCTCATTTATTTTCTAAATATTGTCGTGCTGTCGAGAAGTCTCGACAATGTCCGGACGGGGGCTAGAAAACTAGACAAATCCAGACGGATGGTGACCCTAGGCCCTGTCGATGTTAGCAACTAGCTGATTATTTAGTACCAGAACCTACCATTGCTTGCAACAGCTCGTTACTAAGGAGAGAATGTATTATACCAATGCCGAAGTACGGTCGATTTCATTAATTTGCTGGCGGTTCCGGTTCGCCTTGTGAGTTGTGGATTGTGGTGCTAGGAAACTGAGGAGTCTCGTTAGCTGTTGTAAGTGTCGAACTAAAAGCTGCTACAATGCTGTATAAATAAATTGATTTGTTTATAAGTCGAAGTAGGTCCAACATGGCCGGAAATCGCACAAGACAAGGTTTGGAAGAAAAAGGGGGTATACCCAGTAGTGGGACACAACATACGCTAAAATAATAATAATAAGTTGGAACGCTGTTCATTGATTAATAGGAGACTGTATGGACTTATATGCATCAGCAAACTATCTTCCGAAAAGTTGTCATACAAAGGTATGTAGATGTAATAGTATTAATTATTTGAACATACACTTAATTACATTACAAAAACATTCAAATAATATTGAAAAAAATGAGTCAGTACATCGCGTACCTACTATAAAATATTAAACAAATTGCGTACTGGGTTCTTTGATTAATGATACAAATGCGAAATTAATTTTAATTGCCCAACCCGATGGTATCGTCAATCGCCAGCAAAAAGTTCCGAAAATCGATGTTCCAACTCATTGTAAGTAATTAATTATGTATAGTCTTGCATAATTTCAACGCAGGTATAATAAGCTCCCAAACTATAAATACGGACTACGAGACGTATATATGCTTGATGACGGTTGACCGCAAGAATTTCGTTTAAAAATAATGGCTGATTGTTTTTTGTTTACTGGAACTGTCTGTTTTGTTTTAGTAATTACGGTGCTTAGCGGCAAAGTACATAGACATTATAATGCCATACAAATATTATTTAAAATATTGGTTTTGTGTTTTAAGAATTGTCCCGTTGGTTAGTACCCCCGTGCCTCGGAAAGCACTTAAAGCCGGTGTTCCTGCGCCTGATGGGATGGGATGATGCGTCGTATTGCCGTCCTATCGGACTATGAGAGCAAAGGAACAGAGAGTGCATCCTGCGCTTGCGCACAAACTTGTGCACTATAATACCTCCAACGTACCTGGATAATCTCCGTTGAAATTGGCTACCCTTGTCGGGAGGCTATTATACGTTTTAAGAAAGGTTTTGGGTGTTTGTGACGTCTTCTATTCACAACGGTTTCCTGCTGACTATTTTGTGTTCTAGAAAGTGAAGAGGTTTTTAGTGAACGAACGGACCATTCCCTAGGCTGCTATGGCAATACGGTTATCATTGGAGTATAATGAAACTTTGAATACGCTCCTCTTTTGAGAAATTATAGTAATGCCAAAACGTCGTGTCGCGTATTTCTCATTTCCCGACGTTCACGCGGGAAAACAGTACGCACACAAATATTGATGTATGCACAGTGACTGTGTCTATAATGGATGAATAATCTGCCTATAAATAATGTTCCCGCTGTTGGGACACAGGCCTCCTCTCTGTGAGAGAGAGTGTGCCATAATCACCCAATGCGTGTTTATTTATTTATTTATTTATTTATATGGCACTTCAACGACTCACTCACTAAGACATACACGAACTAAAAACACATACAGTTTTAGGAATTGTGAATTCGTCACTTACAGAAGTGCACAGCACTAGTACAGAAATGAATAGTACGGTGTTGGTGAATGTCACATGTCTTTGAATTGTATAGTTCTAGGACATGCCAGTTTCCTCGCTATGAAATTAAACACACGAAGTGTTCACCTGAGTTCGAACTCACGACGTAAGTCAGGACCGATACCACTGAGCCACTAGTGCTCTCGCAATGGACCCCGGTAATAGATGGTCTGATATAAATTTAAATATTAAAAATATTATTATTACTAACAAGGACTCCTCGCGAGGTGTCCCTCACCTATTTAGTTGCGGCTTTACTATAATAATCTACATGAAAAATGATGAGATACGTATTTTTTCTTTTTTGCTAACAAACGTTTGAAAGCTGTGAAAATCACCCTCAAAGTTCGTACCCCAAAATTATGGTTTGCAGTTTTCACATATTTGTATCTAATAAAAAATTCCAAAATGACTTTAACCATTAAAAAGAGCATAAAAATTATGAAAAATACCTTTATTCACATATTTATAAGACTTAAAATTGGTGCCATTAAATAATAATAAATAGTTTATAGGTTATGATTTTTTTGTTATTTTTAATAAAAAAAAAATTCATATCCACAATTCTTATAAAGAAAAAAAAAAGAAAAAAATTCCTGCAAAAGATGATTTTGCAGCACATTTTATAAAGTTTCCTTTACCTACAAGTACCGAACCACTTCCGCTGAGCATCCTGAGGAAGTTGGCGGAATGACTCGGGAATCTGTTTTGAAGCGGATTTTCCTCGTAGGTTAGTGGGAGCGGGAAATAGTTCAGAACGACTACGTTAGAATGTTGGTTTTAGTAGCGGTAAGTAACTGAATTTAACTTGGAATGTAGTTATCTTAATAGTAGAAACTATTGGCTTGGTTAAGGAGGCAATATATGGTTTTTATTTGACATTTTATTGGCCTGTCCTTGTTGGATGGCAATGAGAATTTCCCCGCGTTAAAAATTGGAGGCAATACTTGAATGATAGAACGGTTCGAAAAAAAATCCTCTTTAGGGAATCATTGAATAGTATCAGGCTAAACCTATTCGATAAGAGGATATACACATATTGTATAAAATGTTTAGATCAATGTAGATGGATGGAGAGGGAGAGGAAGGCCAAAGAAAAGATGGATGGATGGTGTGAGGAATGATATGAAAGAGAAAGGAGTAAATGATGCCATGACGTCTAACAGGGCAGAATGGAAAAAAGAAAACGTGTTGCGCCGACCCCAAATAAAATGGGTCAAGGGCAGGAAGATGACGTTTAGATGATACGAGTGTTGAGACCTTTTCCTTCCAGTTTTCAACGATATTATAGGCTAAAGGATTTTTTATAAACGTTGCTTAAAGTTAAGTAATTTTTACCGACTGTTTAACCATACATTTCAGACGTTTAAAAGTCTCTAACTTAAGCAACGTTTATAAATAAAGGGAAACATGTCTAGCTAGCTGACGGTATTGCGAAGTTCCGGATGCAAACATCTATTATTTATTTTATCACGAACGGAAAGTATAAACCATCTTCCTATTTACGCATCTTTATTGCCTATTCCGTACTTGAGTACTAAGTTTTCCTGGTGACACAGAGACCTAGGACGACCATCACAAGATGGTCGCGCAGTGACCGCGCTGACCTTCTCGTTGTTTTTGCTGCTCAACCACTCATGCGCACCGAAGGTCATCAATGTGAGATGATTAAATGCTCTAACTATTATCATATTCCACTTTTCTTTTTTGCCTTAGATTATATAGAAATAAAAGAAACGGTAGCGCTGCACGCTTGAAAAATGTTTCTGAGTATTTATTGAAAAAGTCTCTCAATGCTGTTTACCGCACGGTAATTTTTTAATTTTTGTGGTGGAGTATTAAGCTGCGATTTTGGTATTCAAACTAATATTTTCATGATCTAAATAAATAATTATGGAGAACATTCTTGGGGCAGTTTTGACGCAACGAGACAGTAGGCTATGCTGAAAATTGACGAAATAGCTGTACACCTTTGGGTTGTAGGTTAGGTACCGTGATAGCACTACGAGCTCCACAACCGGGACGAGTAAGACCATAGTTTTTCGTATAATTTTAATAATTTATTTCTAGAAGATTGTTCTACGTTTTTGTATTTTTTATCCTTGTCACTTGGCTTATCAGCCAAATCTGATTCCTACTATTGTTTTTTTCTATTCTTTTTATAAACCAATGTTTGTCTGGCGCTGCTGCTGCGGCTGCTGAGACCCTCAAGCATCGCATATACTGTAACCTTATGGGTAACTACAGCTTTGAGCCGAGCGTGCGTCTCCTTTTTTAAGGACATTTCTCGCTGGCTGGTCGACACTTCGCGTGACCAGAAGGCTGGGTTGTTCTTTGGCCAAAGAATTAGCATTGCCAGTCAAAGTGGCAAAGCTGTCACTCTTCTGGGCACGTTTCCGGATGACAGCGATGCGAACGAGTGCTTCGACGCCTAAATATCCTTTTGTTTTTATTTATATATTTAGTTAGGCTTTTAATTTGAAAATAAAAACTATTTATATTTGTCTCGTATTCCTGCCATCTACTCTTCAAATTATTCATAAAGGTTGCATTAAAGCACCAGGCTATAAGCTCTACACAGTACCAGTAATACAAATATAAAATAAAATACTTACATTTAAAAGTTTACAACTGAACTGTAGTTCTTCCGAAGCTTGATCAATTGATCATTCACAAATAGATTCCCACTAAGGGCCGGTTTTAAATCCATAGTTAACTCAACCAATTGTTAACAAACTAATTGGTCAATTGTTATTTTATCCAATGGTTAAACAATTAACTATTAGTTAAAAAAAATAACCACCCAAAGCTGGAGAGTTAACAATATGGCGGATGGTCAACTCAATCACAACAGTTGTTTTGTCCAAGTTTTCTTGTTGTCAACCTCGTATTTCTCAAATATTCTTTGTATTGTTTATCATGGATTGAAAAGCTGATGCTTGACTATACTTAAAATAGAAAATATTGAAAAACGAAATCGCTCTTTAACTATTAGTTGACCAGTTGACTATAGTTAATCTAACAAACTGTTATACGGTGTACTAGGCTCGATCTAGATTATCTAATAGTTAACAGTAACTAATTGTAGGATTAAATAATACGGCCACGAATAAAAAAGCAAATGTTTTCCTTGAAACGTTAATAGCTGTTACCAAGTATAGAATTTCCATAGTTCTTAGGAACAGCTGTCTACAAGGTCGGTTATACCATGCATCATACTGACATAACTAGGAATGTTTTCTCAAAAATACCGTATCGCAAATCAAGGAAAAATCTCCCATAGTCGGAATTGTGCAAGACGTTTGCGTCATGCCGAGAGTTGGCGAATTTCATGGTTTTTGTTCAAGGGTTTTTGTGAGTCAATCATATTAGTCATTCTTTAATTAAATGTTTACCTTTGCCGTGTTACTTCATCGGATTTACGTTCATTTTATTCATTATTTTAGGACTGTTTTGAAAGCTCTGTTTCAGACTTAAATTGAAAGAATTTCCAAACAATTTTAAGAGCATAAGCATCACGTCATGTCACGTCGCTATCACTATATCTCTCCAGTTTTCCTAAATTCTTTTCAGGGGGCTGAAAATTGTTATAAACTATTTTCAAATTTTCTCTCATTTTCTTCTCATTAATTTAACTGAATCAAGCTTTACTTTGGGTTTTTCATGCGTACTTCTAAAATATGTTGTGATTTCATTCAACCTTTGTACGTAGACATCTGTTATCGCTAGGTAAGAGAACTATACGCAAAGCTCATTATTACGCTGAATGAAAGACAAACAATGAATGAAAAGCGTCTACAGGTACATCCATACAATGGCATTGAACTGTAGTTAATTCGCTTTATGTCTACATTCGCGGCACGCGCGTACGTCGCGACAGTCCTCGGCATTCCTCGGCAATCCTCGGCAATTTTCGACAATGTCGAGGTTGACATGACCCCATGAGTCGAATTAACCCACGTAATTCGCGAATTGTGAAGGTTTGTTGTTCTGTGACAAACCACGGTTGGAATACTAAATGAGTTTAATGAGCTAATGTGGGTATTGGTTTCGGAGAATATTTTTTATTGCATTGCGTTTAAATACATAAATTAAATAGAGCCTATTTTTGTAATATTCGTATACGGGGTGTCCGAAAAGTCACGGATTACATTTTACCTGCTGATGGGCATCAGCAGGTAAAATGTAATCCATGACTTTCCGGACACCCAGTATATTACTAAACTGTTTCGTAATATTAAAATAATTATCCTTATGTTACTAAACACGCAAAAGCGAATGGTTTTCAACACATCATGCTCCGCGTAGCAAAAGTTTTTATAATGCGTAGCGCTTGAGCTTATCTCGTACACAGCAGTGCTATTCTGTAAAAATCTCACCGTGAGAACTTAGGTGAAGTGAGCGGGAAGTGAGCTGTCATTAGCGATTAAAACTATTGACACTGCTCACTTCAAGCTCACTTCACTTATGATTTCAGGGTGAGATTTTTGCAGAATCGACCGGCAGGATGAATTTTTGTGACGGGACGGTAAGGGTAAGTATCAGTTTGACAATGCGAGCGGGATAGAGTGATACATGGGTGTGTGATATGCAAGGAAGTGGGGGAAAATATGAATTTCAGCTGAACTATTACAAGCCTTTAACCGTTGTAGCTACAGGAAAACTTTCTTAGACAATACTTAATTTTCTGAATAATCGATGCCGTTGCGTAAAAATATTTAAAAAAAAACTCTTCTAGACCTACTAAAGTTACAAAAAAAAAAAGAAAAAAGTCAGCCTGTATTGAAAAAAAAAAAAAAACTTACGTTAATTTGTATGCTCATTATAAGTTCAAAAGTTAGCATGTGGCTACTAAACAATACATTACTTTGATTTCCATTGTTTTCTGACAGACAGATCAATAAGCAGCAGGTTATTTACAAAAGGTGACATTTAAGGACGTGCGAATTGAACTAGGTAATGGGGCTCATTGTTGTTACGATCTTACTTTATTTTTATGGGAACGTATTGTATTGCCAAATAGATATTTTACTTTTATTGTAATGGTTAGGTTGTAGGGCCTCATGGCTAAATGATAACAGCCGCACGGGACGATCGAAGGTTAAGCTACGCTTGCCGCGGTCGGTTCATGGATGGGTGATCATCCAATACATGTCGAGACCCCTCCATGCCTCGGAATGATCCCGACTGTCATTCGTAGATTACGGGTTGTCAGCAACCCAAAAGTCTGACATCCTATAAGTAGAGGTATCGTGTTACCCAGTACTCTGGGCCCTGGAGGTTAGATAAACCGCCGCTCCATGTAAAATACTAGTATTCAACTGCATCCGATTAGACTGGAAGCCGACCCCAAATTTATTTATTTATTTACTCAAAACAAAGGATTGTGGTACACGTTAAAAATACAGTTTTACAAAATCAGTGCTATTTCTACAAACGTGTAGGTGAGCACTGCTTTCCTAGCTAGGTTATGGAAACCTGTGTTAAGGAGAAATTATTTGAGAAAATGCTAGGAAGGTTGATTTGTAGGTAAAGGTTCAACGTAAATTAAGCCTAACAAATTGCCTAGGCATCCATCAACCAATACGTAACAAAATCTCGCTCGTTAGGCTAAGCTTCAAGCAATTATGAAATCAAATTGGAAAAACGTGTGCAGCCGACTAACCTGTATCTGTTATATCTGCATAAATTATATTGTCGAACTAGTTATACGAGTACTAATGTCAGATGTTTTTCCCACGAATCCACGCATCTACACCACTCTAAGATGACCTTAGATCTCGAAGTGACTGTTATTTGTTGATGAACGTTGCAGGGGTCGTGGTAGGCTAGTTTTAAATCTACATAACTTATATAGAGATGACACGACTAGGCTTGTCAAAACGTTTACATAACCGTGATGTAATGCTAACGACATATGTACATATACAACATTAGTTTTAGTAAATGCGAAACCCGAAACACATGTCTATTTTTATGTAAAGAATCTGTGTACAAAATTTCAAAACTGTGCCATGAAAAATCACAAAGTTATAAGCTTGTTATGTTATCTGGACGTCCGTACAAAAAGTTGCGGCCGACCGGCCGTGCCCTGTGTTGTGCGCATATGATTGCGGATATGTACTTAGTGTCGCTTGGTGTCTAACTTGTAACCTTTTTTAAATATTTTTGGGACAAAATATAACATGGTGTAAAAATTATTGGAATCGATTCAGTTACTTATTCTGAACAAACCATATTCGGGTTTGCGATATCCTAAAAATAATGTCTTGTATGTTTTACTCGAGCAAAACAAAGCACGGATGATGCACACGGCTCTACGAATAGGAGGTGGCTAATTGAGTACAAACTCGGAAACTGCTGTACCGATTTTACCGTAACTTTCACTGGAGTGTGGGTGGGCATCGTTTAGCAACGCTTTTGTGGAGGACCTGCAGTCCGTTGACTTCATTTACTTGTTTTAGGGAAGTTTCGACGCTCTCTCACAATATACTCTACGTATGTATTCATTGTATTGTGTAAATGGTACACCACAGACTACCTACAGTATTTGTCTCTCCTTCCCTTTTCAATCCATCCAAAGGTTGTCTTTAAAAGATCGCTCGTAGCGGCAAGACCGCCCATTGTGTCAATTTCTATACTTATTTATGTCTGTAATTTATATGGTGTACATCATAAAGAGTATTCTATTCTATTCTATTCTCTATTTTAAGTACCTAATTACTTGTTGATACTTTACCATACTTACAAAGAGCAATGTAGATAATTATTTCAAACTAGCTGACCCGACAGACGTGTTAATGTCCAAATTTTAATCATTCGTACAAAATCCCCATACCTTTTCAGTTTTCCCAAATTTCCCTATTTTTCCTACAACGAAAATAATATTACTTTTTAATTTCTTTCTTTCTGTAAGAACCTGATTGAGACTATTATTCGACCTGGCCTGCCCTGGCTTAGCTACTCCAAATTGGTACAGCCGTTCTCAAGTGTTGCGCTTATCAACAAACAACATTTCAATTATACAGCATGTAACGTTAAATGCGCAAAACCTCAGACACCCCAACTGATTTTTAATACAGTTGACCTGTTTCAGAGAGAAAATAAGTCATTAAAAAAATTGTAAAGGTTTTATGTGCTGTTTTAGTTTTACTGGCCATTCTGATCGTTTCTTGCGTCTGCGACGACGCTTTATCGATGGAGGAGTCGTCACCGGGCCGCGGCGCCACGCTGACATTGGGTTGCTTGACCTGTTAATAAATAGACACGGCAACGTTTTTAATGAAGATTTTTTGAAAAATGTTACATAATATATTAAAAAGTGGTTCAATTAATTCTGCTCGTTACTCTGAACAAACTATTTTCAGGTTTTGCGCATTTAACGTTACACGTTGTATAAGGTGTTAAAAAATTAACCTCACAAACTTTAAGAGGTGCTTTAGACCATCGAACTGAACAACTTTCACTATGGGACCAACTCTGAAATCACAAAAATAATCAGCTGTTCCCTACATTTTGACTCGTACCAACATAAATGTAGGGAACAGCAGATTTTTTTTTTTCGCGATTTCAGGTTTGGTCCCATAGTGAAAGTTGTTCAGTTTGATGGTCAAAAGCACCTCTTAAACTTTGTAAGGTTAATTTTTTAACACCTTATATAGATGAACTAGCTTCTGCCCGCGGCTCCGCCCGCGTAAAAAGTAACTTTCAACTACTATCCCAAGGGAACACATTACCGGGATAAAAAGTATCCTATGTGTTAATCCAAGAAATGGTCTACCTATGTGCCAATTTTCATCCAAATCAGTTTAACGGCTTACACGCGATTGAGTAACAAACATTCAAACATCATCGAAAAGTTTCACATTTATAATATTAGTATAATAGCATTAAAAACCAGCGGCTTATTAATTCCAATAGGCTCCTAAATATTATTAATTTGAAAAAAATGTTACAACATTTTAACAGTATGATAATTATTGTGACTTTTAAACATAACCGAAAACCTACCATTGGTCAACTTAAAAGCATTTATATCTAACAAATCATTAAAGAAGCACAAATTACTAATCTGAATTCAATTTATTCATGTCAATACTTAATGATTTTGCTATAAATTCATATTAATTTGGTAACATAAGTAATGGGAGGTTGTCACTTTAGTTAAACTTGTTTATCATTTCAAATAATTGGGACATTATTTAGTAATGTTGTTACATAATAAAACGTATGATTAATGTTGCCATACATAACACATTTAATTTTATTTGTGATCGATCACTATTGGAATAGGAGCACTGCGTAATATAGAAACCCTTCTGATACTAATGATAGGTTTGGTTGCGATTGTTATGAAATTCATTATGAAATATAAGTATGTTTTTTTTACTGATTTTTGTAATACATTTGCATAAGACACGTAGGCAAATGTGGGCGTGTAGGCCTCTGCCGAACCTTTTGGGGAATCAAGGCGTGATATTATGTGGTAATCAATAAAGTAATATTGATACCTTTGTAACTAATAATTTTAATTTGAAAGTTCCAGAAATAAATATAATGTAGTTTGAAATGTTTCAGATAAATAAAGCTATAAGATAAGTCCATCTTTCTGTTATACAGATGCTCATTTTTTCTGTTAAGTGTGAAGAAAGTGTTGAGTAGTGCAAAAACACATTTAAGAACAACATTAATCTTCCTTCAAGAAATATCTTTTAAACCGTTTGGTTCACACAAAGAAATATAAACTCGCCTTATAAAAATAATAGCCAATAAAACAACTGAATTATAAGTCACTATCAATAAACATGTCCGCCGTTTTTTTATCCGAAGCCTTAACAAGAAAAACATGACAAGTTTTTTACAGATTATAATGTCTAACGAACTATTTAGTTTCGAATATTCTTCAAAAGAAAATTAAGTTTTGAGGTTCTTTTCGATGATCAGCCTCTAATTTGGTAAGAATGACCGCCGTTGAATATTTATTTCGACATTTTTAGGTAGCAATAAGATCCATAAATACAGATTCTGCAAACCCTATTGTGCGATCGAAAACTCATGAATTATGTAGCGATACCGAATGCGGTATCGAGTATCAAGTTTGGCGGGATTTCGTAAATCGATGAACTCTTACAAGTGTTCGGATACAGTACGAAAGCTTCGATGACAAATTGAGCATAAGGATGACTGTTGCTTCTATTGTATGTGGGTGATCTTGAGATATGGATGCAAAGATACATATTTATCTATCGCTTTGAAAGGCAGAACAGGTTGGCAGTATGTGTCAGTGCTTTGATGCTATCAAAAACAAAATGGACGCATCGGGGTGGTATTGCAACAAGGCTTGAATTACCAGCTGGCTGCTTTGAATGAAATGATTTTATCTTTAATCTACGCTAGTTAAGGATTAAAATATTTCAGATAAAGTCAAAACAATATCTAAACCTGTCACGGAGACGGCTTTAAATTAACCGACTCCAATGAAGTCTAACAAAACGGAATCCAATTAACATAGAAAACACAAACGTAACATTTAAACCTACGTTTTTCGTTTGTTTACAAAAGTCTCGTTACGAAATCGAAACAAACAATAAACAAAATCTGTTAGCCTTCACGCTTAATTAGTCTGTTGTATCGAACAATAATTAACATTGGTTATTTCACGGGAGAGTACTGCGCCGATCGGAGGAGTTTGTTGCGCAAACTCAGCTTTTGGTAGGTTCCTACGCATGTCTGTGAGAACTGAGAACCAGTCGTGGTTCGTAATAAGGACACGCCTGGGACGGACGATTTTTAATACTTACGGCTTGCGTACACCTAATCGTCATCGGGCGAACTGTACTTTTTAAACGTCTTCGCCGATCAGTCCGATCGTACCAAACATCAGTATAAGAAAGTGAGTTCGTACATCTAGTTATCGGACGCCATCGGACGATTTGGGTTGAAATATCGTACGAAAATATGTAAAAGAAAGCAAGTGATCACTTTCTTTACATATTTTCGGTGCGATCCATATGTTTAATCCAAGTTCGACCGATGACGTACAAATATAGTTTGGCCGATGACGAATTAGATGTACGGCAACACAACAACTGCATGTCGATTCTGTAAAAATCTCACCGTGAAAACTTGCGTGGAGTGAGCTGTCAGTGACATCCCAAAATAAAAGCTAGTATTTTAGTTGCTAAAACATCGCTATATAAGGACAAGTCTAGGAAAACAAAAACAGCATTGAGATTCTGACTAAGTTTCTGTTTTGCTATTTTATTTTAAAACCCCACAAAATATTAATGTTTTGGCTACTAAAATACTAGCTTTGAAATTATATAAAATGGTATATGGATAGAATTAGCATAAAAATATTATTGAAATCTCGATTATGATTGTAAATGTATGCTTGATCAATTCCTAGTATCAGGTGGGATGAAATTGACAGCTCACTTCACCTAAGTTTTCACGGTGAGATGGTTACAGAATCGCACTGCTTAACATTGTTATTGCGAAACGATTTGATAACCACTCGTAAGACGTACATAATTGTAAATACATATACCGTTAAATTGGTTAAGTGCGTGAGTTAGGTTTATTTAGAATCAAATTCTTGCTTGATACTGGTGAGTCGTGTTCTTCCTGTGTGTAACATCACACTTCAAACTAATATTATAAAGGCAAAAGTTTGTGAGTGTGTGTGTGTTTGTATGTTTGTTACTTCTTCACGCTCATACGGCTGAACGGATTTGGATGAAATTTGGTACACATATAGTTTATAACCGGGGTTAACACATAGGATACTTTTTATACCGATATTCCTAAGGGAACAATACTTATGCGGGTGGAACCGCGAGGCGCAGCTAGTCATCAATAAGTGGTTACCTAAATCGGTCAATGAAATTTCAATTATCACATAACTTCGCCAAGTGTGAATCAGAATAGAAAATGTGTTACATTCGACTGTAATGTTTGTTAATTATGTTAAATTAGTAAAGGTAATGGATTAAATTAAACGTGACTGATTACTTCATATAATGGGTTTGATTAAATTTGTGGAGGTAATTATAGAAAATAACATGCATAAACTCAAGTCTTCTTCACATCCCTAGCCTACAGAATAAAAGTAACTAACAAGGAAGGTATCCCGACGTGTAACCTCCGATTTTTTTGTGGCTGATATATGTTATTCAAACCGTTGAACCGTCGCCGTTGCCGTCGTCGTCGTCCGTCGTTCAACCGTTGTGTTGTTATGTTGTTCTGTGTTGTTGTTGTGTTGTGTGTTGTTGTTGTTATTGTTGTTGTTTGTTGTTTTTTTGTGTGTTATTGTAGTGTTGTTGTTGTAAATGGATATTAATATATATTAATATATCCATTTGGTCTTTTGGAAAAATATTAACTAGAAGTATGTAAAACCCTCAAACTGCCCCGAAAGGTGGTCATGTTTAGGGGGCTATTTCACCCACAAAAAAGGCGCGTTGACAAAAAAATAAAATACGTGTCTCTTAAAATTTGATGGAGAATAACATATATCAGCCACAAAAAAATCGGAGGTGACACGTCGGGATACCTTCCTTGTTAGTACGATGAATCCCACGTGTTAAATGGATATACAAGGTGTAACTTAAATAACGCACAACCTCTTAAGGGGTCATTGTACTCATAATTATGAACAACTTTTACTATGGGACCAAACCGAAAATCGCGAAAAAAAAAATCAGCTGTTCCCTACATTTTGACGAGTTATGCGAACATAAATGTAGGGAACAGCTGATTTTTTTTTCTCGATTTCCGGTTTGGTCCCATAGTAAAAGTTGTTCATAATGATGAGTACAATGACCCCTTAAGAGGTTGTGCGTTATTTAAGTTACAACTTGTATAAAGATAGGTTCCTATTTTTTATGAATATTAATTAAAACTATAAAATCTATTCAAATTAAGCTTATTCTCCTTCAATCAATTCAATTCCAGTCTCCATCTCCTTCAATCTATTTCAATCTCCTTCAATCCGCAAAAATGATACTTACCCAGAGATTTATTTGCTTCCAGTAACAAAAATATGTCCAAACAGTTATAACCGTTAAATGGCTAAACACATAAGTATCATAGCATATAAATAAGGAAAGGAGGTCGTGTGTGCGACTCTTACGACGATTCCGAAATAGTAGCGATATTGGCAGCTCTTCAACTGTTTAACCTAATTAAGAAGGCTGTCAAATGGCTGTCAATAAAGTTACTGATACTGGATTCTTATTGCGTTGCATGTTAGGGTTAACTTAAGACTTTTGCAGACGGGTGCGCCGCGACTCTGGTAGAACAATTTCTGTGAAAACTTAATGAAAATAGTTCTACTAGTACGCGTCGCGTTATACGTCGCGCCTATCTTCGGGAACCTTAAGAGTTAACTTATTGAATCTAATAGAGTAGTCGCAGAACTCGCAGACTATGTTTTGATGGTGATTTGTTGAGGAATTTATGTTGGTTTTAATTTATTGTAGTCATAAAATAATTTAATAAATGCGAAAAGCTTTTAAAGTGGTTTTAAGTTACAAACTAATAAGTTTAACCACCTTGTCACTTAAGTTACGGTTTCCTAGAAGAGCGATGGCCGCCACATAGCGTCTGCAATTTATCGGCGAATGACGAGTTATTGAATGAAAATTAGTTAGTGTGCTTTTCAAGAGAGCGTTTTTGACACCGTGAAGTCAAACCCCGCTGTCATCATTTTCATGACAGCCGTCACTGCGACCGTTATGTGGCGGCCACCGCTCTTCTAGGAAACCGTAGCTTATGCTATTGATTTTGTTGATCTTCTAGGTACTAGAGAAATCATACAAAATATATTTCAGTGATTATTTCTAAATTATTTTGGTTTGCCATATAATCACACACCTTCATTATTATAAATAGTGTTAGAGTTAAAGGGGACACCAGCAGTGCGATTCTTTAACCATCTCACCGTGAAAACTTGGGTGAAGTGAGTGTGGAGTGAGTCGTCAATAGTGTCAATCCCTAGTATCAGCATGACTCACAGCTCACTCTAAGCTCACTTCACCTTAGTAATCACGGTGAGATTTTTCCAGAATCGACCGGCAGAGGAAAGGCCGTTCTAAGGATTTCAATAATACGTTTATTGTCCTTTTATTTATATATTGGAAGGTGTGTTTATTAATATTAAGTGAGACGAGTGATTCCACACAAGGGTAAAAGAGCAGTACAGTCACTATGAGAAAGTAAGGATGTCAGTCAAGTGGCAAGGGCGGTCACGAAAAGAAAATAAATAAATATACAACGTGTAACATTAAATGCGCAAAACCTGAAAATAGTTTGATCAGAATAACGAGCAGAATTAATTGAACCACTTTGTAATATAGGCCACATTTTTCAAAAAATCTTCATTAAAAACGTTGCCGTGTCTATTTTTTTATCTATCTATTTAGGTCAAGCAACCCAATGTCAGCGCGGCGCAGCGGGCCGGTGACGACTCCTCCCTCGATAAAGCGTCGTCGCAGACGCAAGAAACGATCAGAATGGCCAGTAAAACTAAAACAGCACATAAAACCTTTACAATTTTTTTAATGACTTATTTTAGCTCTGAAATAGGTCAATTGAATTAAAAATCAGTTGGGGTGTCTGAGGTTTTGCGCATTTAACGTTACACGTTGTATAAGTTACAATGAGAAAGACGACAGTTTTGAAGTAGGATCATTTTGTTTTTGCTGTACTCCAAGAAATAGCAGATGAAAATACCAAAAATTAAGATTCGTTAACACATTTAACGCCATGGTGTTCACCGGTGAGCGACAGCAATTATTTTAATTAATTCTTTGAATAGTAATAAGAAATAATTATTTAGAGTGGGGTTTTTAGCTCTTTTGAACCGTATGAGCCAATAAAATATAACGTGTAAAATTTGCCGAAATCGCGAATCAGCTTTAGCCCATATGGAAAGTAGAGTGGTGGTCAGTGGTGGTCACCGGTGACCACTACGGCGTTCAATGTGTTTACCATCGAATTAATACTCCTCATGTCCACAAAGTTGAAGAGCAAGCTAGTAATAAAGTAGTATCGAAACTTGAAGAAAGTATCACTGAACAAGTTTCCTTTCCGGATCGAGTGAGGTCGAATGATTCATGATCAGACCTTATTTGGACTTAAAGGTTACGCAGTTTATTTCTTTATTATCCACCGATAAATTAAACCGATATCCATCGAATGAGATACGAAGATGATGTCCTGTATTGATACTGGATAATGAAGCAGGTATAAAAAACCGGTCAAGAGCGAGTCGGACTCACGCACCGAGGGTTCCGTACCATTGTATATTGAATTTTAATATTATTTTTTTAGAAAAAGTGTGCTGTTTAGAAACATCGTTTTATTTTTCCTGGTATCTTTACATAAACTTCTATAACATGGAACAATTTCAGATTTTTCTCTATGCAAACTTCGGAGATAAGGGGAACGGTATTTTTTTTATACTTTTCATCAAACGTCGAAAAATATGCGGCTTGAAAAAAAAGTAAAAATGTTTGAGAATGTGCAAACAACACTCTTTCATATGGTACTCCACATCAAGTTGATAGCATTAATAGTTCTTGAGATATCCATCACACACAAGGAAAGGGAGGGAGGGAGGGTATATAGACTGAGTCTCAACATAAGGGTTCCTTTTGGTAAAAAGGAACCCTTATGTTGAGACTCAGTCTGTCTGTCTGTCTGTCTGTCCGTATATCACAGCTTTGGCTTTTGGTAGGGAACCCTAAAAAGAAGAAAAAATAAAGCCTTTATAAAAAAAATCAGCTTCCTATACCTAACTACATTTTTCTTGAACTGAACCCTATCTACCGTATACTCGTATTTGTTTTACCTATACGATACAGGAAAAATAAAGGTTCGAGTGAAATAAAAAAAAATACCCTGAAATATTTGGACAGCTTGGTATACAGATACACATCTGACTTGCCAACTATAGCTACCAGAAAGACCAATATTTGCTCCATTAATCCCTACGGGGATCCAACAGACCCGAGATCTAAATTCGTAGTGCAGTACCCAATCAAGTCTGCTGCAATAAATCGTTCTAATAGTTCAAGATGTACCTACAAGCAAATTCTCAAAGGACTGGTTGGCAATTAAGACCAGCGGTGCGATTCTGTAACCATCTCAACGTGAAAGCTTGGGTGAAGTGAGCGTGGAGTGAGCTGCCATTCGCTAGGGATTAACACTATTAAGTGCTCACTTCACTTATGATTTCACGGTGAGATTTTTACAGAATCGACCGGCACTAGTTGGTCTAGTGGTGTACAGTGCGCACGATCTCCTACGAGGCGGCTTGTGCACTGGCCGGATCCCCGCCCTGGGACCTCGAGGCGAAAGTACTCGCGTCACTGTATCGGTGGCGCGAGGAAATGAGGGCGCGGGGCGAGCGACCGATGCAGCGACACTGGGAGCTGCGTCGGTCTCAGCTCCGCGAGGTCCTGGTGGCGGAATGGCGGGACAGGCTTTTGCGCCCTACCGCCGGCCTCGTCACCATCGAGGCGGTCCGGCCGGTGCTCGAGCGCTGGCTCGGGAGGAGGCACGGCTCCCTGTCGTTTCGTGCGACGCAGGTGCTCTCGGGGCATGGTTGCTTCGGGAAGTACCTGTGTCGCATAAACAGGGAGCCGGACGCCCGGTGTCACCACTGCGTCGACTGCCGGGAGGACACGGCGCGGCACACGCTGGCAGAGTGTGCCGCTTGGGAGGAGCCACGCCGTGCCCTCATCTCAGGAGTAGGCAGTGACCTATCGCTGCCGGCCGTGGTCGAGTCTATGGTCGGCAGCGAGGAGTCCTGGGACGCGGTGGTTTCCTTCTGCGAAACAGTCGTCTCGCAGAAGGAGGCTGCGGAAAGGGAGAGGGAGATCTCGTCCCCTCACCCTGCCCGCAGCAGGCGCACCGGGCGTCGGCGGAGGGCGGATAACGCCCTCTTCCAGCCCCCCTAAATGGGTCCAGGGGCGACGGACTTGGGGACGTCCGTCGCCCCCCACACATCAGGACCCGAGGCGGCGGCGCGTAGTGTTCCACGCGCGCCCCTCTTAGACGTCGCGGGGGGAGTTTAACACCTCACTCCCCCCCCTGACACGAGGAGAGGCCCGCAGCAGCGGGCCAGCACCAGCCGGGGGTTGCGGAAGTATCGTTCGTTCCCGCGACCCCTGGCGTAGGTGAGAGAGGGAGCACCGGGGTGGTTTTTAGTCAGTAAGAGCCATGAGGATTTTCCACCCCGAAACAAAAAAAAAAAAAAAAAAAAAAAAGTGGTGTACAGTGGTCCTAAGTGCGACTGGTGAGCGAATTCGGTCCCATAATCGGGAGGTGTGATTGGGTTTTACCATAAAGTATCATGTAAGGTAGGTCACTGGCACACCATAGCGGTGCTACTATTCGCCGCCACCAGCAAAATGTATATACAAGCTGTAACTTAAATAACGCACAACCTCTTAAGGGGTCATTGTGCTCATCATTATGAACAACTTTTACTATGGAACCAAACCCGAACGCGAAAAAAAGATTTTTGTTTTCGCGATTTCGGGTTTGGTTAAGTTACACCTTGTATACAACTCTATAGAGAGTATCTCACATTTTGTTGACAGCGTGATCTCACCGTGCAGGCATGGTAACCCAGTGAGATATGACCGTAAGACTTTCCGTAAAAGACCAATGAATACCAGTTTCAGTAGCAGCCCACAAACTAATTGATCATAACAGATAAATGAAAAAAGACGTCTCTCTCTGTACGTCTCTTGTTCAATTATTCAAACTAAAAAGTTGTCATTTATTCAAACTAGGCTGTCAATCAGCACTTTTCGAACGTGAAAATTACAAAAGACAGTCCGCCAAAACGCCCGCCCTTCACCACTTCCTAGTGCTTTCGCTGGGAAGAAGTTACATGGGACTTATTGCTTAACCGGCCTACTGACATTACTAACGTGATGTGGTGTCATGGTAAACTAGCTTTTGCTCCCGACTTTGTCTGTGAAATTTTATAACGATTGGTTTTGTGGTTTAGGCGTGAAAATTAACAGAACCGAGTTATTTTTGCAATTTATACAGGGTGGCAAGGACATCGACGCACATACTATTACCATGGATTCAGTACTTACATGATTCTGAACCCCCTGGGTTGAAAATTTTCGTCGGTTATTTAAAAAATATATTTGCTGTTCCATACATTTTCACCACCCTTGGTTGACTGGTAGAGAATGCCTAAGGCATTAAGTCCGCCTTTGTAACTTTTGTGCGAAAAGTTTAAATAAATAAATAAATACATTTTGACCGCATCGGTCTTGCGCTTTTCCATGAAACAGCTGATTTTTGTGCTGATAACTGAGGAACAATTTCTACGCCAGGTTTTCTAGAATCATGTACTGGATACAGGTTACAGTTTTCGCCTCGATGTCCCTGTATGACTGTATGGATATTAAAGTGAATTCATAGGGCTCCCTGGGAAGTAACTCCTATTACCATCTTGCTAACTTGTTAACATTTTTACCACGGCGGCAAAAACTATTCTCATAACTCAGACCGAAACGAGAAAAGACAGAGTAAATTAAAATTCAGTAGTTACGAGTGGTATAAACATTGTTCATTCACAATTCAAGTCATTATAATGTCGTTGTATCGTGATTGAGATACTAATAAGGAAGCGATGGCTGCGGAATGCTGATGTGAGATCTAAGATACTCTTGATATCATGCCAAAGGTGAGCAGGTTCCCTTATGGTGATGAAACCTCTCTCAGCCTGGCCTTTTTCCAACTATGTTGGGGTCGACTTCCAGTCTAACCGGATGCAGCTGAATACCAGCATTTTACATGGAGCGACTGCCTATCTGACCTCCACAACCCAGTTACTGGGTAATACGATACCCCTTGGTAAGACTGGTTGTCAGACTTTCGGGCTACTGGCGACCGATAACGACTGTCAAAGATCCACGAATGAGATCCGGGACCAACGGCTTAACGTGCTTTCCGAGGCACGGAGGGGTCTTTGTATGTGAAGATGGTCACCCATCTACGGACCAACTGCGGCAACTGTAGCTTAACCTGATCGGCGGCTGTTATTACATGGCCACAAGCCCCTCTAAGGTGATGAAGCCTACTTGGACGTAAATCAAGAATGTCTTCGTTACTCGCGTACTTATCGCGTGTTTATCTTGAAGTATTCATTAATGAAGGCTGTTCTCTACGTTAGAAGGTTTGGTTTCTGCACTAAGTCCTTCAAGTAGACCATTGTGCGTGGGTCATGGCGGCCGTCAGTGGTTATTCCTAGATATTAGGGCAGCATGGTATTCTTACTTTTGGCAATGCTATAATTTCAGCTAGTTCTCCGTTTGTGTAATATTAAGCTTTAAAGTGCTGATTTTTGTTAGAGTCAAGTGTCCCACTGACGTGAGTGACTTGACACCGTTTAGCTGGTGGGGAGGGGATTCTTGTGAAAGAGTCCCCTCCCCGCCAGATAAACGGTTGTCTTTGGATATGTGAAAAAAATTACGGTAGTAGTATATATTATAACGAAGTTAAAAGGAATATAGTCGACCAATTTACATTTGCAGTTGCAATGTATGTTGAACATGATTTTCAACTACACTGTTAAGTTTGTTTCTTTATTTATTTAATACTTCAAGCACATAAATGTACAGAGGCGGACTTAATGCCGAAGGTATTTTCTACCAGTCAACCTTTGGCTGATGCAGAGACAAACAGTAGTAGTTCTAGAGATAAATTCATTCCAACTACGGAACCCTTCATTGTGCGTGGTCCGACACGCACTTGGCCGGTTTTTTAATTTCTAGAGTTGTAGGCCAATGAAGTAGTTTTCATTAATTTATTCAAAATATCTATTTCGTGTTCAACCATTTCTCATGAATGATCAAAACAAAATAAGATATCATCCGTAAGCATCTATAAATAGCTGAAGTCACATAAACTCATACGACGTCTTCTAACATTGAGCATTTATCTCATTTTGCATAGTTGATGTCCAATGTCGTCTATTAAATTAATTTATAAGGCGATGCACCGTTGGGGGTCAACTATATTTAATTCCAATTGTTGAGTGGGTCAATTGAGACGAAGGATGTGGGTTTATTTATGATTCTAAGATTGCTAAGTGTTATTCCGGCGCATCGTAAAAAAAACTATAAACATTTCTTATGTTTTGTTTTGAAATATTGCTTTAATTAATACCTGTATCTCATTCGATGAATAAGTTGATTTAAAACGTGACTGCCGAGATGATGGCTAATAGAGAAGTATGGGAGAAAAAGATATATTAGGCACCAACCCATTGATGTATTAAAAATCCGGTTTTTAATACATCAATGAACCAACCCCAAATAAATTGGGATAGGAAGAATTATGACGATGAAGTTAATTTAAAGGTAAAGGTAGTCCAATCGCTGTGTAGAATATTTAAATTCAGTAATCTATGTGCGGCTTTTTAAAAGCTTTTCTTGGAAAAAATAACATGTGTGCAGTTCACACGCGATAGAAGTGAATCCTTCAATAATTAAATATTTATGTAAATGATACACGTGTAGTTATGATGCTCTTACCTAAGCTTCGTAATACGCAGGCGCGCACACACGTACATAGGTAGGTACTAAGACACGTACAACGCTCGGACCCAAGCGCCGTGCGTAGCACGTACCACCACTATCAGCGTATTAGGTTTCTGTGTTTTTTCTTTTCCGTGGGTCTGCTTGTAGTCGCCCAGAGCAGTACCGACAATCTACGAAGACTTACGAATATTCCCGAACGTATGAGAGAGTACGGACAGCGCACAAAGAGGAGATCACAAATAAAACACTGTATAATGCCTTCTATCTCATTCTCTCGCACGTTCTATAGATGTATGTGTTTATTTCTTTTTAGTGTCGCGTTTTCGTTTCATTGAGTTTCAAATCACAACGATGCTAAAGAAGTTTTCACTTCAAAAATGTGCCATTCCCTGTGCTTATTATTAGGTATAATATCGTCATTTTGCGATTGCCGTTGCGCTTGCACAAACATGGTTATGGTTAGTCCTAAGAATCCGTCCTAATGAAGAGTAAACGAGGCTTATGATCAGCACTTATCCTATTGATTTACATTTATGGGTACATCGATACTTTTCGCAATGATACGAATAGCGAATATTTTCAAAGGAATAAAACAGTTCCCAACCCTATAAGCTCCGGTAATCGAATACAGTATACAGTTTTATTTTTAGTTTGAATAACTTTATCGATCTCACGTCTCGCTGTTCACATGTCTATATCGTTCACATCAATTCACCACAGGGGCGTATTGTCAAATCACTCGATACATTCAGCCGTCCAGAGGGTAACGGATACCGATGCCGTTGACCCCTCATATCGTGTAGAATTTCATTATAATATATTTCAGATTATAATACACCATTTATTTGTATGTGACCGTCCGTCTTTCAGAGTTACTTGACAGGTTTTTTGGCAGTTGTCACATAAAATATTCAATGAGATATTATTTATGCTAAAATCTAAACTATGTATGTTAAGATTTTTTTTTCTTTTGGCTTCCCCACAGTTCCTTTTAGTGTAGTTTTTAAAATTAGTAATCCTGGTGGCTCCGTGGTAACGGCTAACGACCGACTTACAAGTTGTAGGTCGGTAGGAAAACACCGTGAGGAAGCTGGCATGTCCTAGAGCTAAACATTCGAAGACATGTGACATTCGCCAACCCGCAATGGGCCCACATGGTGGATTACAGCAGACTCCCTCTCACAGAGACAAGGCATCTGTCCCAGCAGTGGGAACATTATACGCTAATTATTCAGTTTATATTCAACTACTGTGTACAAGCCCAGGATCGTTTATTACAACCATACATTCTTAAGCTTCTGTTTGCTTGTATCACCAGTATGGTTATGCTTATTACTTCCATGGGTTTTCCAGGAAAATGAGGTAGGCGTCAGTCTAACTTTTATAAGAATAAGGAAACTTGCGACAAAAATATGATACATATTTACATGATCTTCATAGATGCAGAATACATTTAAATAAATCTGAATAAAAATTGGTCGAATCATACAAGATCATTTGGAGTGATAAGAATCCCGAAACAATGAAGCATTTGATTAATGTATTGAGGCCTTCGGATTCAACCTTGAAACAGAACTGGCTTAATCGATCATGGACAATTAGATCCACGCTAGAAATAGAAGGAAATTGTACCTACAAATAAAGATTCATTACAGTGCTACGTGTTACCTAATGAATATTATTCGGACTTATTATGAAACTAGCTGCGCCTTGTTTCACTCGTATAAGTGTCGATACCGTAAGAATATCGGAATAGAAAGTATCCTATGTGTTAATCCTAGTTATAAACTATCTGTTCGCCAAATTTCATCCAAATCCGTTCAGCCGTTTGAGCGTGAAGAAGTAACAAACATACAAACACACGCACTCACAAACTTTCGCCTTTATAATATTAGTGTGATTGTGCCCGGTTCATGGCAATAGGCTCACCCCCTATGATAAATGATAAATGATAAATGTTTTATTTTCTGTAAGTAGGTTTGTACAAACACTTTTACATGTCAACCATATTTTTTTAAAACAAGATGAGGTCGGCGTTTCCTATATGACTACTCTGAGAAGAAAGGCCGAAACAAACTCAGAGGTCACACTCTCTTTTAAAGTCCAGACATAATCTTGGTCAGATCATGTGAAGACCATGTAGATTGGTGTCTGAAATGGTGTTTTGAGTAAAGAACCACACAGATTGAGCGAACCTGTCCAGTCAGTGCACGCATTTGTCAAAAATCGTGCAGCTCAACTCAGAACTTGAGGAGCCTTACGATTCGACGAACAATACAAAAGGACATTTGGGTAGGCCGCATAAATTACTCAAACTGTCAGATCATGATTAAAACTAACTAAGAAGGAAAACAGAAAAAAGAAATGACCCACATAGTCTTCACACTCACAGTAATAATAATAAAAAATAAGATACTTTACAAAGTAAATATCCATGTCATTGTTTATCTAAAATTCATCAATGTCAATGTGTATATAAACATCCGGATATAATCTTTGATCTTTGAGGACCATGTAGATTGGTGTCTGAAGTGGTCTTTTGAGGAAAGAACCACACAGACTGAGTGGACCTGTGCAGTCCTATTACATGGGACTTACACATAACGGGTGAAATGTGGGTGTACTGTAGCTACACCTCTGCCTAACCCTTCGGGGAATACAAGCGTGATGTTTGGTTGTTGTCATGGAATTCATTCTCATAGAATTATTTGGATGCTAAGTAATCACCGTTAAAATTCGGTTAAAAATATCATGCGAATAGGACCCAAAATCTGTGACACGATCTACATTATTTTGTTCATCCTTTTTTTTTGGTAATTACAACTGAACAAAAAGTGAATAACATAACCGTAACATGACATTAGAATACACCCCTGTTAATGTCAGTACACACTTAGTCACGGTGTCTTCGAGTATGGTAATGTATGTTTACACAGTCGTCACATCGACGCCACACTTGAGCCAAGGTCAAGAGCCATTGTGAACCAACACACCAGCGTTTGATCAACAGCCAGATATTCCGAATTTGCAATACGTTACATTGTTATTCTTATCTCATTGGCCGGCCAAGATTTATGAGCTGGAGTAGCAATGTATGCCAAACTATTGTTGGGAGTCTCTAAACATAAATTATTGGTACAATATTGGATAAAACAAGTGTCGTTCTTACTGTCATTCTATTCTAGGCAGATTCAATGACTACGAATAGTGGTTTGTTTACTAATAGGTATTAAATGAATGCGATAAATCCGACTTTAAAGTTTAAAGCATCATTCAATTACGCGTAAACGACTATGTATAACAGTTCTTAAGAACGTATGATTACGTTCTTAAGAACTGTTATACATAGTCGTTAGGATGTTAGTACTTCAAGATTTAGGGTAAGGTTTTTCCTATGTACTGCTGCATATACGAAAAAATAAAGAGAGGTGTTAACATTGAACACTGTGATGTAGGTAGGAGAATTAGTAGATACATGATACAAGTAGATAATATTATTGAAACTATTAGCATTAAAGATAATGAGCAGAAAGCGATAAGGCCGCCCATTTTATGTTTTGTAGTAACAATTGTATTTTTTTTTAATTTGTATTTTCTGGTGTACAATAAAGTATATATAAATATAAATAAGCCGTTGGCCCCGGCTGTCATTCGTAGATCTTTGACAGTCGTTACGGGTAGTCAGAAGCCTGAAAGTCTGACAATCAGTCTTACCTAGGGGTATCGTATTACCCAGTAACTGGGTTGTGGAGGTCAGATGGGCAGTCGCTGCATCTAAAATACTAGTATTCAGCTGCATCCGGTTAGACTGGAAGCCGACCCCAACATAGTCGGGAAAAGGCGAGGCAGATGATGATAAATATAAATAAATAATGAAAATGAACAAACTTTAAAAACGTAGGAAAGGTCGAAATATTTACCTATTGTTTGGAGCGGTTAAAATACTAGAGATAAATTGTTTTGAAGTTACATTTTTTGGTCGTGTATTTAATAATGGGATTACATGAACGGATGATGGTCACTATCCTGTTCAGCCTGTGGCGTTTTGCAAATAACTCACTCAAAGCTTCTGATAGATCTGTTAGTAGAATAACTAATTATTTTTTTCCTTTCTCTTTCTCCACAGTGGTCCAGTAATGTGCTGACATGCCGATAACAGCCGTGTCTCGTGAGACGCCACCCGCGTCGCCTCCGCTGCACGCCGCCACTTACGAGGAGGCTTTAGCCACCGTATGTATTATAGACGTATTTATTATTTATTTTCTGTGCCTTAGAAAAGACGTAAAGCCGTTGGTCCTACTCCTCATCTGTACCCGGTAGTGACGAGTGCCGTTCCATAAGACTATGAGAGAAAAGGAACGGAGAGTCCATCTTGTATTTGAGTACACACTTGTGAAGTATAAGAATGTTTCCTGCCTGCGTAATCCCCATACTAATCTCCGTTGAGATTTGCCGCCGTGATCGAAGGTCGGGATTGTTTACTGTACACTAATAAGCACAAACGATGCGATACGATAGGTTCCGGTAGGAGGGCAGCTGGCCGGAGTCCTGTGATTTTGGTTCAAATAATACAGGAACTTGAATGACAACTGAACAGGTTCAATGGTTAGTCAAATAGAATCATCACAGACAGGATCGGGGTACATAAAGCACTGTGAAATAGACTTGAATTTTTCAAAATGGGAAAGTTATTCTCACCAGTAGCTCATTTTTTGGAAGTTGAAGCCCTTACTTGGTACTTATTCTAATGTAAAAGTTAAAAGTACTTCAAAAAACTCGAAACTCATCACTATTAATACAGAAAAGTGAAATATATTGCGAAGAAAACACACTATTGATTTTCTGCAAGTTCCACGCATTATAGGTAGATGGCGCTGCTTGTTACAAAGTATAATAAAACGACTCTCAACAATAATGAGTGTTAATAAAGTATATGTTTTAGATCATCATCGTTGACAGCTTCACCTTCTTAGTCATAGTAAATAATGTATATTCAGTGAAATAGGAAAAACCATTATTTACCTATGTTTGGTAACAATATTCACACTTAGATTTTGTGTTTGCAATTATCTATTAGCAATTAACTGAGGATTTTCCCGAGCAAATCAATGACAAAATAAAGTCTTTACGGATTAGCTAAATCAAGCGTGTCAGAAACGACCCCATGACGTGCGCGTCCAGAAAAAATATGAATTTCCGTATATCGCACCCGGTGCAAAAACGTCACTTATGCAATTTGGGAGGGTTGTAAATTTTAAACGTTTATATATTTTACTAGCGACCCGCCCCGGCTTCGCACGGGTGCAATGGAGAAACACTGGTAATTTTAGAGCCATTATTTCTCGTAAAAAGTATACGATAAAAAATGGTTATTGTGGGTTATCCCTAAGAGATAGACATATACCATCGCGAACTTTTTTGTAGACATTTTTAAGGTGTACAATACTGTAGTACATTATTTTGATCTATCTCGACGGGTTCAGCCAGCGTTTGCAATGTAAGCGCAAAAAAATGTGTTTATTTACGACATCACATTAGAAACCTCTAAAATTACCAGTGTTTCTCTACTATATTATGCATGTATTATACATATAAACCTTCCTTGAATCACTCTATCTATTAAAAAAACCGCATCAAAATCCGTTGCGCAGTTTTAAAGATCTAAGCATATATAGGGACAGACAGACAGGGAAGCGACTTTGTTTTATACTATATGTAGTGATTACAAAATTGTGAGATGTTGACTTTACTTTAATATGAAGTTCAAAGTTGTAGTTTAAATATTACCAGTTAATTTAAAGCCCACAGTTGCGTCCGTTTCGAGCTACAAACAAAATGCTGCGACCACCAATTTGTTTGTCAATCCAATATGGCAATATTCGTAATATGACCTACTCAATCAATCTTCCTAGTCTTTTCTCAACTGTGTTGCAGTCAGCTTCCAGTCATAACACTATTATTAACGCAGAATACTATTATTTTGCATGAAGCTATATGGAACCACTGGGAATAAAGGACCTCCACAACCCGGTTATGGGAGAAGCGCCAGCACCCTAATTGCGTAACACACTATTACTGTCAATTTGAATCATTTTGAAGCATATTGCTAATCCATTGCTCCATATGTTCGAAAAATGTGTCTGCTCAACAACGTAAATAACGCAATGAGTGTTGTTGAACTGTCAAAATGAAACCCATTGCTACTGATAGTGTGTTACGCAATTACCCTGCAGGGTAGCTCACGAACTTCAAATTTTCTTACGTTTTTTTGCAATTTTCTGGTCAATTTATCAGATTGTATGTTAAACAAAATATAATTCGCGACCGTAACACGTATGTATTTACAGAATTATAATCAATCAAATCATCAGTAACAACGCTCTAAGTTCATATAACCCTATTGATTGATATTTCATGAAATACTCATTCAATAGGATGGCATTGGGTTTCCGACTGCCCGAAATAATATAACCTACTACGATATATCAATAGCTGTTGATACGTATGATTACGATGTCCATTTTTACTTTTTGCAGTTTCCTTGAGGTAGCGTGACTACTTCATATTTGTATGGCTTAAAATCGTCATTTCGTGCCAAACGTGAGGTTTCTATTGTCACAGGTACAAATCATTAGGCATGTTTGTGTTTATTATTTACGTACGAGTGGGTTTCCTGATCGTTTTGTGTTGGTGGTCTTGTTTGAAATCATCACTTTGGATCATTATTATTTATTTTATTATTTAAGCCTTTTATTTCACAAGACATTTTTAAAACAAATTACAATATTATCCTAAAATGTTCTTATCTGATTTCTAATTATAATCTGAATAATAATTTAATCATGCATTCTAAGAAATAAATAAATTGATTTTATAAATTGAATAATACAAAATAAAATAAATACAATATAATATAGTTGTAGTTGTTCATGTTCAATTTGTGTTGGGTGCCAAGTTAAGGGCGAAGGCCTCCTCCATCCTTCGCCATTCCTCTCCGTCTTGGGCCATTAGTAGCAGAAAATAATATGTGATCGGTTCGGGCACAAGAACGTCAACGTGGTAATCTGAAGGAACTAAAAATTAATTTTGAGTTACGGGGAAGCGAATTTATTTGAAAGAGATCTACCTACGCACAACAGCTGTGCAGCACTAAAAACGAAGCGCCCACGGCTTGTCATTGCTCGAAAAATATTTTTCTTGATACCTAATTAGTTACTCGTATTTAGGTATCAAGAAAATTCAATCGAGAAAAGGAAAATCTTGAAATTTATCAATAATATTGCATTGACAAATCAATTTACACGTGCAAACCAACTGATAAATTTATTGAAGAAATAGCGAAAATCACACATCACACGGAATTTAAACATCGATGCGCTATGCTAATTTCTTATCTATCACCTTGACATGCGATTTGCACAGACATTGGCGAAACCACCGAAACGCTACTGGCTACTGTGCGGAGTGTGTGGCACACTGCGACACGTATCGAAGCGAGCGGATTGCCCCACTGTGTGAATGGAAAATGGCCATAATAGGCAAACGGACGTACTACAATCCACCTGCATACAATAGCTTAGTAGTTTAGTTTGTTCACAGCTTCCGACGCGCGGCCTTCTCGCCGATGCGTTTGCCGCGAGTTATCACCGACAAATTAAAAATATATACAAATCAGTCACATGTCAAATTCGTCGTAAATGACAACAGTTATCAGTGTGTGAGTCCGATCGTGACTGCATATGTGAAGTGGTGATAGAATAAGTGGAGAATTTATGATGCAAAACTACTATCATGATTTTTATATCGTTGGTTTTATAGGATCGTTAAAAAATATTTGTTTTTACAATTGAAACGTAGCCGTGAATAATTTGCGTGGTAACGGTTTGTTGTGAAGGGACCTTGGCTTATTTTTTGTATTGAGATCGATCTAATTATATAGTTAAGTTGTGCGATGTTTGGGTGAGATTTTCTCACGAACACTGAAGTATTGGATCGGTCACGACATTTATTTACTCACGGAATTGTTTTTTAGGCTGTGGGCTCGACTTTACGCTTGAGGTTTTACGCTACAGTTCTTTGTAAGGAGAACACTCATTTAACACAAATAGTAGTCATTCACAAAAATATATCTAAACGGTTATGAACTAGTAGGTAATAGTTGTTATGTGCCGATTAGACAATGCTTATGTGATAAAAAGTTATGTGAATATTGTTAATATACGACTGCAGGAAACAATAACTGAAAATTCTTCGTAGTACGGTCGTTGATTTTATTATGAGGATACAATTATTAATCCATGCATAATTTTATTGGAAAGCCCATGAATAATAAATGGATTTTTAAATGAATACCCGTAATTACTTTGTAATTTATATATTGAAAAGTAAACTGGCAAGCGTTAATTTACGGCTGAACTCGGAAGTTATCAAATATCCGTGTATTGTTTCAACAACTGAATATAATGAAACGGAAGCTTTATATTGAAAGACGGATTGTTTTAAGGATTTATCAAAGAGATCTTGAAGCAGGGCTAATAAACAAACACCTTTATTAATCTGAAGATAATAATACCTTGAGATTGACTTGAACATAATATGTAGGTATATCTAAATTGTTAGTAGATAAGGGAATACTAGAACGTGTTCTAGCGATTATATAGCCACTAACAAGAGATAATAAGGACGAGCCAATGACAGGCTGTAATATAGATATTTACTTGCATTTGGTAACTGAAAACGGTGAAGGAAAACATCGTGAGGAAACCGACATGCATCGTGAGGAAGCCAAAAATTTGAAGACATAAGACATATTTCAACCCTCACTGGGCCTGCCTGGATTACGGGCCATTCCTCCTCACCGAAAGGATGCCTGTGTCCCAGGAGTGGGAAAATTATAGGCTTATTAGGCATGTCATCACAATACACCAATTGGTATAACTAAAAGGACATCACTAGTGGGTTCTCTATACCTAGATGGGCCGTTTCAAAAGATAGATAATTAGACCTACACCACATGTAAAATAGTACCAGTAGGTACAATTGTACCTGCCACTCTACGTACGTGTTCATGTACTAGGTACAGTACAGAAAGTATCTCTAGAGATACTTCTTACGGAGTAACCAAAAAAAAAAAAAATAGAAGACCTTTAAATTGTAAGATCCTGAGGTAATATGACCGTTCACTCCACATAATTATAACGTACTCGAATAGGTCATCGGTTCACAATCGGAGCCTTTCATAATCCTCCAATATTAATACCAAATCCTGCACTATCAATGAAAAACAACATTCTTTTGTAAAGCTTTGTTTGCACAACCATGTGTATAACGATAATAATAATTGAGGAGCGTCGGAACGAAAACCGATATATCGAATTTACCATATTTTTCACAAATTAAAAAAAAGCTTGTAAGTTTTTTAATGTTACAAAAGTGGAAAATTATAGCATGTCAATTTGCAGTTAAAGTGACATCGATTGATGTGTGAAACTTGACGGAGGGTAGATACTTAATTTAGGGAGATACTTGGCGGACAAGTATGGATATATCGGTTTTTGACGCGATCATTTGGATATATCGGTTTTTGACGAAACCAAAATGGATATGTCGGTATTGAACTGAATTGAATTTGAACCGACCATTGTTGAATTGTGTAAAACTTAATAAGAATTATCGGTTTTTAATCCAACAACAAGAACATGTTGAATTTAAAAATGTATTTGTCGGGTTTGATTTGACCAGAGTATTTTGATATTTTTTTTAAGATGGATGTAACTGTTTTTTAATTGATTTCTTTCCTGAAGGGTGTATAATTAAACAATTTCTAACAGAAAAAAAAAAATGTCTTAATTAAGACATATCGGTTTTTGTTCCGACGCTCCTCAATTATAATCAGGGTGATTCGATTATGTCCTTATTCCAATTTATATGGGGTTGGTGCAGCATGTCTTCATTTTATCGTAAAGTATAGGAGGGATATCAACGAGCAAACTGTTACCATGAGTTCAGTACACGATTCAGAACCTCTACGTTGAAATTTTACGCCGGTTATTAAAAAAAAAAAAAATGTTGTTCCATACATTTTGACCGCGGTATTGCACGTTTCTGTGAAACAGCAGATTTTTAGGGTTCCGTACCAAAATGTTAAAAAAGAACCCTTATGGTGCGACTCAGTCTGTCTAGTCTGTCCATCTGTCACAGCTGGATATCTCAAGAAGTACTTATGCTATCAACTCGAAATTTGGAATAGTTTTAGATGACGTTTGCCCAACTACTTGAACAAATAAGAAAGAAATAAAAATATATTCTTTTCTTGCAACATGGACTGAAAGGGGGTCTAAAAATTCAGATTGGGCCTACTAGGGCATGTGGAGTATCATATGAAAGAGCGCTGTTTGCACATTCACAAACATTTTTTCTTCTTTTTTAGGCCGCATAGTTTTCGACATTTGATGAAAAATGTAAAAAAAAAAAAACGTTCCCTCCACCTTATCTCCGAAAGATGCACAGGGAAAAATCTGAAATTATTATTACTTATGTATTAAAAGCTTATGTGAAGAATACGAAAAAAATATAAGCATGTCTCTAAATAGCACACTTTTTCAAAAAAAAAAAAAAGAAAATTGAATATACAAGTACGGAACCCTCGGTGCACGAGTCCGACTCGTTCTTGTTTTTTTGAAAACCGATTAATATTTCTACGCTAGTGTTTCTACGTCTGTGTCTAGAATCTTGTGCTGAATTCATGGTTTCAGTTAGCGCGTCGATGTCCCTGCGATCCTGTATTAGCCGTAATCGCACTATTCACCTCTTTATTCTTTCTTTTTTTTAGTAATGTTTTGGTCAAGCCCTATCTTTACAATTGCACGTGCTTATTAAGATCATCATCTTCGTCCTCCTGTCCTCATGCCAATTTATTTACTATTTATTTATTCCTTTATTTCAGGCAACCAGGACCCATAGAAAAAACAATACATACTACTACAAATATTAGAATACTATTAATAACACTACCAACACACCAGTATGAATACTATACAACATGTAACGTTAAATGCGCAAAACCTCAGACACCCCAACTGATTTTTAATTCAATTGACCTATTTCACAGAGAAAATAAGTCATTAAAAAAATTCTAAAGGTTTTATGTGCTGTTTTAGTTTTACTGGCCATTCCGATCGTTTCTTGCGTCTGCGACGACGCTTTACTGAGGGAGGAATCGTCACCAGGCCGCTGCGCCGCGCTGACATTGGCTTGCTTGACCTATCAATAAATAGACACGGCAACGTTTTTAGTGAAGATTTTTTGAAAAATGTGACCTATATTAAAAAGTGGTTCAATTAATTCTGCTCGTTATTCTGATCAAACTATTTTCAGGTTTTGCGCATTTAACGTTACACATTGTATATTTTTTAAACGTTGCCCCACACTAGGAATTTCTCTTGTATTGTGGGTGCGTTTACAAACATTTAAACTCACATACACAAACAGCCAGACCCGGAACATCTACTTGTAGATCATACAAATATTTGTTCCGTGCGGGAATCGAACCCGCGACACGCAGCGCAGCAGTCAATCGCTTAACCACTGCGCCAACCGTGCCGTCAATTAGTCAATCAACTAATTACTATTATTATTTACTATTCTATTATTTATGTGGGTTCTGCGCAGTATCTCTTATTGTTTCATATAATCATCATCATTCTCTTGCCTTTAACCCAATTAATCCCCCCCCCCCTTTCTAGCCATACCATCTTTCACACAGGAGGGGCTTGTGGCTAAGTATTAACAGCTGCACGGGTCGATCGATCAGGTTAAGCTACGCTTGCCGCGATTGGTCCGTGGATGGGTGACCATCTTGATTCGTGGATCTTTGACAGTCGTTACGGGTCGTCAGAAGCCCGAAAGTCTGCTAACCAGTCTTACTAAGAGGTATAGTATTACCTAGATACTGGGTTGTGGAGGACAGATAGGCAGTCGCTCCATGTAAAATACTGGTATTCAGCTGCATCCGGTTAGACTGAAAGCTGACTCCAACACAGTTGGAAAATGGCTAGGCAGGTGATGGTGATCATCTTTCATACAGTCCATTAATCGTTTCTTTGGTCTTCCTCTACTCTTATTGTTCCATATTATATTAACCCCCTTTCTATCATCATCATAAAGCTTCATCGTTTCGAAACTGTGAGGAAACCGGGTTGCCCTAGAACCAAAAATACGAAGACATGTGACGTCTACCAACCCGCACTGGATCCGCGTGGTGGATTACAGCACACTCCGTCTCGAAGGCCTCCCTAGGCCTGTGTCCCGGCAGTGGGAACATTATAGGCTGATTTCCAGAGCCCCAGCGGCACAAAAACGTGCCAGTAAACACCGACCGATTTAAAACTGTATTTGTAGTAATGATAAGGCTTAAAATCGTCCGCTATACAACGTGTAACGTTAAATGCGCAAAACCTGAAAATAGTTTGATCAGAATAACGAGCAGAATTAATTGAACCACTTTTTAATATAGGGCACATTTTTCAAAAACTCTTCATTCAAAATCAAAAATCAAAATCAAAAGTCATTTATTCAAACTAGGCTGAGAATCAGCACTTTTCGAACGTCAAAATTACAAAAGACAGTCCCCCAAAACGCCCGCCCTTCACCACTTCCTAGTGCTTTCGCTGGGAAGAAGAAGTGGCGCAACAAACTCCCCAGCAGCACAGCTGTCTGTTCAGTTAGAAAATATACTAGACTGAATACAATACAAGGTATGCAAAGCAATTAATATTACAAGACACAGAACGCTAAATTAAATTATTTGCCATATGTCAGCTAGCAACGCCAATATACCAAGAAATACAATAAAAAACTGTACGTACTCAAGCAAAAATTAATAAATGGAAATTAAATAAAAGCCTCCAGGTATAAAGGGCGTGACCGCTAACATATTTAAACATCCCAACTCTGATATGCTGGATTCGTTTTCCCCTCTACCGATAATTTTTCTCCAGACAGTTCATTTTGTTTATATGTATGTATATATGTATGTATATATGTATCTATCTATGTATTGTTATTAATTCTTGTATTGTATAGTCATTTCCTAGCTATCTATCCTGTATGTTGCACCTACCATATTTTGTCTCTGCATCACCCTAAGGTTGACTGGTAGAAAATGCCTCAGGCATTAAGTCCGCCTTTGTACAGTACTTTTTTTACTTGTGCATAAAGTTTTAATAAAATAAAATAAATATTTATGCAATGCTGGGTTCAGTTTACATAGCTGTCGCTTGAAGTCACAAATGATAAACTAGGACCATAAGGAAACTAAATAAGCAAGTTATTAATAATGATAACAATGATAAAACCATGGTCAGCAAGACGACCAGTCACCACAAGCAGCACCCGTTCACGAGCATAACGCAAAGGTCAGCCATTACCCCCTTCGCCATATTTGAGGGAAGGAGACAACCCGACCCCCGACGCTACCGCAAGCAGTGACATCTAAGGGAGCATGACGAACTTGCTGCCGGTTGCTCAGGTAAGAATAATATGATCAATTGTCGAGGTCACTAGCTAACCACATATTGCAATCAACTCATTAGAAAACATTGCAATGGGTTGATTATGTCAATAATAAAATTAAAATGAAATTAAACTGATTTGACTTATACAGCCCAATAAAAAAACAATTGTATAATGAGCTCATATAACCTATCAGTAATTCTTTGTAAATTAATTCTGGAGAAAGAACATAAACATTGTCTTGAGTTAATCAGGGCGACCAACTATTCTTATCGTTTAAGTAGTCGTTGATAGAATAGTATGCCTTTGAACAAAGGTTAGATTTTACTTGAGCTTTAAATGCATTAAAAGGCAAATCTAGCAAAGAAGAGGGTAGCTTGTTATAAAAGGCTATACAAGACCAACAAATGAGTTATGAACCTTATGAAGCCGGTGAAAGGGAGCACGTAGTTTGTCCTTATTTCTGGTGTTAACATTGTGAATATCACTGTTTTTAGTATACAAGTGTATATTTTGCCTAATATATAAGATGTTGTCAAAGATGAATTGTGATGCAACCGTGAGAATACCAATATCTTTAAAAAAATCTCTTAGAGAAACTCTAGCACCTAGCTGGTAAATTGCTCGAACAGCTCGTTTTTGAAGGACAAATATATTTTGTATATCAGCTGCTTTGCCCCACAGCAGAATACCGTAGGACATAACGCTGTGAAAATAACTAAAATATACTAAACGAGCTGTATCAACGTCAGTGTACTGTCTTACTTTCCTGACGGCGTAGGCAGCCGAACTGAGCCATTAAAAACGTTGCCGTGTCTATTTATTAATAAGTCAAGCAAGCCAATATCAGCGCGGCGAAGCGGCCCGGTGACGACTCCTCCCTCGATAAAGCGTCGTCGCAGACGCAAGAAACGATCAGAATGGCCAGTAAAACTAAAACAGCACATAAAACCTTTACAATTTTTTTAATGACTTATTTTCTCTATGAAATAGGTCAATTGAATTAAAAATCAGTTGTGGTGTCTGAGGTTTTGCGCATTTAACGTTACATGTTGTATATCTAAAAGAGCCCGCTCGCGGTGCTTGACCGGTACCAATAATTTCACACAAATCACAACATTTGGTATTCTCCTAACCTGATGGGTGTATTACGATCGTTATATCATAATTCACAGATTACGTTCAGTTTAGCCTTGGTCGTAAATCCATCTCACTTAAAGGTTGCTTACTTAACAACAGCTATAATGTATGGTATCATCATGCCACTTCAGATGTATTATTATTGTAAAACACACATATATTATGGGTAATTTATGTTGTGTATGTTGTAATGCATCTATAAAGAGGATTTGTAGAAGTAGTATCCTTTTATAAGCTTCTATTAAGATCTTTTATTATATAAAACATGAAAAACATTCATAAATAGCAGCGGACAAAAATATCCATAGACGACCTATGAAATTACCGCGCTCAGAAAATCTGACAAATGTGGCTTTGTGCCATATAAATGTCAGATTTATTGAGCGCTGTAATTTTAGCTTCTGGTCTTTGAGTGTTGTAGAGATTCCCTTATAGGAGGGTTAACTTTATCCAAGATCGTCACCTAATCTTCTTTTGCTTGGTGTTTTAATCAAGTTATTTGCCACGACCAATAGCTTTAATAAAGGTCAATTCTTAGCAAGAGGTGGTAAAGAAGCACCTATTACTACTAACATCCCTTGACCATCCCTAACTAGTCATTAGATACGCATAAAAAGTTCGTGGTTACCATCAATCAACTCAGCCTATCGCAGTCCACTGCTGGACATAGGCCTCTCCCAGACTGCGCCACAACACCCTGTCCTCCGCCTTCCGCACCCAGTTCACCCCAGCCACCTTCTTTAGGTCGTCCGTCCATCTAGCTGGGGGGCGTCCCACACTACGCTTGCCGATACGCGGTCTCCACTCCAGGACTCGTCTGCCCCACCGGCCATCGGCCCTTCGACAGACATGGCCAGCCCACTGCCACTTCAGTTTGCTTACTCTGCAAGCTATGTCGGTTACTCCGGTTCTTTTATCGTGGTTACCATCCGGCTTGACTATTACCCTACTGTTGCGGACAAAACCTACCACTTCTTTTGAGCCTTCAAAATCAAGAGGAACTGCACTGAACTAAGAAAAGAATAACAATACCATACGATGGTGTGTGTGTAGTATTACACAACACCATTCACGCACAACCGTCCAAACAGCGACAAATTAAGAATAGCCGGTTCACCTTGCGCCTGCGCCGACCGCGCCGCCGCGCCGTGGGAGCGCCATTTTATGTAAATTCCAACGAGTTAACTACCGCATTTCTACATTACCTCGAATTAAGTAAATTTGACTATTATACTAGATGAAAGGCCGTTTGTAAGTTGAAAAGTCGTCAGTTTTCGTGAGAGATTTCACGCAGTTTTTATGGCTTAATGACTAGTTTGCATTTATGAATTTTTTGAAGGAATCACGATTTTGGATGTTACTTGTTTCGTTTAGCTATAGTATTCTCTTTTTTTCCGTACTATAGCCAATACGTACACAATTATTTGTTTGCCTATGAGTCGTTCACACGATTTAAGTTAGGTAATTTTGACAGCGAGCACAAGATACTGCAGGCATTTGAGTATATAATTACAGTACCTACATGTTATCAAAAATCTTAACTGTCTCATCGAAATGAGTAAGAAAGTTTAGTTCAGAAACGTTATATTCGTAATTAACAATAATGACAATTCTTAAGTCATTAAAAACAGAACTAGTTATTGGTGCATGGGTTAAATTACATCAAGTGCGTAATTTCTCGAAAAAAGTGTAATAAACATTAATTCTTCAATGTCTAATAAAGAAGTTCCCATGCTCGCTTTCACGACAAAAACGGCATTCATACAGTTGAATGTATTCTTTTCCACAACATGCGTGCATATTTCTTATTCACACTACAACTGAAACGTCTTCTTCCTTAAGGTTCTGAGTGATAAGGTTTGTTCTATGGCAAATTGACAAGTAGAAATTTCTTCAGTAGGTACTGCAGTTAATATGCTGTCTACACGATGACTTTTCGACTTCTATCGATTAGTTACGGGTGGACAAAATACGCGCATTGACGTGGAGTTGCGGACACCAGCCCGTATTACCTATTACCTATTACGGGTGGACAGCTGATCTTCAGCGAATCTTCTGTAAAAATCTCACCGTGAAAACTTAAGTGACGTGAGATATGTCTAACCGTAAAAAACTTAGGTGATGTAAGCTCTCATTTGTGTCAATCCCTAGCATCATGTGGAATGACAGCTCAATTCACCAAATTTTTCACGATGAGATTTTCACAGAATAGAGCGCTAGGTCCTGTCAAATAAAAAAAAAAAACGGATTCTAGAGAGTCAGATAAACTTCAGAATATACACTTTCGACCAGTAAACCTATATAAGATAATTAGGTAGATCTTTTCTTAATGCAGTAACGATATCAGAACCGCGATCAATAATCCTTTTGCTAAACATGCTTGAAGCAACACTCCATAACATATCGATTGTTCTAGTGGGTCAAGAATAAGGGTGTTTCAATTTTATTATCTTCACAGAAATAAGGAGTGGACGTAAACACCACCAAAACCAAAACCATTAAAAATACTCCAATAGCATCATGATTATCTATAATATACGTATAGACAAAATGGTTTATAATAAACTAGATTTTGCCCCCGCGACTTCGTCTCGAAATTTATTGTTACAACATAAAATATATCCTATCCTGTGACACTGGGCAATACTGTAGCTTCCCATTAGTGAAGGAATTTTAGGAATCGGATCAGTAGTTCCAAAAATAGCCCCTACATACAAACACATTTTTTTTGTAATATACCTACAGACGCGACGTATAGACAAAACGGTTTATAACAAATTACAGATCCACGTTTTCTTTACCTCCAGCAATACAAACTCCTCTATAATTATGTAAGTCTGTCAGTATCACGTGTAAGTCATAGATCACGACAAAAACCTGTCACGTGGAGTCACCAGCATTAATACGCTCTTGCATCATACGCGGTAATGTATCAGAACCGCTAATAAATGACTACTTCATGTTTATATTTAGTTGTTTACGGGCAGTAAACAACTTTTGTTAAGTAGAAGAATTTTCTGGAAAATAGAGATTAAAGTTATTTGTGATTATTTTGCAAAATATTATACTAATCAATAATTCGGGTGAAATAAATGAAGCGGTCATACAACATGACCGTGCTTACACGCGGCGAATAAACAGTAGGGATACACGGCAAGGAAAACGTGTGTGTACAAATGTCAGTAACTTGATCATAATTATAATACTCGGTTATTGCGCTACGAGAAAAAACATCACAATCATTTTTGCGCTATCTCATAAAAACTTACTTACTATCAATCTGTCACGTGTAATCATCATACCGGATTCTGTGATGACGAATTGTTTTACCTCTAATGCTCAACGGATGTATGATCATATCCATAAGTCAGGCAAGCCATTACCCTCATTTTTACTGCGCCGTAGTCGGGTAAAAACGTTTGTTCTACCAACTAATGACAACTATGCTCTCGAGGCACTTTTAAAGGTCGGTCGCCTTGAGTAATTAAGCTTTTATAAAAGGTCTGCCCTTTCACATAACTTAGCAGATTCATCTTGACTTTGTATATCTTCCAATGTAGATGTATCTAGTTCATAAGATAGTTAGTTACAGTTAAAGGTCATGATAACACCTAAGAAACATAGTATTTATGAGGTCAAGTTAAATTCAGTCAAGTTTGACGTCAAGGCAACTTGTTCTTTCATGGTTTGGATATTTTGCAGGATGTTTACATGATTTTTAGGTTTCCGTATCTCAAAAGAACTACGTAAGTAGTAGTAACTACTACTTACTTACTACTTCTTTATGACGACTTTTTTTTCTTAATGGAACTTGAACTTGTAGGAACCTTGTAGGATCGCTTCGTTGACCGTCTGTCTGTCCGTCAGTAAAGACCCTTTTTCTCAGGAACGCGTAGAGTTATCAAGTTGAAATTAATATAAAATATTTAGGGCTGCAATCCCTAGAGTCGTTGAAAAAATAAAACTTCTAAGTCAACGCTATCAAAATATATGGGCGTTTAGTCTTTAATTTCGTAGCAGTTGCTACAGAACGTAGGATTAAGAGAAACGATTTACCATTAGTAATTAGCATAAAAAGCTTGAATTACTTTGGATTTTTCTCTAATGTTACTGCCAACTCTGAAAAGTTTTTAATTGTCATATATCCTAGTTAGTTTCTGAAAGCATTCTAAGTGTTTTAATCGAGATACGAGTACCTTTGTAACTCAGGTTAGATTTCTTCAACATACCATTCGTGTCCATGGCATAGGCACTTCGACTTATTTGGAGTACACAATAGTGAGTGAAATAAGAAGCCTGTCATACTGTCAGGGGGGCCAGGTCGAATCATCAGTCACTGTCCCATTAATATATACCAGTACCACTACTGAACACTCCCTTGCTTCTAAGGAAATATTAAATTACAATATTGAAATATAGTGTACATTTTGATTGTGTACAAACTTGGACAAGCTACTCGTAATTTTGTGCAACCCGTATTACCTGCTTGTATATATATCATGATAAATCTATTATTTTGGGCTTCGAGGCCATAATCCTTAACGAAAAAAATCATCATACACCATCACCACCGACATCCGACATCATCATCGACTTCGGTCGATTGTCCAGCTAGGTATGTCAGAAGTCCGATGATTAGTACTCGTTCTAAAATCATTTATTTCCAGTAAACTAAAATGTGGCTGTAAGTGAAGCAGTTCCATTGTTTTAGGGTTTATATTATTATTCACATTTCCTTCGATTCTTCTTAGCGTGTCGACGGCAATCTTGATTGAGTTAGCCCATAATTTGGCAACATGTTTGGTACTTTCGGTAGCGTCCATCAGTTCAGCACGTGCAGACAACATGACACGCTGAACATGATATTAAGTCCCCCCATTGTTTGTGCGATTCGGGGAAACCTGTTCAGTCATCATTGGCCTAGACCAGTCATGTTACGATAGCAAGACCTAACAGACATAACAATTCAAGCATGAAGTCAATGACTCAAAAAGTGTCATAATCAATCAAATTCATATGTTATTCAATACGAAATGTCTTTGAAAAGTTGAAGGTTTGTAATTTACCCGTATTAGGCAGTGCAGTCGCCTTGCAAATGGGATCGCCTTGCGGTGACTCAGTGCGAAACTCGATACGTATGGCCATTCAAGCGCCGCTTGAGACCATATACGAATTGGTTTGCTTGATAGCTGTATTGACATATTCTATTTTTGAATCTGTGCCTAATATGTATCAAGTTTTTTGATTGGACATATTTTAGGATAGAGAATGGTCTTGCGAGATTGGCAACTAAATAGCTTTGTATGTGCGAATCAAAGAGCTCAAGATGTATATTGCCATCCCTTCAACTGTGGGAACATAAAAATTTGATTTACAACAATAGAAAAAGTAATTGTGTCTCATTACACAGTTGAGCTAGTGGCGTTTTAGGATTACGATTTTAGTTTACTACTCACAATCCACAACGTCTCTAATGTTAATTTTGACTTACTACACAGTTGTTCTGAACACTAGCACGTGTAAATTGGAAAAAGTACCATCCTTGAAGCTCCAGCATCCAGAAGCTTGGACACCGGGAAGCAGCAAAACTGTAAGGTATAATAATAATATATAATAATAATATCTAAATACTTTACTACTTGGGGGTTTGGTAACCTTCCTAGAAAAATGTTTTAACTAAAGTAAAATACTTAATCTATCAAGATTGCATGATTAGGTCAGTTCTACTACGGTAAACCAGTCCATGCATATATTATAAATATCTAAATGCTTGTTGCCTTTCCTGTATGGGTTAGTCAAGTATGTTGGGGTAGGCTTCAGTTTGATGTACTCATAACAGTACTTTAACACGGACAATACATGCCACGCTCTGCCTACAATTATTCACATGCAAACAAAAACTCGGAAAACACTTCAACAAAAAATCCAACCCACATAAGTCCATCAGGAAAAACAACGAAACAAAAGCATCGGTAATCGATAGAGTCGAATGCATCATCGATGTTTGAATCGATTCATCGAGTTACGTGGAACACAAAGCGAGTACATGCAGCTTGGTCACGTAATAGAGATCTATTAATATTGTTATGTGCAGGCGCAAGGTGTATTGTCTCGAGCTGTTAGCTGTTAACTGCACATTTGTATTCCGAATTGTTGGTGTTACTTTGATACGTTCGTACGGCGCGGTTAGGGTGTAGTTTCGATAAGTGGTTGTTGAATTTGGTTTTGGTAGTCGATTCTGCTCAATATTTTATCGAGCTGTGTTCCTTATTTGGAACTAATGCAAACTATAATAAGTGGGGGAGGTAGGGGAGGGATGGGCACTTATTCACATAAGAGGTAATAAAGAAGCACTTTTTTAATATATTAAATATTTATTGCCCAGTTCAATTGCACCGTACATTTGGTTAGTATTTTGCAAAGAACAGTCTACAAATTATAATCAGTTTCAAAGTTACAAACGAATTTCTGAAACATGACAGTTAACGCCAAAGCCCGATGGTAGGGAAATTCAGGCACCCCCTGTGGGAGGTTTGGGCATAATCTTTAAAACTCCTAATATCCATAATATAAACCAAAAATAAAAAGTTATATAATCTTAAACAAAATAAAAAATAATCAACAAAAAGTAAATATTGTATAGTATCAGAAAAAAGTATCTAAGCTGGAAAAACAAAAATTCAAGTTTTAGAACGCTCTTTGGCAGTAGACTGTAGAATTAAAAGCTGATATTGGAAGGCCCTGCAACAATCGTGTTATACATATTGTCAACTATTCCTTTCAAATACCACTGAATGTTACCATGCTTTATTGTGATTCGTCTACTTGACCTAAATATTGAGTCTATTCATAAATGTACGCAGCCCATAAATAATTAATTCAAATAGTTGCATATCATACATTTTAAACAAACAATAAAACAATATTATGTAGGTACACAAATATAATACAGCTGAAGAGTCTGTTTGTTTGAACGCGCTAATCTCTGAAAGTACAAGTCGGATTGGTTTTTTTATAGTATTAGGTATTCCAATTGTTGAAAAGAACGCTAAACGAAAACGAAGTAGTAGTGCGGTCGAGCGATGCGATGCAATGCGGCTGGTCGGGGCCGAGGGAGTTTTATAAGAATGTGGCTGTTTTATTATATGTGTATCTTAAGAGTTTCTCGTGAATGAAGTCGCAGGTCAAAGCTAGTTTCATAATATCAAGACTATAAACGAAGAACAAAGAACATTTAGATTTCTAGGAATTAAATGATTCTACACAGTTTCCTTCAAATCGAAAATTCTCCTCTATACTTCCTTTGTTTACAGTTAAACGGTCAAAAGCTTCAATTTTACGGGTGAAATGAAATCGTAGCTCGAGTGCGTCAGTCCACTGAGCGAATGACTGAACGGCCTTGCTTCACCAAAGGGTCAGGTGTTCGGTCAATGGGCTAGTTCGTTCACAATATACTCTCGGTTTCAAACCTACTTAGAACTATTTACGAAATTAACTAGTTCATAAATGATTGATCAGTCATTAAGTATAGTCAGGAAAATTAATTATTTACTAATTAGCAACCAACTAAAATTGTCCTTAGATTCGAATCACAACTGGCATTCCTTGACCAAGGAAAACTGACGAAGGGTGTCAAATTGACAAAAAAAAAAATTTAATCTAAATGAACATTACATAGAAATAAATTGATCATTAAATTATTATTGTCAATGTTTAAATTAATCCGTTTTGACATTTATTAATTTAATGAATATTATTTCTTTATGTTTCCGGTGACGCCAGGGCCGTGCGTATGAGTTGATTTGTAACTGTACTCGTAATTTAAATTTAAATATGGTATAATTATGAATAATGAGCGTATTGTTGACGTTATGAAGTTTACTGTTGGTTAAAGACAGGAAATAGTTAGAATATATACTTTTGCAAGTGAGACAGAGAGCCAATTGGTAAAAAATTAAATAAATCTTGTTTGTATGTTACTATTATAACTAGCGAATACCGGTAATATTGTTTTATTTTATTTGTACAAACAAATCCTTAGTCTGCTTCGTTAGTTTAGCAGTCGCAAGCACTACCGCCGAGTAGAAGGTCCCGGGTTCAATTTCCAGGTCGGGCAAAAAATTATTACGTTTTTCCATCAGGAATTTCTGAGAGCCCGGAGTCTGGATTTGTACCCGGTTGATCACAATAGGCTCGCACCCTGTTAAAAAGTGGGGAAACGATGAGTGTATACTGTATATATAACATTATTTTTAGTATATGGCAAACCCGAAGCATGTGTCTAGTATTTTTATGTAAAGAATCTATGTACAAAATTTCAAAACTGTATCATGAAAAATCACGAAGTTATAAGCTTTTTATGTTACCTGATTGTCCGTACAAAAAGTTGGTTACCACTTAACACGCGCCGCCGGCCGACCGGCTGTGACCTGTGAGCTGTGTTGTCCGCATATGATTGCGGATATGTACTTAGTGTCGCTCGGTGTCCAACTTGCTACCATTTTTAAATATTTTTGGGACAAAATATAACATGGTGTAAAAACTATTCGATTCAGTTACTTATTCTGAACTAACTATATTCAGGTTTGCAGTATAAAAATAGTGTTGTATATGTACTATAGGCACACCTATGTTTAATCTTTCAGAGATTAAATACGTGATGTTATGTTATGTCATGTCCTTTGTAATCTCGTCTGAAAATAAGAATAAACAACCCCTTAACACATCCAGTACGTCAGTCTGTGGACCGGAGCCTGTCGTGCCCATTCCCTTCAACCAACTACGCAGGTGGCTACATGAGCACACCCACATACAAGCAGAGAGCTGGTGGACGTCGTCACCGGGCTGCAGGCAGTCCAAGGAAGCCATGCCATCATTAGATGGCAAACTAACCAGACGCTTGCTACGCCTGGACAGGAAAGGACTGCGCCTGGTGACGGGGACCATCATGGGACACTGCTCACTAAACAAACACTTCCACACAATAGGCATAACGGGCAGTCCCATGTTCAGAGCTTGCATGGAGGCTGATGAAACCGTTGCGCATGTGCTCTTTGAATGCACAGGCGTCACCCAGATTAGGTCTGAAACCCTCGGGACACCCAGATCTTACACAGATGTTCTCAACAGATCAGGAGACTTAATCAGCTTCTGGAGGGTGGTGAGCTGGTTGGAATAATCGCCGACGGCCGTCATAGCCCACACACAATGATCGACTTGAAGGACTAAGTGCGGAAACCAAACCCGTAACATAGAACATAGAAACCCTTCACTACATTTAGGCAGGTACCATCATAATATGGAGAGGTTCAACTCCCTAGGACATAAAAAGATTTGCGCAAATACGTGTGAGCCTCCAATATCAATACCCTTTAATATTATTTACACATGATTCATATCTTTTGTAAAGAATCCTTTACAGTGTTATCTTAAATTATCTGAAAATTGTTACTCGAAACGTGAATTTTTGCGTTCGTGGAAAATGTTATTTACCTATTCTGAGTTCAACGTTATGAAAGTTTTCACTTACAGAGTAACAGTAACACTACTTTGTGTATTATAAATAGGGCGATGACCTGAAGACAAACAATATTTGCCTGAAAATATTATTTGTGATGTTGTCTGAAAATCAAGGTTGTCTACCTTGAGATCTCAAATCAAAAATATGCTTTCAAACTGATATTAGTTTAGTCAATATAATTCGCAATTTTCCCCAATTTTATGAATATCGAAAATAATTAGTATTTTTTATTTTTTAATAATAATAATATTTATTTGCAAGAAATACATTTTTACAAGGAAGATCTTATAGCCTAAAAGTCACTGTATTCGGCCTGCAAGCAAGCGTGCAAATTATTGAATTTTATTTCGTTATCATAGAATATGTCATTGATACATTTTTACAAAAAATATGTCATTATTACATTATAATATTACCAAATTTAAGTCATTATACTATTAGAGATTTACATTATAGTCCTTACAAACTATCAATATTAAAATAATTAGGGAAACATTCAATAGGTATTATTATTGTTTTTTATGTTGCATAAATTCCTTAATGCTGTAGAAACAGTAACCTTGGAGCCACTCTGTTAATTTCTTTTTGAATAAATTGCCCTGTAACAATTTTAAGTGGTTCGGTATTTTATTATAAATTAAAAGACACATATTAAATACATTGTTTTTATAAATCTCTTTGTGACAGGGTGGTTGGTATAGTAGGTTCAGAAACTTAGCCCTTTTTTGTCTCGGCATAACCTCACTACGCTGCTTGAAGTAATGCATGTGTCTTTTTGTAAAAAGAGAAATTTCTTTTATGTACATACAAGGTAGTGGAAGAATTCTGTATTTTTAACCGACTTCAAAAAAAGGAGGAGGTTATCAATTCGACTGTATTTTTTTTTTTTTTTTTTTTTTTTTTTTATGTTTGTTACCTCATAATACCCGACTGGGTGAACCGATTTTCATGATTCTTTTTTTTATTTGAAAGCTGGTGCTTCCCGTGTGGTCCCATTGTCACCATTTCAATATCTGATGATGGGATCTTGTAGAAATCGGGGGAACTCTTCAATAAATAACAGCAGATTAACCGCGATTGTTGCTATAGCATATCTAAGAATTGTTTACACCATCACACAACATAATATCACGCCTGTACTCACTACAAAGGTTATAATTTTTTTTATTATAATAATAATTAATACCAGTAAAACAACCGCGATTGCTGCTATCGCATATGTATGCATTGTTTACGCAATCGCACAACATAACATCACGTCTGTACCCTATAAACGCAGATGCAGCTTCCTGTCACTGATATTTACATAGCAAGTAGTGTTTATATGAATTTGATTGGGGTAGATATAACTAAAAAGTGAAAAATAAAAAATTTTATATAAAAAAAAACAACCGACTTCCAAAAAAACACTACAAAGTGAAAAATAATTTTAATTTCGGAAGTCGGTGTCAAAAAACCAAAATGCACCAACGACACCGACTTCCAAAATTAAAATTATTTTTCACTTTGTAGTGTTTTTTTGGAAGTCGGTTGTTTTTTTGAAATAAAGGTTTACAGCTATCTAAGAACCATGACTTGTTGATAACACGGATACAACGTTTTTGAATTTTGAATGCTCTGTCGGTATCGGTCGAGTTACCCCACATTATTAGTCCATAGTTTAGTACAGATGACACATAGCCATGGTAAGCCGAAACGGCAGCCTCTGCAGAAACATTCTGTCTTAACTTTTTTAACGCAAACACAAACCTATCAAGCTTCTGACAAATATATTGTATATGGCTTTTCCAATTCAGATGTTTATCTACATTAAGTCCCAAAAATTTCACCTCGTCTACTTGTTTTACTGCTTCGTCTTTATAAACTATATCTAAAGGCAACTGTTTGGTTCTGTATGAGGTAAATTCAATAAGATTTGTTTTACTAATGTTTATATTTAAGTTATTGTCATCCATCCAACTCACTAAATATGATAGGGTCTTTTCTATAGCAGATTTGTAAGCGTCCTTATCCCGACAGTTTATGATAACTGTTGTATCATCTGCAAAAAGGATACATTTCTGCGACGTAGCTTCAGGAAGATCATTTATGTAAAGCAAGAAAAGTACAGGGCCGAGAATACTTCCTTGAGGCACACCACACTTGTTTATTCTTGCCATAGATCTGAATTTAACTTTTGAATACATTTTTTCCCCTTTTTTTACTACTTTTGTTATCTCGGTACACTGTTTTCTGTTACTAAGATAACTAGATATCCAATTATATGCTTTTCCCCTTATGCCATAGAACTCTAATTTGCGTAGAAGCTTAGAATGGTTCACAAAATCAAAGGCCTTACTCATATCTAAAAATAAAGACACCACTGGATTGCCATTATTAATGCTATCTGTTACAATTTTGATTAGGTCAAAGATTGCAAGAGCAGTTGAACTTACTTTTCTTTTAATTGTGCAGGTTCTGCTTATACATAACTAGCTTCTGCCCGCGGCTTCGCCCGCGTAAAAAGTAACTTTCAACTGAGGAGCGTCGGAACAAAAACCGATATGTATAAATTAAGACATTTTTTTTTTAATTTTTTTTCTGTTACAAAATGTTTAATTATACACCCTTCAGGAAAGAAATCAATTAAAAAACAGTTACATCCATCTTAAAAAAAATATCAAAATACTGTGGTCAAATCAAAACCGGCAAATAATTTTTTAAATTCAACATGTTCTTGTTGTTGTTGTTGGATTAAAAACCGATAATTCTTATTAAGTTTTACACAATTCAACAATGGTCGGTTCAAATTCAATTCAGTTCAATACCGACATATCCATTTTGGTTTCGTCAAAAACCGATATATCCATACTTGTCCGCCAAGTATCTCCCTAAATTAAGTATCTACCCTCCGTCAAGTTTCACACATCAATCGATGTCACTTTAACTGCAAATTGACATGCTATAATTTTCCACTTTTGTAACATTAAAAAACTTACAAGCTTTTTTTTAATTTCTGAAAAATATGGTAAATTCGATATATCGGTTTTCGTTCCGACGCTCCTCAACTACTATCCCAAGGGATCACATTACCGAGATAAAAAGCATCCATGAAATGGTCTATGTATGTGCCAATTTTCGTCCAAATTAGTTCAACGGCTTACACGTGATTGAGTAACAAACATCCAAATACCTTCACAAACTTTCACATTTATAATATTAGTAGGATTGCAATTTCAGACTTTACTATATAATATTTTGAGTAACCGTTTTGTAAAGTAACATGTCCTATCAAAGAGAGCCGGATGAACTGTAAATTGGCAGGCCTGTTGGTCTAGTGGTCAGTGGCCCTGACTACTATACGCAAGGTCGTGGGTTCGATTCCCACACTGGACAAATGTTTGTGTGATGAGCACGATCATTTGTTCTTTGTCTGGGTGTAATTTATCTATAATATGTATGTATTTAGAAATATATTTGTATGTTTATCAGTTGTCTAGTACTCATAACACAAGCTCTGCTTAGTTTGGGACTAGATGGCGTTGTGTGAAAGTTGTGGAATATTATTATTATTAAATCAGGACCCTTCTATGACAGACACCTTTCTCTATTTAAGATTGTGCATTGTATTAATTCGTGCTTGTAATATGATGCTGAGATAAATAAAGATTTCTGATTATGATATTTAAATGAATAAATAATAAAAATAAAAATATTTTATTATCAGGCATCAAGGCCCATAGACTGTTAGTATTACATCTATTTATATATCATAATTAATTTAGCTTTTAGAGGGGCCCGTGGCTAAATAATAATAGCCGCACAGGTAAATCGATCAAGTTAAGCTACGCCTGCCGCGGTTGGTCTGTGGATGGGTGACCATCTTTACATGCCGAGACCCCTCCGTGTCTCGGAAAGCACGTTAAGAGGTTGGTCCCGGCTGTCATTCGTGGATCATTGACAGTCGTTACGTGTAGTCAGAAGCCCGAAAGTCTGAAAACCAGTCTTACCAAGGGCTATCGTAAGAGTATAACCCAGTAACTGGGTTGTGGAGGTTCGAGAGGCAGTCATCCATCTGCCTAGCCTTTTCCCAACTATGTTGGGGTCGGCTTCCAATCTGACCGGATGCAGCTGAATACCAGTATTTTACATGGAGCGACTGTGTTATTACACATTAAATTCAATTATTTGTTAAGTAAGCTAGCACACGCTAATATACCAACAAAAACATTGAAAACTATAGAAACTTACAAAGTTTACCTTTTTATAATATTGTTACAGACTTGTACAACTTGTACGAACAACAAGAAATGTGGCCATTACTGCCAAAAATTTGACACAACACTAGATATCATTCTATCACGTGATATTCTTTTATAACCGAACAGAACCATCGACCTTTTACCAAGAGTTATGGAACCATGATATCCACCTTGTTCCACCACTACCTACCTATAATTTTGGCATTACCTGCCTATTTTTGGCATGACCTTTATGTTTCATAAATGAACTCGTATCAGACAATGAAGGTTTGTTAAGAAAAATTGTTTATCAATGCATTATTTATTAATTGACTTCCTTGTGGAGTTATTGATGGGACATAATGAATATTAATTAAGATGTTATCTTTCTTATTTATACGTTATATGCCATGGGCGGGTACATGTATAAGATAATGAAAACACGTACGCACATAATAATATGTATTTCTTGCCACCTAAAATCTTAAATAGTTGCTTGTATACATGTGAGAATACAATTTGACATTACATTATCAATTAAAGTAATCTACAGACAAATAATACATATCACACTAATATTATAAAGGCGAAAGTTTGTGAGTTTGTGTGTCTTTGTATGTTTGTTACTTCTTCACGCTCAAACGGCTGGACCAATTTTGATGAAATTTGGCACACAGATAGTTTATGACCAGGAATAACACATAGAATACTTTTGATCCCGATATTCCAACGGGATCGAGACTTATGCGGCTGAAACCGCGGGGCGCAGCTAGTTAAACAATAATATGTAATATATTTTATAGAAGCTGCTTAAAGTTTATAAAAGAAACAAAATTTTCGATATATTTTTTGTTTGTCATTCCTGAACAATAAATTCTTACAGATTTACAGATATCGCGCAATGTTTTGTCTAAACAGAAACCATATCAAGCTATCAGATTGATATCTAACTGACACAAAAAATTAAAATAAAACTTAAAAACAAACTATTTTTAAATCCACTTAGATCACTGATAAGGATCACCGCAAAACGAAAAAGCTCGCATTGAAACTTAAACAATTTCGAAATTCTTTTGTTTATATTGCGTTGTTTAAGAGCGTGTAATACCTTGATTGATTACTTTGAAAAGAGAGCTATGTAAGTAGGTAGACAGTGGGGGACCTTGAGTACGTCTCCTGTCAATGTTTATGATCTGTTACACCGCCCCCGTTCCATTACATCGGGTGGAACGTCGAGATTGCTCCGCGATAGCTCCCATTGTGTGCGGCCCGTGCCTGCCTGTAGGGCTGCCGAGAGGTCGGGCTTGTGTGTGGTCTCTTTATGATCGAAAATTATGGCAAAAGTTGTGGAAAATATGGGAAATGTGAACTTTTTTTTTTGGAAGCAAGAGTTTGAAGTTGCTGAAACTTCCACAAAAAAAAAAACTACTAAATTTAGGAATACGAGTACCTATCATTGTTTTTAGCCCATCATATACTTAAATCAAATAAAATAATCATAGCGGAAAAAAAATAGTTACATAGAAGAAACACGTAAATAAGCTTGAAAAACGAATTTATCAAGTAAAACCTTCGTTAATCTACTTTTACTAATTATGCACGATTCAATCATTAAGAAACTTATTTTTCATTTCCTTGTAACTATTAATAAAGTCAACTGTTTCTTACTGCAACATAAAATAAAACAATGGAAGAAAAACAAAACAAAATCAATTAAAATTCAATCACCATTTTCTAACTTCGACAGCCCTATATACAAGGCGATACCCACCATTAGCGGCAGTCTAAATATTGTATTGTACGTTGTACGCAGAGTCCTAAACACCACATTGTTTCTGAGAGGCGTATGTCCGAATTGATGGCCGGGCGCGATACATGCGATAGCCCCCAGCACTACTCGAGAAAACATGGACTGGTTATTGTACCTCTCACCCTGTGTCCAAGTCACTGGGACAACGAGGAAAACCATTTTGCTGTGCCAAGTATGGTTGCTAGGGTTGGGTGTGGGAGATATAAATAGCGGAATCAGCCAAATCATAGCTCGATATCAATTTTGCTGCAATAGCCAGTAAATAGTGTACTGCTAGATATGGTTAGCCTTCTTATATGAAGACAGCTATTTGAATGGTGGTCGTGACGACACAGTTAGACAGTAGAGTAAGTATTCATTGATTGACATCATCATCATTGTCAATACACTTTTCAAAATCATGAATTGTAGTAGCAGCAGTCATGTTTTTAGAAAATTTGAGTTTTATGTTATTTGTTGCCATGCCACATTTTTTGCAACCATCTTTTCCGACCAACATTTGTAAGTGGTTCCCAAGGGATCCCACACAGCTCTTCTTCTTTACATGCAAATCTTGAGCCAAGAGATTTCGCTCATTTAAATTTATCATCATTATCATTGGCAGTCTTGTTCCGCTCACTGCTGAGATAGGCCTCCTTCCCGTGTGCTATTCTTCCCTGATCTGTGCGAGTCTCATCTACGAGTATGTCTTCCCTGCGATCTTCTGTAGGTCGTCCACACATCCACTTGGCTGTTAGTCTGCCAAAGCTCCTATTTCCCTTGTTCTTCTTCCCCTTCTTCCAACGGGTCTTCAACGACCGTCTTTTGCGTCATTAAAATCTATCCCAAATGCTTTTATTTTAATATATATTTTTTTTAATTTATTTATAAAAGGGGTTTTGTCCAATAACGATATGTCAACCCCATCATACCTTATAACAAAGATCCCAAATGCTTTTATGGTTGTTGATAAATGCAATTTGCTTGATATATTTATCTCACCCAGCAATTTGTCTACCGAACTTTTGATCTTACTAATATCGTGACGATAAATCAAGGTATGCTTTAGGCACCAACCAACCTACTGTTGGTAGGTCATTCCACTACAACATTGTGATTATTAAATTTATTCATTGAACAAGTTGAACGAACTCGTTTCCAATAAATATAATAAACTTCTGAAAGGTTAAAGGCGTGCATTATAGAATAAAACAGGATTTATATTTAATCAGGAACCTTGGATTTAACTCGAAGTGTTCCAATAGGTAGGTACAGCCGGTCGATTCTGTAAAAATCTCACCGTGAAATCATAGGTGAAGTGAGCTTAAAGTGAGCAGTCAATAGTGTTAATCCCTAGCATTAGTCTAATGAATCTCACTTCACGCTCACTTCAACTAAGTTCTCACGGTGAGATTGTAAGGCGTTTTCAAACAGTCCGCGGGCAAGCGGCGGGCGGATAAGTTGATGGCATAACATGCATATTTAGAAAATAGAAAATGATAGCGTAGCTTGGAGAGCTGACAGAGCTCGTCAAGATGTAAAGAAAATAGTGATTTGAATGAAAAATTTACTCATCTGCCTAGCCTTTTCCCAACTATGTTGGGGTCGGCTTCCAGTCTAACCGCATGCAGCTGAATACCAATATTTTACATGGAGCGACTGCCCATCTGACCTCCACAACCCAGTTACTGAGTAATACGATACCCCTCGGTAAGACTGGTTATCAGACTTTCGGGCTACTGACGACCCGTAACAACTGTCAAAGATCCACTAATGACAGCCGGGACCAACGGCTTAACGTGCTTTCCACGGAGGGGTCTTGGTATGTGAAGATGGTCACCCATCCATGGACCAACCGCGGCAAGCGTAGCTTAACCTGATCGATCGACCCGTGCGGCTGTTATTACTTAGCCACATTCCAATTTTTTTTTAATACGCCTCGTATGTAGTAAACATTATAAACGTGTTTTCAGCGGCAGCAATAATTACTTATGCATTACGGATTTACCTAGTTTATCTAGTGTCTATAAAATTAGGAAGGTAGGTATATACAGCGTGTAACGGAAGGGGGGTATCAACCCTGAAGGAGGTGAATGTGCTCATGAAACTCAACAACTTTCCCCAAAGAACATAGGTCGAAATATGAAAAAAAAAATTGGCCCTCCCATAGTAAATCAATCAGCTGGTAGTCAGTTTTGTAAGGGAGGGCCAATTTTTTTTTCATATTTCGACCTATGTTCTTTGGGGAAAGTTGTTGAGTTTCATGAGCACATTCACCTCCTTCAGGGTTGATACCCCCTTTCCGTTACACGCTGTATAAGTAGATAGCAGGTAGGTATATATAAGTAGATAGGTATTATTTCTTTTGGCACATTATTACACAGTAGCTAAGCTTTTTTAATCCGTGCCGTTTTTGTATTGGCTGATAAGGATTTACCGATGAAATCCATTCCACTGTAGGAAATTTTGGAAGATTCGGGTATTACCACGAATTATCTACTTAACCCTTAGCTGGTATCGCCTTTTTTGGCAACAATACCGGTATCGTGGGTCATATTTTACCCATACCAAAAAATCTGTTGTAGAACGTAGATTTTTTTATTATTTGTATAAAATATGGTTAGTTATGAAATAAAAAAACATTTTTTTTACCAAATTATCTTGATTTAATTTTAGAATATAAAAAAAATATCATGTTTTACACGCATTTGTAACTAACCTAATTTTTTGGCACTTTTTGCTTAGTGTGAACTTAAAAGATAAAAAAATATATATAAATGTAAGAAAAACGCTATGTTCGCTTCTGGGTCAAAATTGATCCACGATACCTACTAAGGGTTAATAATATATTCGTCTATTTTGGTATCAAAGGAGCTATCTAAATGATAAATAGACAGGTTTCTTATAGAAACTGGTTCGGAAGGCAGAGGTGCTAAAAACGTCACTTGTTAGTTTCCTAAATCTTTATCATTAATTCCTTAATTTCGTAGCTCTATAATTTTTCAAAGTAATATTATGTTCAATCAAAGCAAAGCCGTTGGTGACCTAAGTCTGACCTCGTCAAGACCTGTGGTTATTCAATTCAACGGTGAATTGTATCCACCCCAGGGACATAGAAACCTTCAATATACAGCAGTGCTGTTCTGTAAAAATCTCACCGTGAGAACTTAGGTGAAGTGAGCGGGAAGTGAGCTCTGTCATTCCGTAATGGTAGGGATTGACTCTTTTAAGTGCTCACTTCATTTATGATTTCACGGTGAGATTTTTACAGAATCAACCGGCTGGACTGCTTTTGGACACCCTTTGCTGCAAATACAACATGTAATGTTAAATGCGCAAAACCTCAGACACCCCAACTGATTTTTAATTCAATTGACCTATTTCAGAGAGAAAATAAGTCATTTAAAAAATTGTAAAGGTTTTATGTGCTGTTTTAGTTTTACTGGCCATTCTGATCGTTTCTTGCGTCTACGACGACGCTTATCGAGGGAGGAGTCGTCACCGGGCCGCTGCGCCGCGCTGACATTGGCTTGCTTGACCTATTAATAAATAGACACGGCAACGTTTTTAATGAAGATTTTTTGAAAAATGTGACCTATATTAAAAAGTGGTTCAATTAATTCTGCTCGTTATTCTGACCAAACTATTTTCAGGTTTAGCGCATGTAACGCAGGACTGAATAAAAATCAAAACCCCAATAACAAAACACCCATATCAATTTCTAACACAATTATCTTACAAAAGCGGGTGCAAAGGCCATGACCGAATTAAGTCCACACCAAACAATACGGTGCAGGCGCAGAGGCGCGGGCGCATCACAATGTGCGCAGTGTTGCAGTGACCTCGCTCGTCTCGCTGCGATAGGCACAAGGGCGCGGCCTCCGCAGTGACACCTACAAATGTGTTAATTTGTTAACGTGCTGATTAGGTACTGATAAGAGGCTAATTAATTGACTGTTAGATTGGTGTTTAGTAGCGGGCAGGAGTTATTAGGTGACAGAAAAAATAAAGCCGGTCGATTCTGTAAAAATCTCACCGTGAAATCATAAGCGAAGTGAGCACTTAATAGTGTTAATCGCTAGCGAATGACAGCTCACTCCACGCTCACTTCACCCAAGCTTTCACGGTGAGATGGTTACCGAATTACACGGCAGGTATAAGGGAACGAGTAGCTCGTCTTTACACGATTTAAATTATTTGGTTAGGCGCCCGTGGTTGTAACTAATAAGTACGTAAGTACTTTCACGACTACTGAAATGTTTTTTCACAACGTCTGTGTTGTGTCCTACGAATTTTTAAAAATTCATTATAACGTTGGTCCCGGCTGTCATTCGTGGATCATTAGCAGTCGTTACGAGTCGTCAGAAGCCTGAAAGTCTGACAACCAGTCTTACCAAGGATATCGTATTTCCCAGAAACTGGGTTGTGGAGGTCAAACAGGCAGTCGCTTCATGTAAAATACTGGTATTCAGCTGCACCCGCCCAGTTAGACTGGAAGCCGACCCCAACATAGTTGGAGAAAGGCTATGCAGATTAAGATGATGAAAAAGGGTTTATATTGTAATGTTATTTTGTTTATTTTTTCCCACGTATCTTTACAAACGTTACGAGAAAAGTTCAAGCAGAGGTTATTGTGTTTTACCCTAATTGCCCAATGACCGTTTCAGGGCTTGTCTCGACATTTCATGAGCCTGTGACACTTTCTAATGTGTTAATTTGTTTACTTGCCGATGGAACTGTGATAAGAGGGTAATTAATTGACTGTTAGATTAGTGTTAAGTAGCGGGTTTTTATGTTGTAGGGTCTGTCTGTAGGCGTGTCTAAATTTATGACGGGTTGTTTGACGCGTGATTAAGACGTGTTAATTAACGGCTTACACGCTATTAACACTAATTAAAAAGTACATTAGACGGAAGGAGGCTTTAGGACCCGAAACTGTCAAATTTTCCCAATCAACTTTGAACCTTATAACTTAGCGATAAAGTTGACAATCTGTTAAAGAAATTTGACAGATTGTAGTAGCTGGATGTGCTGGCGTCTGTACGTAATAGGGGGCGAGCCTATTGTGATTTATGGCTGTCGTTACGGCAAAAAATAAACTCGGAATCCCAAAATTCGATTTGCGATGTCATTGTGCTCCAATAACTTTATCCCAACAAATCGGTTCGGTTTTCATCAATTTGTCCAACGAATTGGGAAGTCAATACTGATGTATGTTAACACGTAATTATTATGTTTCTATCAATGGCGACGTCAGCACAGGTACTTAACCTGATGTCAGAGCTCATGACGATTGATTGGCAATCGACAGTCACACGTCAGTCCGATACTAAGTACAGTCAGCCTCAAAAATCATCCACAAGAATTCGTTTGATTGTCAACAATATTTGTTGTATAATATTTTATCAACTTGTATTACACATTACTTACATAATTGTAGCTACATCTTTAAACAAGATGGCGCAAAAGTTGTCACCTGATGTTCTTTGGCTGTATTTTTTTTAATGAATGAAAGCTTTGGTTTAGCTTTGGATTATGTCTATTTACTGTCTTATATATATATTTTTTTTTCATTAAGTCATGAAAATGATATTGGCTAAATTGCGATTTATGTCATTTTCCATCACTTTTGCCAGAACTTCCGGCGCCCTCAAAGAGAATGCGAGGACCTATTCCTCGTATTCTCTTTGAGGGCTTCAAGAGTCTGAGGCTTGTTGGCATAGACTCGTTACTTCAAAAAACCCCACAAAATGAAGCTTTTCTTTCTTTTCTTTTCTGGGTTATAAAACCCAGGCGATCTTGCCGGCCAGTGCCAAATCCCCAAAACAAGAGATATTAGGCGACCCGAAACAATTATTCCGCGTTCTTTATGAGTATAGCGATTCATGTCTTGTTGACGTGTATTTTATGTTTACTTCACAAATGTCAACGTAGAATTGACATTTGCCGCCATTTGCTAAAATTATAGCATCTTCCGACTTTTGGGCCACGTTGAATATTATATAATTCTACGTGTGTATGTCACTGATCTTCTCCTAAGCGGTTGGACCGATTTTAATGATTTTTTTGTGTGTGTTTGAGTGGGTCCCTGGATGGTTTAAATTCACAGTTGGACCCGGTAAGTGCCGCTGTAATCGAGTTCTAGGAAATAGGACAACGTTAGTACGGTCAGTTACTATTGATATAATATATTATGGAAAACAAATTGTAGACAATCAAATGAATTCTTGACCATGTACACATCTTTTTGACACTGACTGTACCATACAGTGAGTGGTTGTCATGCGTCAGACACAATGGAACACACACGGCTTGACAAATGACAATCATCTTTCTTAGGAGGTTAGGCACATTAAGGTTTCTGATACCATTTGACGTATTACTCAGGAACTTTGGATTGTGCTGAATGGTGCATTAGTCCCATTCATAAATGGTTATCTGTTCACGTTCGCTAACGGGGGTATGATGAAGGGATCCTGGCCAGTGCGAGAATAGTGATTTTTCTGCATGAAAACTTACCGATTTGATACGATCATGGTATTATAAATGGCATCCGGTGTTCCTCAGAGGGAGCTAGTGAATAGGTGTAAAGATAGGTTTTTTCTAAATAAAATTATGCAGGTACCTAATTGCTAAATGCACCGAAGTTCATTTGATGATCAATCTATCTTACGTAAATAGATTCCATTAAATTAACTCCGCCACTACGACGACCCACTGACCAATGACGGAGTCTATGTGACAGCCCTGCACACTCAAATAATATTAGCCCAAAATAAACATGATTGACAACAAAAGATAAACATGTCCTCATAAAAACTAACACAAACGCCTGTGTAGTCAGCTAAGTGCACATCTATCCATTATCCTCAATAGACTAGTGGAGACGCGATTCCGTCGACAGGTGTTGGTATACTCAGCCAATAAATCATGCCATTTGACAACGGCGCTGCTTGCTACGGCTAACGTCAACTATCTGTCAAAATCAGTACGTTTAAATTATAGTACCAAATTCGGCCACGTGTCAAGTTATACGGGCCAGTTGTAAGTGGCAAAAGTGGCCATATATCATTGTGCCATAACAATTTGTCAATCAGGACCGTTTTGTACGGAACTCGGGTGTACGAGAACGCTTTTCGATGCTATCAGATTAATATGTAATTGGATTTGAGTGACATATTTTGGGAGTTAGGTAACGTGTTGAAAGGGTACGATTAGTTATGATTTGTGTTGCAAAAGAATATTTGCATAATGTAAATTGTATTCTCTATATGAGAATGGTACGAATTCTGACCGATTTAATCACATGACTGGGATCAGTTAACATTAATTACCAAGCTGTCAAAGCTCAGTTCAGTTCAGGGTTGGCAGCCAGAAGGGCATTCAGCACTTTTAGTCCTAACACGGTTCCCTGACTTACACCCAAGCGAGTATTATAGGGCTTGGACTCAAAGCATTAATATCTTATAAACTGCTTGCGATCACGCTGATAGTCCGAAAATAACTTAAGAAGACCGGACGAGAAACCGATGGCCCCAAGCTTAGTCAAGAGCAGATCGTTGTCAACTCTGTCGAATGCTTTCCAAGAATCGAAATATAGAGCGTCAACCCGCCCATCGATGTCCAAACCATGGGTACATATCCCATGGTTTGGATTACGTGAATCAGTAAATTCGAATTTACGGAGCGACCCGGCCGAAAACCGTGTCGGACATCGGATAAAGACATATTTATGTGTTTGTAAATAAAACCGTGGAGTATATACTCGAAAACCTTAGCAATGTTTGGCAGGGTCTGGTATATCCTGCAGTTCCGTCTCGCAAATTTCTCCATCCACAGCTTCTGGGGCTATCGATATGAGATCCCCTACTTCCCCAATATCGTACGGTGGAGCGGTTAGTAGCTGGGACGGTGCCGAGCGTGACTGGAGATTTTCCTCATGAGTTTCCTGATGGCGTTTCTCCGGATCCTTCCCCCTTACTCTTTTTTCAGTATTTCACTTTCAGTATTTGGGTGTTAACCCGTGAGAAGGCGCGCCTAATTTTCTTACACGAGTAGGCGCGTGCGAGCAAATTGCTCACACTATCATAAAATGTTTATATTTTTAGTGTTTCTATATTTATTGGCTTATAATGTATTTAAATAAATAACACAAGGTTTAGTAAGTAAGAAAACAAGTATTTTAATCAAAACTATTGAACATAATAGCAACTTCTAACGCAAATAACAAAACAACCTAGTATTAATTAATTTTTTTGGCACGTTTCATAAAAATCACAATAAAAACTGTTCCATAACAAAAACTAAAAAGTGTTATTCATCCATTAAATCTACACTAATGTGCCTCTCGAAACACACTGAAAACATGTATTTTACATGTTCGGTGCAAAGTAATTGCTGGGCGCGTGATGAGCAAATTGCCGCACGTTGGTACATGGCCTCCACAAACGCCTTGCTGCGCGGTCGCAACGCCACTGAGCGGATCGAGAATTGCGTCAAGGGAGAGGGGGTGAATATTTAGGAAGGTACTTAAGTGCTTGAATTGGTGTGGCATGGGAAAGACAAAAAATTTTTGAATTAGATTTTTGTGTGAGCAAATTGCTCATAGCGCGCCTTCTCACGGGTTAATGACAAACAGATAGGCATGCAGCATGATAAGATATGCAAAAAATAACTGTTGATCCTGCTACTTTCCTAAGCACCTAGTAGCAATTTATAAGAAGACATGTTCATCGATGAGATAAGACTCACGTGTCTATTTGTACTCCCTCGTGTCAAAACACAATAAAAACGAATGAAACATAATTAATTTATGCGCTAGTACTATTGTGCATTGCAATCTTGTAAGCTAATAGTATTTTAGAAACAATGTATATACAGTGTGTCCGGACATGGACTAGCGATATTCTAAATACTTAAATATAAGCTATTTTAAAGTACAATTACACTATAGGCTTAGGTCCAATATACTTCCCCGCTATGTGGCAGCCATTTTGTTTTTTTTGTTGAAGTATGCTCTATGCGAGTACAAAAAAAATCATATATCTCAAAGTTTTAGTCATACTGAGATAAAAATAGGCTTATTCGAAAGGCAATAATATTGTCTACCGTCTGCACTACAAAGCAATATGTTCACAATTCCATAACTTTTGAAAAAAAATGTGAAAGTCGAAAAAAAAAACAAAAAATTATGCAATTCAACCAATAATTGTTAATTACTACAAAAACAACCCCGAGAGCTTTTTTATTTTTTATACTAGATCGACAGTTTTTGAGCTAAGCTACAATACAACATAAAATTCACAACTGTATGTCTAATACTTTAAGAGTTATTGTTGTATGAACATAGCGTATGCGCAAGCACAAAAGGCCTTTGTCGGAACCCTAAACAGGAAATCATTAAAAAAACATAACATTCATATTGAATTTTATTTAATGTTTTTTCCAATATTAAATGAAGATTAAAATATCTAAAGCAGTTGCTCAAAGTGGCCACCTCCAGCTTGTAGACACACTACGGCTCTCTGTGCCACCTGGGTTGATGAGCGCCTAATTAAATCCAAATCGGATCTAATTTCTTCGGCGGCTGCCATAATTTTTGCGACGAGTTCTTCCCTGGTATTTGGAACTGTAGCGTATACTTTTTGTTTCATATGACCCCACAAAAAATAATCCAAGGGTGTCAAATCGGGTGAGCGAGGCGGCCACGCTACTACACCACCACGACCGATCCACGGCTGTAGATTATTATTTAAATATTCTCTCACTGCTCGAGAAAAATGCGCGGGTGCACCATCGAGCTGGAACCACATACGCCGACGGTATGATAGAGGTAGGTCCATGAGGCTGTCCGCAAACTGTGTCTGTAAGAATTCTAAAAATCTAGCGCCGTTTAATGTAGGTGGCAATTCCAATGGCCCTATCAGCCTATCGTTGATTATGCCGGCCCACACATTTACTGAGAATTCATGTTGAAATGAGCTTGGGCGCACCGCCCTTGGATTTGCGGAGCACCAGAGATGGTCGTTTCTGTGGTTTGTAATCCCAGCTCTTGTAAATTTGGCTTCATCAGTCCACAGTATTCTTTGTAAAAAATTACGGTTCTGTCTCAAATTTCTATTTATCCACGAACAAAACACAGATCTCGCAGCAAAATCTGGTTCGATCACGTCTTGAACCCGTCGAAAATGATAAGGGTGTAACCCTTCTCTTTTCAAAATTCTCCATACATGCCACTTAGACATTCGAAGTTGCACTGAAATCCGTCTAACGCTTAGTCTAGGATCATTGGTTATTAGTCTAAGCACTTCTTCTTCATCTTCGGGCGATACCAAGCGATTGCGTTCATTAACAGCTCTTTGAATACCTCTTTCCGCTAATCTTGAATGCACGTCGATAAAAGTTTGGCGACTCGGTGTAGGCCTGTTAGGGTACCTTCGTCGATATTCTTGTACAGCCAAATTTGCACTTCCATTGCAAAAGCCATACACAAAGTGTATGTCAGCAATATGTTGCGATGAATATTGACGCTGTGCCATACTTTATCACACTTTTAAATACAAAACACTAACGCAGCACGTAAACAGCACGGACGGTAAGTGAAAGTAGCGATAGCGATCACAACGCAGGGCGAGGGACAACTAAACTAACCCAACTAATAATTTGTCCTTAAAACTGATTTTGTTTCAGGTAGTGGACTAATACGTTCTATCTCGCTTACTCACGGTAGTAACGAACAGTATTTCTCGCCTGCTCTCAGATGGAATACAGTGAATGCCATAAATGACACTCTGGCGGTTAACAAAGACGTTTTGTGCTTGCGCATACGCTATGTTCAAACAACAATAACTCTTAAAGTATTAAACATACAGTTGTGAATTTTATGTTGCATTGTAGCGTAGCTCAAAAACTGTCGATCTAGTATAAAAAATAAAAAAGTTCTCGGGGTTGTTTTTGTAGTAATTAACCATTATTGGTTGAATTGCATAATTTTTTGTTTTTTTTTTCGACTTTCACATTTTTTTTCAAAAGTTATGGAATTGTGAACACATTGCTTTGTAATGCAGACGGTAGACAATATTATTGCCTTCCGAATAAGCCTATTTTTATCTCAGTATGACTAAAACTTTGAGATATATGATTTTTTTTGTACTCGCATAGAGCATATTTCAACAAAAAAAACAAAATGGCTGCCACATAGCGGGGAAGTGTATTGGACCCAAGCCTATAGTGTAATAGTACTTTAAAATAGCTTATATTTAAGTATTTAGAATATCGCTAGTCCATGTCCGGACACACTGTATATGTATGCTACTTTAACATCTACCTACCTTTATATTTTCCTGACGACAGCCGCGTTTGGCGAGCTAATAACTTTTGCAGTCACGTGCAATATTTTCTACTTCCCCCGGTGGAACACAAATGGAAAAACTTTCCGTGTCGTTTATAATCAATGTGATTCATAGACTATGTAACTTTGAATAGACCCTGCTTCGTAGACCATTATTAATGTAGGAAAGCTCTTGAAAAATAGACCATCCGTGAAATTCAAATAGGGATTAGGGTCTCAAGTACTTGAATGGGATGTAGATGAGGGGTTCTATGATTTTGTTAGACACGCCTTGTTAGCCTTTAGGAAACCGGTGAGCAGAAAATGTTAAGAGGAAAACTGGAATCAATTTCTTTTGCAGAAATGAAAAGTTTTCTGGGTATTTTGATCGTTATTTGCAAGCGTAGTTAAAGCAAACTTTATTTTTCATACTAAATTAAATCGAGTGAATTTCCTCGGAAAATCCTCTTGATAACTTTTAAATATTTTATTGTATGAAGAGTTCAATATAACGCTTGGTCCCAACGGAAGGGAAGGCGTACGGACGGAATATTCAATGCGTTACTACAGCATTGTGTGCCAAAAGAAAATGTTAATCCACGGCTCATTAATTAAATTACAGCTAAGCCTTGATTTTCCTTCAGTCGATTATTAGCACGGCTCTAGAATACACGGTATTCGCTACTTCAGTTATTACACGTAAATAATTAATAGCTCATGGAATATTTTAGTTCCTAATGTGTTTGTTTGTTTATAGGTAAATCGTAATGTTTTCCAAACATTACTTATTTATGAGTGAAAATTGTGTGGATAGTTAAATATGGTGTTTAAACAATAGACGAGAACTGTGACTGAATTTGTGCAGTGCAATTTTCCGCGGAAAGTGCAAAATTTTATGAATTTTAATGGTGACAGTCTTTACGTTAAGCGATCATGGCGCCATCAAGCGACGGCCGCGAGTACTATTACAGTTCATGGCTGACCAACCTACTAACTACAATTTATATAAGTTCAGCTACTCGGTAAGAGATGGCGCTGTACCATTCCGAAATTAATATTACTGTTTACAATATTTCCATCCATTTATTATTTATTTGAATAAATGATTTTTCTTTGTTACAGGCCGAGCCGGGGGATACAATAGCAACAACCAAAGAAGGTTTGTATTTATATTTTACTTGAATTCATAATTGTATTCACAATATCCTGTTTAAATCATATTTATATGTTAATTGAATCATACTGAACTGAATTGAATTATAATGATTTGAAATATATTGAATTCAATTTTATGTACTTAACTAAATTGAATTGATTCAGTAATTTAATGGAATTGATATAATTTGTAATCAATTAATCGAACGAAATCAAGATAAGTTTAATTGAATTAAATGGAAATAAGTTAATTTGTAATAAATAGAGCTGTCACAGAAAGATCTGTATTCTGTAAAATCTACCGAGTCTGTAATTCTATTGTTAAGATGTGGATATTGGTGTGGGTTACATGTTTGTTATCTTTAGCTTTTAAGGATTTTTTGTACTTTCTATAGCATGTAACTGTTTAGTGTCCCTAATAAATAAAAAAAAAAATCCTTGTCTTTTCAGAAGAATGGGTGACGCGGAAGAAAAGCGAAGTAACAACGACCCGTCAGATCGCGACCAGAGTCAAGCGCGAGCTGATATTGGAAGATGGTCGCATTCTGAAGGACTCGGGACCCAAGATATCTACCTCCGTCAATGAAGACACGCATACCACCAATTATCAACAAACTGAGGTAGATTTTTACTCTTTTTATTTCGGTTTAGTTCTGCAAAAGAAAGTTTTTATACAACGTGTAACGTTAAATGCGCAAAACCTCAGACACCCCAACTGATTTTTAATTCAATTGACCTATTTCAGAGAGAAAATAAGTCATTAAAAAAATTGTAAAGGTTTTATGTGTTGTTTTAGTTTTACTGGCCATTCTGATCGTTTCTTGTGCATGCGACGTCGCTTTATCGAGGGAGGAGTCGTCACCGGGCCGCTGCGCCGCGCTGACATTGGCTTGCTTAACCTATTAAAAAACAAACACGGCAACGTTTTTAATGAAGATTTTTGAAAAATGTGACCTATATTAAAAAGTGGTTCCATTAATTATTCTGCTCGTTATTTTGATCAAACTATTTTCAGGTTTTGTGCATTTAACGTTACACGTTGTATACCCTTTATCATGTTTTCAGGCAAGATCGAAGTCCAATAAGTCCAATTTAAAGCGATTGTAGAAAAGATGTCGAAAAATGAAAAAAGAAATGGTTTTACATATCTATTTACAAATTTTCTTTTGACAGCATCGGGTACCTGACGAGCAGATTGATGAGGAAGCAGAGGAAAATGAAGCTGGAGGTGCGATTGGGGCGCCACCTGACGGTAACAATCACAATATTCAATTAATTTATAGACTCTCTTTCAAGGCATTTCGAACTATACTTAAAAAAACATAGGTATACGTATGTACAAACGTAAGGAAGAAAATAACCTCTGTTATTGATATTAATTTCAGTAAAAAATATCAGTAGAGCAGATTTTTAGTTTCTATATTAATTCCGTAAAAACTACTCGTGTCCTAACCAAAGCCATTGAACACGCGACCCTCGCGTTTATTTTGTTCGGCGAACCCGAATGCGTGGTTTCGCCGACAGAGGGCGTCTTCCGGTTTTCCTAACAGAAAGCGGTATGACGACCGCGACGACCGCGTATTTGCGCGAGCGATTAGATGATCAGGCGCGAGTAGTTAGGGCGCGGGGTTAAACTTTTTTTTTTTTTTCTTACTCTGATAATCGTAGTTTTATCATCTTGCTACTCTTAATCCAATTGATTTAGCGTCCTCGCAGAATATCCTCTTTTTTCATACTTTACAATCTATGACAATCGTTCTTTACTCATTGACAATATCTCCTCAGAAATAGACGGCCCCCTCATTGGCGGGGTGGTAGCTCCCGCCGGTGCCACGGTGCACGTGACGTCACTAGTGGTGGCCAACCCTGACGGCAAGGTGCGCGAAAGTCATGACAAGCGCGTGCTGACCAGGAACATCACCGAACGAGTGCAGGAGACGGAGGAGAGGATACATAAGGGGGATACTACTCATGACGTGAGTACTGCATTTTGATTGGTTCCAGGTTTTTTTACGGCGCGCCATGTATTTTTTTATTTTTATGGAATTTGAATGACAAGGCATGTTTTGTTTGTCACATTTGAAGCGGCGTTTTTAGTAAATAGGTGAAGGTTTTTATTAATTCTTAGTTAAATTATAATTACCTAGCTAGTCATTAAATTTTTGGCACGGTGAGGTGTAGATCCGGTACCAGAAAAACGATTTACTTCGTGAACCTACTTGTATAAAATGCGTGCTGTAAAATAGGTGTAAAATAGGTGCTGAACATTTTCTAATAGGTAACCAATTTATTATTTACCCTCCAATCAATCTGCCGCATAAATCATGACCACAGATAACCCTAAAATGAAAAGTCATAGACACTAAGAACGCCCCGCTCCTAAGCTTAGGACACACATGCAAATTCCATAACCCACGTCAAACTCTTGATTGCCGCAATTTACTAGCACTCTTAGCTTTTAGATGACGTGCCTTATCTCGGACCGTAAGGTGCTGGGGACATGTCGAGGTGTCGATACAGGCAGGCCGGGGGTTCGATACCAGCTGATACACGCTAATGGAGTCATGGGAAGCAGTACTCGTCTTATTATGCTGAAGTATTTCTGTGATAAGATCTATTTTTAGTTCGCCTTATGTTGCCTTTTCACCTAATCGTGGATGGAATTTATGCTACTGAAGTTGGTAGTGAATGTTTGACAGTGGTTTATTTGAAGTTTTTTTGAAAAAGGAAATGCTTAAACGGCACGTAAAAGCTTTTCCTTGAGAAATGATTCGCTTTTTCTAACTGTTAGGAAAAACTTATTTCCAGGGAAATGTTACGACAACTTCCTCTATGAACTTCGTCGACCTTTATGCATATATGCTTATAAGAAAACATCGTGAGGAAACCGGCATGTCCTAGAACTAAAAGTTCGAATACATGTGACCATCTACCAACCCGCACTGAGCCCGCGTGGTAGATTACGGCCCACCCCCGTCACAGAGAGGAAGGAGGCCTGTGTCCCAGCAGAACATTATAGGCATATGTGGACATAAGAAAAAAAAGGGTTTGCTCTACTTAACTCAATTTTTCCTAGAAGAATACTAAAGAAATGTAAATTTACAAGAATGTAAAACCATTGATTATCGTATTGATAATATGAAATGATTTAATCAGTGATACTGGCTGCAATCCAATCCAATTATAATTGGATTGGATTGCAGATTGATTGGATCTATAATAATTATTATAGATCATATAAATGCTACTTTAAAGGCATTCTGTTAAACGTAATCAATTCTTCAAACATTATTATTGTGATGAGAATTACGTCATTAATGTTATACCCATTTATGTCATTCTGCAGTGCTATTCTGTAAAAATCTCACCCTGAGAACTTAGGTGAAGTGATTGGGAAGTGAGCTGTCATTAGGGATTAACATTAGGACATTTAGAATATTAGGACATTTTTAATAATTTAATGTAAAAAATTTAACCTCGTAACGCCCAATGTACCATGTATTGAACAAAGTGACATACAGTATTACACATTGCAAACATGCATTTATATTAATTAATGTACATTGTAATGTACATTGGGCGTTTAGGAGAAGGTTTTGTTTTTAGTCTGGGCCGGAACGCCGTATGTAGCTTTGTTCAATACATTATACATTGAGCGTTTAGCTCATCTTGCGAAATTTTGCTTGGGCGTTACGAGGTTAATGTAAAATATTTGCACACCACATGATAAGGTAGAATGTAAATGGGCCACATTTAATCTAAGATCATACTACTCTGTACACCTACATTTTGGCAAATAAAGTATTATTATTATTATTAACACTATTGACACTGCTCACTTTAAGCTCACTTCACTTATGATTTCACGGTGAGATTTTTACAGAATCGACCGGCTGTATTTGTAATTGGAATGCGTTCGGTGCGGCTTGGCTGACAGTAATAATAACGTATTGGCATAGCTGCCGTTGTATTAAATAAATCAATCGAATTTGATAGCTCCCATAATCGTATTTTAAGTGGAGGAGCATCGCGAGGGCTGCTTTGGCCAAAAAAAAATGCAGTCATCAACCACGACCACTCTGACAAGATTGAACGACTAAGGAGGTGGATAATCGTATTTTATTATACAACGTGTAACGTTAAATGCGCAAAACTTCAGACACCCCAACTGATTTTTAATTCAATTGACCTATTTCAGATAGAAAATAAGTCATTCAAAAAATTGTAAAGGTTTTATGTGCTGTTTTAGTTTTACTGGCCATTCTGATCGTTTCTGCGTCTGCGACGACGCTTTATCGAGGGAGGAGTCGTCACCGAGCCGCTGCGCCGCGCTGACATTGGGTTGCTTGACCTATTAATAAATAGACACGGCAACGTTTCTAATGAAGATTTTTTGAAAAATGTGACCTATATTAAAAAGTGATTCAATTAATTCTGCTCGTTATTCTGATCAAACTATTTTCAGGTTTTGCGCATTTAACGTTACCCGTTGTAGATGACATAATACGTCCTTTTTTTTCGTGTGCAAATCCTCGTGGATACCCTACGCCTGGCGAGAAACGGACGATCATGTCGGACTCCCGCCGACTACCATAAGTCGGGGGCCCGGGAGATACATCTATCCCGCCATGCCTAACGGGCCCCGTCACCAAGTGCAGCCGATGTTATATGACTGAAAAGTTCTCAAAAATTCAACACTCAGTACCTATTCATTGCTAAAATAAATTATGCACATTTACAATTATTTTGGCCGCATTTAGCTGACGGGTGATTGCTAATCGAATGTTTATTACGACGAATACGTAACTAATGAATCAGGTCAAATCACTAAATTGCAAATTGACAGGAAGTTTAGCTCAAGCCTTATTACAACTAATCATTCACCAATTGTATATTTGTATGTACGTATTTGATTTGCTAACATATTTCAAAGTTCAATGTAATTATTATGTTATAATTAAACGATGTTGCAAAGCTGTGACGGGAAATTAACTACCCGAAATGTAATAACGTTACGTTTATTGTAGTAATAGTGCTATAATATTGTGTGTTGGTTTTACAAATTAGGTGGGTTTGTGGCTAAGTAATAACAGCCGCGCGGGTCGATCGATCAGGTTAAGCTACGCTTGCCGCGGTTGGTCCCTGGATCGGTGACCATTTTCACATACCAAGACCACTACGTGCCTCGGAAAGCACGTTAAGCCATTGGTCCCGGCTGTCATTCGTGGATCTTTGACAATCATTACGGGTCGTCAGAAGCCCGAAAGTCTGACAACCAGTCTTACCAAAGGGTTTCGTATTACCCAGTTTGGGTTGTGGAGGTCAGACAGGCAGTCGCTCCATGTAAAATACTGGCACTCAGCTGCATCCGGTTAGACTGGAAGCTGACCACAACATAGTTGGGAAAAGGCTAGGCAGATGATGATGGTTTTACAAATTAGGGCGGTGCTATAAAAAGACTATTTGTTGTTCTACGCTTCTGCCCCACATCGAAAATTGTCATGATGCCACATTGTAAAGATTAGCGATAAAAATGAAATACCTAGGGAATTACCTAAGTAATTTTTTTAAAGACCATGAGAATCACCTATGAGCAGTACAATAACATTCCATCATCATCGTCAGCATACAGTGGTCTGCTGGACCACCCCCCCTCCTCTCCTATTGCCCACTATTGGCTCAACTCGATTTTGGGCAACTCTTATCCAGCTGCGGCATAAGATAATTAAAGTCCAATAATTTATCTATTCAAGTATGCATTCGTAGAAAAATATATTTTAGTTGTAACTGCATATTTAGTTGTGCAATTTTTAGCCGACATCAAAAAGGATATCAGTTATCAATTCGGATGTTTCTATTTTTTTTTAAATGTATGTTCGGGTATAACTCCGTCATATATGGACGGATTTTCAAAATTCTTTTTTGTTCGATAGATGTTTATTCCGAAATGGTCCCATTTAAATTTCGTAAAGATCTGGTGATGAGTTTCGGAGACAAACAACGGAACTCTTCAATAAATACCAGTAAAACAACCGCGATTGCTGCTATGGCCTATGTATGCATTGTTTACGCAATCGCACCACATAACATCCCGTCTGTACCCTATAAACGCAGATGCAGCTTCCTGTCACTGAAATTTATATAGCAAGTAGCGTTCTATGAATTTGTTTGGGGTAGGTATAACTAAAAAATGAAAAATAAAAACTTTTTTTATAAAATAAAAACAACCAACTTCTAAAAAAACACTACAAACTGAAAAATAACTCTAATTTCGGAAGTCGGTGTCAAAAAACGAAAATGAGGAACCAACGACACCGACTTCCAAAATTAAAGTTATTTTTTGTAGTGTTTTTTTGGAAGTCGGTTGTTTTTTTTTATAAAAAAAGTTTTTAACAAACAACCTCAATGAAAATGTTCTCTAAACCAACAAGCATAAGATCTAGATCCATTTCTCGTGCCATTAAACATCCAATTATCATGTAGGTACTTATTCAATCCGATTCATCACCTCTAATCACCAATCTAAGTGTGCCAATCATTGATTGCGTCCGACCTGTGCTCGTTCCTCCGTATAGTGAACTAGTGATATTAACACTTATCTAAGTATGTGTGTATGTTGCTGTTACGTGATTTCCGTAGTACGAGGTCGCGAGCTTCATGAAGGCAAACTTGTTACTTAACACTTGTAAGCTCTCGAAAGCTTGTATTGTATTGATAGGTATCATTTATAAGTAATTGGTTTTGTCTAAGAGTTGTTTGACAACTTTACGCAAATCAGACACTACAACGCGCCACGCGATGGGGCGCGGGAAACTGAGCCAAATTCCCCGCGCGTTTTCATTCAATTTGTGTGTAAAAAGTCGCGCGTGGGGGCGCATTAACTGCGCCTTGTAGCGTGGCGCGTTGCAGTGTGTGGTCTGCCTAAAGTTTCCATGACCAGCTATCCCTTAATAAAAGAGATAAGAAGATCATTAATGTGGGGCTTCTGACTAACATTCTGTCTAGAGTTTAACTGCCAGTGCCTAAAACCAATACCATTGAATTTTACTGAATCTACAAACTCGCTCGATTGGATGATTGCAGCCAAAGTCAGACAGTTTTAGAAGGTATTTTACCCAATTGTCGTGTTTTAGATTTTATAATGTATTTTATTTCGACTTTTCAATTTCTTTCGGGCTATTTCAGACATTCAGACCTTTCAATAACTTAAACAGAACTTGCAAGATGTAAACACATTTTTGTTTTTATTTCTCGTTTGATCCAAAAGCTGTAAACAACATGCAACTTTTAAAAGCTCTACTTTTTAAATTCCCTTTCTAAAATAGACCTCTTTAAACCAGCCAGTTGTCGATGGTTTCGAATAACAGCAGTCCGTTCATACGAGTACGAGTGATTCACGACTCGGGTACAACACTAGCATATTTTTCTCTTAACGCCTACGAAGGGATTTTTGTTGTTCGTGTAATGAGAAAGTCTGAACGCCTATTATTTACGTGTTACAAAACTTAGTTCTAAATGCTTCGTACCAATGGTTTTGTAGTTCTTAGTTCTTGTTTTATTTAGGCGTTTTTCGATTAGAAGTTTAGTAAGTTATATGAGGTTTCAGGTTGAAAAAATTAGTTTTCATCAGAAATTAAGTTAATATTTTTGTAATAGCGTGAGGTTTCATCATCGTCATCATCATTTTTGCCAAATCCTCTCCTCTTTGGAGATTTTCCGAGATGACGGGCTTAGTACTTACATTGTATAATATTTTTTAAATTAATGTCCAATAACTTTTTAAATACCTGCAAACTACCAGATTTGTTTAATAAACAAAAAAAAAACTGTAATCGTAAGTAATAATAATAGTAAATTTTTCTTTGACATAAACAGGTACACAAATACAATATATAAGTATATCTCAACCTAAAAATATGTGCTACGTAAAATTACACACGACGAATAAATTAAGGTTTTAAATAAACGCAGATCAATCAAAGATTACAATATACTGTATGCTTCGATCGTAAATAGAACACATTAGGTACCAGCCTTTGAAATAATACGTGCTTAGAAAAGACAAATACTTGCACGAAGTAATTTGTATTAGAAGACAGTTTGAATTTAACCTCTTTTCGCCTAAAATGGGCTTTAAGAGGCTATTAACAACACCACATAATGGTGTGCGGTCTCAGGATAACAGGCCACCCGGTTTGCTGCCGTGGTTGATGTAATAATCAGGCATCATTAAAGTGTAAATAGGTTTCACCACGCCATGGATTATGACTTAGATCGATTCTGTCTTTTCTCTATGATAAAGTGACAAAAAATCAACGATAAGGTGAATGGAAAAGTTAAAAAAATTCTGCACTAAATCTGAAAAGTAGGTAAAGAAATTATTAAAAATCATGGAAAGTAATTTCTGGAAAGGTATTTTCCAGAAATCTGGCCAAAGGACGAGCCAGGAGCCCACAGACAATGACAAAAATATGTCTTAAGCTTTTCAAAACAAAAATCGTTTGCTTTGCTTTCAACGCTTGTACGCTATCTCCGAACGCCACAGGACACAAATATTCATATAAAATATTGTCCGAACATACCCACACAAAATAATCTACCTAACATAATTCCGCGCAATTTTATTATACCTTGGCGACATTGTTAATCGTAGATAGAACTTGTCAGGAATACTTTTTTCTTTTCGAATCGAAAAACAATAGTAAGATACAGAGTGTGAAATAGAGCACCGGTTTCTTCAGATGAGCATCCACATAAATCGATGGGGATTTTGAAATTATAATTTGTTCATGGAGATAGGTCGCCCGGGGCGCCGCGCCCACGCAGCGCGTCTGCGCTTCGGAAAGCGCTTTGTTCTGCGTTTGTTAGATGATTTTCTTATGGTGGCTTTGTTTTAAGGATTTGTTGTAGATATTATTAAATGTTTTTTTAAATTTTTATTATTGGGACGTCGATAGGAGTTATGGGATTGGCATTAGATAAGTTTTCAGTGAGCTTTACAAAAGCTCTGCTGTGCTGTTGTAACCCGTTTAAGTTTACTTAAATGAAGATTACGGGTTTTATTTACCTTTCTCTCTATATCTTATTGGCATACGGCCTCTTTTCATTATTTATTTTACTCTTTCATTGATGGAAAAGTACCTACGAGTATTTACATAAAAATATAGGTCTTATTGTATATGGGAGCTACATCTGCCAACAAACTGCTTTACAGTTTGGCAGAAGTAACATTTTTTGTAATGCTTAAGGAATAAACGCCTTTTCATTTTTTTTTAAATTTCATTCATTCAATTATTTTATGTTTAACGCTGAAATGCCTGCATAGTTAAAAAATAAAGATTTACCTACCGTTTGCTGTAATTTTCTGTTTTTTTTTTTTTAAATGTTACTAAATATTGCATACAGTAGATTATGTCACTTTCTAAAACCTCATGTCGGGTTATTTTGGGTTCCCATAATAAACCTTAACTCTTAAAGGAAGCAGGTAGACTTGGAACATGCTCGTGAAGACAAATTAGGCACCCACTGCACCCAAAAACGACCTTAAACTTCTTTGAATGATCCAGTAAATGGACATGGCCAATTTTTTTAAAGTCTGTTATTTCCATGTCCCAAATTAGCACTCACAAACAAAAGTTATCTACGCCACAATTGTTTAGTTTGTGACTCAATATCACTAAGTAGCTTCACCGCTTTAAAGCCGCTTCGTTCACAAGTCTGTGTTTTGCTCCGTGACCCATACATGTTGCAATCGCTGAATAAACTGCACTTGTTGCAGCGGTGTGCCCGCTAAAATCATCAAATTATTTATTTATGAGCAAAATGCGTCTATTGCTGCAATCCCACTGTAGATTGTCTTGACATTTTCTCGACTTTGGTGTAGGTAGGTGAGAACTGAGAAGATTTTAGAATGAAAACTGGTTAGTTTGGTGATAAATACTATAATGTATTTCAAATTAGGTTTGAATAATAAAATAGTTGGCGTTCTGATGTCTTAATAGTCAAATGCAAGCGTAAGTTGCAACAGGTGCGGAATGTGTTACTAACCCGTGAAGACGCTAATCTAGAAAAGATAGCTGATGAGATAATCAGACTGAATACAAACACTCTTTGTTACTTCATTTCAATAAATAGGCAAGCAAGCGCATTGTATACAATCAAAATTAAGAGCACAAACCAAATTACAAAACTGCTTAGTCAGTATTACAATGCAGCTAAACCCATCAATGCAACCGCGTAATAAGGATACCTACATTCTCGGAATTACAATTCGGCCTTTACTCTGCACATTCAACCTCGATGATGTTCATATATAGGAGGCTATTGCGACATCGAAAGTGATGTTCCAACGAAAGTGATCGCCCATTTGCGGCCGGCCTCTTTGCGTGTCGCCCGAAGCAAACGGCCAATAACTCCACACTTGTAACGGCTCATATTGAGCACTTATGCCCTTGTTCGTATTCGGAATTTCGGACTTCGGTATTAGGCTGACTCTTTCGCACGATAATGACGTCATTGCACGTAATAAAGCCTTGATGTAGATCATTCATCATCCAGAAATTATTCATTGTTTGAAACGTAATGCTTCCACTACTTTAAGAAAAATTGCTAGCCTTTTTTCTACCAGATTAATACGAATGTCTATTGAATCTAATCTAATTAGAATGAAGCTATGCGCTAATAGTAATCACAATTTCACGAATATGCTTTTTTCTTCAATTACAATACGAATTGTGTATCAGAAAAACAATATTAAAGCTTCATTCCGATTGAATAGGGCTCGTTCGAGTTCCCAACGTAAAAGTCAATTGGAAACGCTTGCAATCTCACTAAACCTATTTTTTTATTCGACGCAATTTGAACAGTGCCTATCTAAGCACTCGGCTTTGCAACGTCGGCTAGTAATTTGACCTTACGCCGAGCATTAGTAGGAGTGCCCGCCGTGCTTTCAACGCGAATAGCAATAAAACCACAAAATATGTGCTTCACATTTACAAAATGCTGCGAAACTTCTTGGATGTGGCCTTTTTTGCACATTGAGGCGGCATGATGTCACCCGTTGTGTATCTATTGTTCTTAATGAGTGCTATTTTTGTCAACACGCATGTCTTAAATTCTGGAATATGTATGCGACGTTGAACATCTTTACCTAAGCTCAAAATTACGTTGAAAATCTTTAATGTCCCGCGCATGCGGCGGTATTTCTAGCAGTGAATGCGCTTCAAACATGTTTTTGAAGCAGCGGCTATCGTGCGTGCTAATCATATGTTCTAGATAAATTGAAAAGATGTTTGCTATTTGACGTTTTATACTATCGAACATGCATCGATTGCCTCATCCAACGTTAGGTTCAGGTGAATTTTCTAGTCAACTCCGCGATTATAACGCTAGATGAGAGTCGAGTAGCTGCTCTCAGGACAATAATTTAAGATGTTTAGATAACATCTACAAGCCCTGTGCGGTGTGCCCAAGAATTCATGTGATCACCTCCAAGATCCAATCTTAGATATAGCCTCTACGAGGTGATGTTACGAAAAATTATCTCCGGCTATGGGACCTGTTCTTTGTCAAACATTATGAATCCCTGCAGCCCGCGTTGCGTGTAGCCGCCGATGTGCTCAGCATTCATATTTATATGGACGATTCGCACGCTAAGCATATTTAGAACAGACTTTTGAATTAATGGATTTGAAAGTAAGGCTATCTTTATATTGCTTTTTTGTTAATATATGAATGAATAAATGATGTTTGAGTTCTTGTACCTAACCTTGTATTGTTCTTATAATTAAGCACGTACCTATTCGGTCCACTTCCATTAATTATTTCGATTAAATTAAAAGCACACTTCATCAAAGCTCATTGCATCATAAGATTTATGATGTCCTGAGTTAACACTGTTATGCTGACCAACTGCTCGTTTGCAGATCTTTGTTCTCCACGATTGTTTTGTTTTCAATCGTCAATGAATAATATTTTCAAAGTTCATATTACCGACCTTGCCCTTTCCGAACAAAAGGGACCGGTCAGCCATTTTATAGATAAATCAAAAATGTGGCGATAGTGCCATACAATGTAGAGTGAAGTTAATTACAAAATCTTTAAACAGCAATTGTGGTTTAAGTTTTACTGGCTGTATTATTCGAGTATCAAGCCGCATTCACACTCGATTAGATAGAAGAAATATCGTAGGATTTGGTACTTTGTAACTTTAAATTGGTCACGTTTATGTAACAAAGTAAATGGAAACGAGAATTTTAATCCACTTCTTTGTAGCATATCGCCATCGCATCGCGAGATAATAAGTAGTTTACTAGTCACATCTTATTAAATGTAGGTATTGAATCTAATTGAATCAATGCACATTACATGAATACAGTTACGTGCATAGATATCGAGTGAATTGTTTTATCGATTTTACCGTTGTTTGAATGAGTTCTAGCAACTGTAATGTCGATGGAATATTTATGGGTTCCTTGGTTGCTTCGCAGTCGACAGTACGAATAGCGTTCGTTCTTGACATTTATTGCATCACTGACGTACCCCACAGGTTCAGTTAGCGGATAATAATATTGTTTTATTTTGACATTTTGATTCAGTGCAGTTTGTTTGAGCGCATTCCGAACAGGTTCATTTGGTAGTGAATGTTGGGAGCGTTTGTACTAGCTGGCCAATACATTGCGTCGTGTAAAAGGCGTGCCGCGCGTTGGAACTAACGCGAAAATTCATACTATAATCAATGTTCTGTTTACATCTGCATTGTGTGCCGTTTTTCGTGTTCGTTTTTTTTTTCGCAATGCGTTGTTCGGAGCTTTGTCGTCTAGTTTTCTTACGAAGTTACTGGAACCACCGAAGAGGTTAGATAAGTGTGATACTGGCTGATTATTGTCACTAGCAGAGCGTCGCATCGATAGTTTGTGTCGCGGCTGTCTTTTGATGACAGAGAGGAGAAGTCAGGGGAGCTGCTGCATTCCGGAACAATTGTAATGATATTAAAGCTGTTAAACCATATACGAAGACCACTTCTGACCGTAAAGGCTATTTATTTATTGAATACTTCAAGCATATAAATGTAAAGAGGCGGACTTAATGCCATAGGCATTTTCTACCAGTCAACCTTTGGGTGATGCAGAGACAAACAGTACTAGGTGCAATCATGAAAGTTGAGGAATAAATGAGGAGTTAACATGCAAACAGGCTTAAGTCACAATAATGTAGATTTTCAGAATACTGAAAAAATCTGTAGAGATGATTCTCTATAGATTTTTTCAGAAATCTTCAGAATACTGAAAAAATCTGTAGAGAATCATCTCTACAGATTTTTTCAGTATTCTGAAAATCTACATTATTGTGACTTAAGCCTGTTTGCATGTTACCTCCTCAAATATTTTCAATATAAAGATACGCATAAACCTATTAAAACTATAAACATAATATATACCTAATTAAATATAAATATAAGAACAAATAAATGATGATAATATACTAAAAATAAATACGACAAACAATGAGAAAATATACATATATTAGCGTTGTGATGATACTGCCAGCTTCTTGCGAATGTGCTCGCGAACCACAACTTTAAAGGATAATCGGTTGGTTGCCATCTTGATTTCCTGAGGCAGCGAATTCCACAGAGAGATAGGCTGAACGAAGAAGGAAGAGTGAATGAAGTCTGTGCGGTGAGTGGGACATGTGAGAAGACGATCTTGTGATCAACGTAGATTCCTGCGCCGTTAAATGGACAGGGTGGCAGGTACGTTGTTGGTAAACTGTACCTAACGATGAATTTGGCAAATAATTCTAGATCTCTTAGCACAGAAATATTTCATCGGTTATATTTTTTAGGTTTCATAGAAAAGTGTAAAAATGTATGGCACAGCTAGCATCTTTTTTTCTATAACTGACTAACTAGAACCATTGACACACATTGGGCCCATCTAGAACAGAGCTTTAGCCTTACTCTGCTTTATTAAAGGTGTCTCCATAACGTGCAGCGTGACTGAGGTAGGTATATAGGTACATCTAGTCTATGATTGACTTGTAGATTGCCATAGTTTCAACTAGTACAAAACGAGTTCATGACTTGTCTTAAGCTATTACACTAAGATATATTGTTTACACAGTTCTTGCTTAAGAAACAGGTCAATTGGTATTTGTTTACAGTTCAATAAATTCGATGGATAATATGTATTCTGTTTATTATCCTTTTGACCTATATGAGTTGTGGAGTATCAGTTTAACCGCTTTACGCAAATCAAGATCTTTTGGATTAATAATTTTCATTTGTGGTTGAGGTAGGTATCTATTATATGGCCCGAAATGTCATTAATGAGTAGGTAATTCAGCCGATTTTGGGGCAGCCATATTGCAAAATATTTTGAACCATAGACCAATAAAAATAAAATAAAAATAAAATTGTTTATTGTGTCGTAAACGGTCACATTTACAAATAGGAATGAAACAAAGTAATTAATAATACTTATTTCGGGGTTGTCTCGCTCCTTCCCTTAATTGATAGTTAACAATAGACTTTATAAAAATTAAATTTAAGAACTAATTTAAAAGAGAAAAGAAGAACAATGAGAAAACAATGATCTATAAAATGATATAATAATACATTTTTTTTTTTAATAATTCATTTAGTTCAGTAATTTTCAATTTACCAACGGCATAAAACAGTTGGCTATCAGGCCCAGGAAGAGGTGGCGAGGCGAGGAGAGGAGGGGACCCAGACGCATTGCATATCGCAAGGACTGGATCGAGATGGCTCTAGACAAGGGTGCCTGGAAGAATTTGGGGTAGGCCTTTTCTCAGCATTGGGACAGACTAGGCTAACTAAAAAAATCAGTTGTCAAAAACATCTTGAAAATATAATACTTATTCCTAGAATAAAGGATTCAGTATAGCATATATAGAGAGACAAAAAGTGTCGTGACAAGTGTGACAACACAACAACATACAAGTAACTTTAAGAAAACAGCAGCCATTATACGAAGGTACAATTACAACAATACAGAAATAAATGCTACAAATACGAAGTAACATTTAGAGACAATTGCGTGGCAGATTATAAAGAACTTTTTACTCGTTTCATACGATGTCTCAACCTCTCGATACTAATTCATTCCCATCGAGAATGTTATCGAGAACAAAGTAAAAAATATACAAATCGATGATTCGCGTGTGTCGAGCAATTTAGTGAGCTATTCAAATGATGGGATGATGAATGTATCGGACAGCCTGCTTGAGGTATGGGCATTTTAATCTTGAAAATTTGCGTGGTCTTTAGCTTTCGTTGTTGAAGTCTGAATCGGGTATTGATGGTAATTTATAATGTTCAGTATTTGCCCTAATGATACTTGATATGCGCCTGAAATGTGGTTCCATTGTTACGTTAAATAACAATCTACATATGTATTTATTATTACGATACCAATTTGTATATGTTTTTGTACACGCAAATAACATCAAAGACTGCTTGTTGATACCTACATGCAATAATGATTATCTTTAGTAGTATCTTGGCAATTAGAATGATAATTTTAGAAAACTTTCATTAACAAATCCTTTTATGAACTTTACATTCATAAAAACTTATTTTCTCTCTTCTATTTACGTTTATTAGAACAAGGTTTTATTCCTAAGCACATTACCTGCATTAATAGATACTATTTACTAACATTAAGGAGTTGGAGTCTTGCTCCTTAATGGTAATGCGTCCTGCTGGGCAACAGTAGTTACTATTAAAATTAAACGTAGTACCGTCGTCTATGAATGAATATCGAGAAATTATGTAAGGCTTACCGCTCCCAGCTCGCATGCAACTAATGTTAATTTGATACGTTGTGCGTAAAGAGCCAACCAATAGAGGATCGCAGCTTTTAGGCTTTAACAGCCCTATAAAAGGGCGAAATCAGTCGAATTGCAAAAACACGTAAGCAATTAGAGCTAAGCAGTGGGTTGAATCCTTGTTGCCAGGGCAGGGGGCGGGAGTGAGGTCCTATTCGTAATAGAAGAGTCGGCCGGACCCCGCGTTATTATCCATTCAGACCCGACAGATTGCGAGATATAGTCTATTTAATAATATAGGCACCGACTTACTGCCACAGGGCCGCACTACACCCGATATGTTTTACATTTTTATTAGCCACGTACCCGTTAACTATTTAATAAAGAAGATAAGCACTTGAAATACGCACATTGCTACCACAGTTTTTTATTGTAGTGCAAAGCAATTTTCTGCATATAATTTTATAAGTACAGTTTTAGATAAACCGATTAACTCGTTGAGAATTTATTTAATTATTTGGACTTACCGATTAATTTATAGAAAAATTATGCTTTTTAATAAATATTTCAGTTTTAACGTAAATCGCGTAGGTATTTTATAATATTTGCCATTTTGCTGTATGAATTTAGGTCTTATCTGAATAATCTAGAATGTATTATTAAAATTAGCATAGTTCCACTACCTCATGTGTTGGTGGCCATTTTGGATTGTTTTGAAGGTCAGAGGTCTCAAGTCCGGTCCCCGTGTTAATGTCAACTGCATGTTTTTAATGTTCGGGAGATTCCACAACGTGTGGCTCCATTTTAAAATAAAATAAGAATGCTTTGTTACAAGGTTTGTTTATTATTGTGTGATGTGAAAAAGCTCTTGATAAACCGGGTGCCGGGTGGATCTTCATGTGTTCAATCAATCAATCAACTCAGCCTATCGCAGTCCGACAGCTGGACATAGGCCTCTCCCAGACTGCGCCACAACACCCTGTCCTCCGCCTTCCGCATCCAGTCTACCCCAGCCACCTTCTTTAGGTCGTCCGTCCATCTAGCTGGGGGGCGTCCCACACTACGCTTGCCGATACGCGGTCTCCACTCCAGGACTCGTCTGCTCCACCGGCCATCGGCCCTTCGACAGACATGGCCAGCCCACTGCCACTTCAGTTTGCTTACTCTGCAAGCTATGTCGGTTACTCCGGTTCTTTTCCGGATAATTTCATTCCTGATTTTATCCTTCAAAGAAACTCCGAGCATAGCTCGCTCCATAGCGCGCTGAGCGACCTTGAATTTGTGGACCAGCCCGACCGTCAGTGTCCACGTTTCAGCACCGCTTCATGTGTTATAAAACACTTATTACTAAGAATGCATTTCCCGTAAGTTTGTGGCATTATAAGATATATTGTACCTACTATTATCTTTTAATTCGATTTTGGCTTTTCCTAATAATACGAGGCTGCCAATGATTGGTTATTACCATGATTACTTTTTATAATTTTCCAATGCATTGTTTTGGAAGGTTCTGGTGAAGATTAGAATTGCGCGGTGTTATTCGCGCCTTATTTAAATCAAACTCTCATAATATTATTTTTCTTCTTACCTAATGCTAGATATCTTCTGAAGAGGCCACATTCTCCTCCAGGTGTCCTCTAAATTCCTAATTCAAATCCAGTCCTGCGCAGCGAGAACTAGCTACCACGCCTATTCGTAAGCGTGCTGCGGCAATATATTCCGTGAGGATGTACAATACTTTGTGCGTTAAATCCCGCTCCTTTGTGCGCCGCGGCGGCGGCGGCGTACGCGCATCGCTGGCGTTTCCGAGGTGTCAGGGCTGTCTGCAGTTAGAAAAAAGAAAAGATTTTTCTTGTAAATGTTGAGAAGAAGATGAAGAACTTTCAGGTCTTATAAGCGAGTTTTAATGTAAAAATTAAAATGTTAGCTTTACGTGAATTTTATTTACTAAAGACCTTTGTAAACTAAGAAAAACCTTCGCCTTTCCCTAGTCTGAAAATACATATATGTACTTCTACACGCAAACAAAGTTTTAGCTGATTTAAAGCGAAAAAAATGTTTTTTTTTTGCCTATATTGTAGTCCCACTGTTGGCCGAAGGCATCCCCATTTTTCTTCCAAACCTCCCTGTCTTGTGCAATCTCTGGCCATGTTGACCCCGCAAACCTTATCGGATCATCACACCACCTTCGCCGTGGTCTACCTCGAAGGCGATGTCCGCCCTCAGATTTGCCAACGGACAATGGAGCGCTGCATACTAGGAGCCAAGCGTACAAACCGAGTAAGAAAAAAACTTAAAAGCAATAAATACAATTAGTTCCATGTTCAAATTCATACAAATAAAAAAGCTTTTGCTATCAGCAAAAAAAAAAAAAATATTTACAAAGTATACTTTGTACACATTTTTTTTTTTTGATAGCAAAAGCTTTTTTATTTGTGAGAATTTACCTAAACCTAAACAAACATTGTCAAACGTGTGTTACATTTTACATCCTTGTCTAACAAGCCAATATCGCTAAGAATACGCGATAGAACCAGTTTCCTAGGCCGAGATCTACAAACAGTTACTAAGCACGTAGTTTGGCAAAGCCTTATTTCCATCACTATCGCACAACTGTCAAACTACAAGTGCCAGATGGAGACGAGACCAATGATTGTTTTTATATACTGTAGGTTTTTATTTCCATTTTCGTGTTAATATATTTTCTGTGTTCTTCCTGTGCGATTCCCAATAAATACTTTTTCTTTCTTTCTAAGTCAAAGCGCGTGCGAAGTAACGTTTATAGATCTCTGCGTTAGTAACGATATCTAGTTGCCGCCCTTCTGTTCTGTGCTTGTTAGTTATTATAGCCGTTTTGCTGTTTAAGCAGCCATTTCATGTGTAATGTATCCGTGTGGTGAATCCGTTCTGTTCGTGGATAAACGTTTTATGTGTGAACTTTTATTGCCGAAGGGAGGTTATCAAAATCTTTATTTCTCATACTTACATTTAATATTCTGCGTAAAAGACATCATATAATATTATTTTTAACCTAAAGTGTTTTCAGGAATTGTTTTGGAACAGACAGAAGCACTGATGAAGTGTTTAGTGATTCACAGGTTGAAAAGACCGAACTATTTCTACTTATCTAATAGTTGTGAACAATTTCAGAATTACTGCTGCCTGTATTTTTTTGGGTGGCTTTTTCCACATATATCATTATCACAATTTTTTTTCTTCTATTTTTTCGGGTTTCGCGCAGCTGTATCTTGGGCCAAAGATGTTTGAATTCTTTGCCATCGATACGCTAAGAAGACTTTTTTTTTCAAATTATCATTAAAAAAAACACTTCTTTTTCAACATACTACCCTGACTCAACACCCACATAAAGTAGCAACATCAATATTAACAAACACAACAAACAATAAATCGTTTGTCGATCGGTACAGCTCGATAACGATCGTTAGCTCAAATGTTAGCCGTCTATCCATTGATCTGTGTCAGTCACTGACTAATACCTAAATAATCTTGGGAACGTTCATACTATGTTATTGTTTGAGTAACGTAATATCACGCTTGTATGTTACGAAAGGATAGGAAGAGGTTTAATAGGTATACCCATAGAATAGAATACTCTTTATTATGTACACCATATAAGTTACAGACATAAACATAGTTTTTTTTTTTTTTCATATTTTGGTAGTCAAGTCTCATGTGATAAGGGGCGAGCCTAATATCATTTTCCGATTCCGCAACTACGGACTCCAGGCTACTTCTGAAAAGCTTAGAAGAACAACGTGGTCATACAGACAGACACGAAAAGCGACTTTAATTTATAATAAATGTATTTCGAGTTTTTTCGAGCACCACGCAGTTAGGTCACCGGTCATTTGAAACTACAAACTGGGTTTTACATATTGATTGAATCGAAAAAAATCACATATTCCCTATATTTTGACGAGTTATGCGAACGTAAATGTAGGGATCAGATGTTTTTTTTCGCGATTTCATGTTTAGTTCCATAGTAAAAGTTGTTCATAATGATGATTATAATGACCCCTTGAGAGGCTGTGCGTTAATTCAGGGACACGTTGTATAATAAAAATATCCCCAAAAAATCAGTACAGAGCAATTCTTTGCGACCTTACGCGATTTTTGTCTACGGTAACTGGCCTAATGCAGTTAACAATATAAGTCAGTCAGCAAGATGGTCGCGGGACTAAATACTTTTAGTTTTTAAAATAACAACCACTATGTTTTTGTAGCTCAGTCTAGGAGCTACAAAAACATAGTGGTTGTTATTTTAAAAACTTTTTGATAACATTAAATAAAAAAACGTAAAACTTTATGATATAAAACATTCCTCGTCAATCATAACTTCAATTCCCTATTGATAACATGAGTTATAGAAAAATAAAGAAGCAGCAATTTTATGATATGAAGAATTCCTCGGCATTCATAAATATAGTTGTTATAACCACACATTGGTGCAATTAAACAGAAACGTAGACAATATAACCGCTCCACAATGGGCGACCCCGATGCGTGGCGTGGAAACTGTCACGGCTTTCTATTGGAATCGCTTTACTTAGCCTCTTCTGTTCTTTGATAGCACTCAAGTGCGCCCATTGTGGATGTGTCAAAATTGAGTGATGATGATGATGTGTGTCTATAATTACTGCTATGCTAGTACTTCTGTGATTTGGATAATGTTAGGAAATAGGTTAAGGTAAGTTCTAGGTATAAAGAAGTGTACAGAGGGTGATGTGTTATTATGACGTATGAGGCAGCTAGCAAAGATAGTAGCTAGAGTCGACTCGTGTTGCAGATATATTGAACTAATCAGTGGGTTGCTTCATAGAACCTACATGCGTTGTTTTTTGATACAAATATTTATGGTTCTTTAATATTTATTTAATATCTCTATTTAAAAACCAATCCAAATCTAAAATATTTTATTGACTTCTCCTAAGTACGGTCTTTACAAACTCGCGCTTTCGAGCCTCATCACCAAAATCATCTGCCGAGCTTTTTCCCAACTATGTTGGGCTTCCAGTCTAACCGGATGCTGCTGAATACCAGTACTTTACATGGAACGACTGCCTATATGACCTCCACAACCCAGTAACTGGGTAATACGATATCCCGTGGTATGACTGATTGTCAGACTTTCGGGCTTCTGATGACCCGTAACGACTGTCAACGATCCACGAATGAAACTTTCGCGCTTTCGAACCTATTCTGATAAAATTAGATTTCTTACACAACAAGTTAAAGAAATGAATTTCACAAAAAGCGCGACAAAAGCGTTGTATCAGTCGGATAGTTCTACAGAACACAAGAGTTCCTTTTCCTACCAGTCGAGTATTTGGTTACATTGTAGCATGAAGCAATTAAAACATGAAAAAGCGTTAAAAATGTACTTCAAAGTTATGAGGCGCGATCGTCCTCGTTACAAGGTTGATGACACAACATATCTCAGGTTAGATAAGAGTTTCCGCAGGGTTCGGTGTTGGGGCCGCTCCTGTGGAACGTCGGGTACGACTGGGCTCTGCGCGGTGCGCTTCTCCACGGCGTCGGCGTCATTTGTTACGCCGACGATACGCTAGTTACAGCGCGTGGGAAGTCGTACCGGCAGGCGGCCATACGCGCGACTGCTGGTGTCGCGCACGTCGTGGGTAGGATCCGGCGGCTGGGCTTAGAGGTGGCATTGCACAAGTCTGAGGCCCTGTGTTTTCATGGGCCGAGGATGAAGCCGCCTCCGAGGTCCAGCATCATAGTAGGAGGGGTCTCCATCGCTGTTGAGTCGACGATGAAGTACCTTGGACTCGTCCTCGACAGTCGATGGAACTTCGGGCCGCACTTTACGCGGCTCGCCCCCCGGTTGTTGGGCGCCGCTTCTGCGCTCTCGCGCTTGCTGCCCAACCTGGGGGGGCCCAACTCCTCCTGCCGGAGGCTCTACATGGGGGTCGTACGGTCGATGGCGCTATACGCCGCGCCGGTGTGGGCGGATGCCCTGACGGCCTGCAACGTCGCCGCGCTGCGAAGGCCGCAGCGCGCGATGGCCGTCAGGATCATAAGGGGATACCGTACGATCTCCTTTGAGGCAGCGAGCCTCCTAGCCGGATCCCCGCCCTGGGATCTCGACGCAAAACTCCTCGCGTCACTCTATTGGTGGCGCGTGGAGGCAGTCGAGCGGGGCGAGCGCCTGGTGCCTCGACAGGTTGAGGCACGCAGGGCAGAGCTCCGCCAGGTCCTAGTGGCGGAGTGGCAGACGCGCTTAGCGCAACCCACGGCGGGGCATGCCGCTATAGCGGCAGTAAGGCCCGTTCTAGAGGAGTGGCTCAATAGGAGCCACGGCGCCCTCAGCTTCCGGCTGACGCAGGTGCTTACCGGACACGGGTGTTTCGGGAAGTACCTGTGTCGCATAGGCCGGGAGCCGACGTCCCAGTGCCACCATTGTGGTGATTGCCGCGACGATACGGCGCTGCATACGTTGGCGGAGTGCCCAGCCTGGGCCGAGCAGCGCCGTGACTTGGTCGCGGCCGTAGGTGCTGCGGGAAACCTCTCGCTTCCGGCTGTTGTGTCTACCATGGTCGGAAGCGAGTCAGGGTGGAGTGCCGTCGCCACCTTTTGCGAGGCCGTGATGCTCGCAAAGGAGGCGGCGGAAAGGGAGAGAGAGGCTGCCTCCTCTCTCCCCTCCCGCAGCAGACGCACTGGGCGTCGTAGGGTGGCCGACTTCCGGCCACCGTAGGGCGCGGCCTGCGGACGGCAGACTTGGGGCGTCTTGTCGTCCGACCAGCAACAGGCCTCGAGGCGGCGGCGTCGTGTTCCGCGCGCGCCTCATAGTGGAGTCCTGCGGCCGGGGTGACGGCCGCAGTGGGTGACGGGGCCCGCCTGACGTTCTGGCGGGCCAATACCCGTCGGGGGGTAGCGACGAATGCTTCGGCGATACCCGCCCCTCCGACACACGGGTACATGAGGAACACGGGTTGGTTTTTAGTCAGTAAGAGTCTGACAGTCCCCTTCGCCCTTCCCCAAGGGCGGAGGGACTCCATGAGGATTTTCCAACCCGATACCAAAAAAAAAAAAAAAAAAAGGTTAGATAAGAGTGAAGTGGAAATTAGTTAAGATTTAAGCACACGCCACGTCCAGAATGTTAGTGTGTGCCGCAAAATATAAGAAAAACCATTTAGCGAATACTTAACATGTAGTTTCAGAACAAAAATCTAAATGTTAAACGCAGTAATATAATAACTTAATGAGTGTTAACTTAATTATGTCTCTTGTAACTTCAAAAGATCGAGAGAAATATTATGCAATATTTTTTCGATTCCTAAAGTACTTACCACCACCAATCACCTTTGTACCTATTTTTCTGTTCTTTTTTTTTTCTTGTCTATTTATATATGTGTGTAAATAAATGGTAAAATAAATAAATAAGTAAGAAATGGATTATTTATTTATTTATTCCTTTATTTCAGGCAACTAAGGCCCATAGAAAAAAACAATACATACCATACTACTACAAACATACTTATAAACTAATACATACAAAATTATCACAAATACAATACTATAATAATATAAGTTAAAAATACTATAAATAAATACAACATAAAAAACTTATACTACCTACTGCGAGAGTCTGTCAGAAAACCTATTTCACTGGAACCTGAGACCCCTGCCTTAGATCCTTGAGTTAGATCTAATGAAATTACTTAGAGTAATACATTTTTTTCTCAATTCCTAAGGTATTTATGTCATTAGTGTATTCTGGTGTCTGTAGTGAATCTAATTGTCTCACTGGAATCTGCCTTAGATCCTTGAGTAGGTACCCTGAGTTAGACCTAATGAAATGAATAGTTATCATTTTTTTAAAAGTTAGAATAAGCTCCATACGATCTACACGGCTCGCATACCTAGTTTTACACCAACGTTTTATGGACCCGAAGTATATCAAACCGCTTCATCCATTCCTTTGTACCACACGCTACAATATTTCCTCAGTTTCATTAGCTACGTTCGCGATAACGGTAACGGGCCGTGGGATCGTACACGCATTACGCTCTTTTTAATTATCGGTCCTTCCCCCCCCCCCCCCACCTTTCTCTCCCCTTTGTCCCCCTTGATATCCCACCGGTCTGTTCACTACAACTTTTATTTAATTGTTATGTATGGATCTATCGTTTGCCTGCATGCTAGTTGAGCACTTTTATTTCTACGTTATGTATGCTAGCACTTATAATTAATTAAAATTGTAAAACGCGTGCTTTTTTCTACCGCGTATTACGCGTATTTAACGCGTAATTTTGTTGATTGACCATAAAAAGTTGCAAACAGTTAATGTGAAGCAAATCACGATTAAAATGACGGTCATAAATGACATAACATCCAACAAGTTATAATGATGATGAATGCAAACAACTAGATATTAATTTTATTTATGAATGTAATTTATTATTTTTAACATTCCTGATTTTATCTCCAATTACAACTACAACGTTGAAAAATGCGACATTATCTGAACATGCGCTGTAAAACATCATATTAATTATAAGCTCCACAAATAAAAACTTGTAGACATTGTTAATAAATTAAATTAATTACCATTTTGTAGTACTAAGTCGGCGGGATAAGATATAGATATCATCAACCACAGTTTCTCGGTAAAACTTCTCTCGGTGCACGATAAACGCACTAGCTTTAATTATAAAATTGTCCCTTTAAAAAATACAAAATGTAATAAAAAATAGAGATGGTGGCAAAAAAGCTTTACGCGTAGGCTCGCACCTGCCAATGGCGCGTCCAGATACGCCGTTTATATTTAGAAACCACTTTATTTAACTCACCGCCGAGCTTAAAGCTCCCGATAAAAAGGTTAGCTTAGTGCACTTGCGGTGCATCGTTTATTAAGAACCATTTACTTTTCGCCCATGATTGTATCAATCGGAGGCGGCGACCGCACCAGAGCCACGTAAATACTGTTTGGAAAAAGTTTCAATTCTCAATTCAAATATGAGTGTGGCTGAATAGAAAAAGACAATATTTTGAAATAAGAAGGCAAAGTATCAAGATGGTTGTTAGGTATGCGTTATCAGGTACGTTATGTTGTACGAGGAGATAGTGTACGGCCTCGCGAGCGGGTTCAGTATACGACGGGCGTGCTTAGAGAGAGCTCGCGCGTTGAAATCTTTTGCACTTCGGTGTGCTACGAAAACTACAATTTTCAACCGTATTGAAGTTTCTTTTGTTCAAAGAATATTTATTTTTTTATTCTGTAGTGAAACTGGAATTTTAATATGTGAATAGTGTTGTGTCTGTCTGGATTTTTATATATTATGACATTTGTAAATATATATTTTTGGTGCAGTCGAAATTAATTCGGAAAGGTGAGTGACATTAATTTTAACTGTATAGTAACGAGTTTTGAGCTTATTATAATTTTACTGGTTTTATAAAAGTATTAAAATATACACTGCTGTAGGTAATCCTTCAGTATGGGCCTACAATATTGACATTAGCTGTTGCGTGATGGGAGGCAGCTAATAAGTATAATTTGCGAGGATAAGAATACATCGGGTAGATAACCGGATGCCTGGCTATCCTGTTTTGTAAATTATCCTTCAGGTTTCTAGGAAGTTGTGAAGGATGTCCGTGTCTTGTGCTATTATGGCGTAGATGTGAATACAAAATGACTTCTTAATGTCTTTTGTAACAAATGAACATCAAATTAATTTGATTATGTAGTTCACTTTAATCGTTTAAGGAAAACGTTTTTATTTGATCCAAATTTGATTTCAAGTAAGCTGACATTTATTTAAAATGTCAATTTAGAACGATGATTTGAGCTTTTAAAAGTTCAGCGCTATTAAGTTCATAGTTTTCCCGGGTTCGGGTCATACTAAGATAACTCTAGTACTTGTTATATAAAATTTAATTTAAGTAATAAATTACTTTGCTTTGTTAAACAAGAATATTAATAAAACCGTTACCTACTTATATTGGAATGCGTTTTGACCTTCGATGCAAAAAGTTTGATCAAATAGGAAACAATAGTATCGTAGGAACGTGATAACATTCAAAATTTTATTTCAAAATGAATGAACACGTTTTGTATTAAAAATAGCACATACACTACTTGTCAGGTCAGGTATCGAGAAACTGAAAATAAAATTGAGTTATTAAAAGTTAATAAGTAAATGAAATCGAGTATCTTTGGAGAAACACTGTTGATAATTCTAGCTAGCTTATGTGTTTCGAATTTGCCTTGTAATTTCAATATGCAAAATATTCACTATCGTTGACTATTACAGAAAAAGCTTAACTTCAAATCTCTATGATCTAAACATAAAAAAAAACAATTTTCATTAACAAATCATTCATTCGTGTAAGCTCGAACGTCATTCAAACTTATGTAAACCTACGGCTAGAATTTCAATGAACCAAACAACTAATTACCTTCACAAATAATATAAAATAAAATAGTGTTTACAAAAATTACGCGACTTTAACATCCAACATGAAAGAAATGTTACCGAGTGGCGAGTTATTTCGAAAGCGAAGCACTGGCGTGGACCTGCATTCTTGCATCTTGGATCTCGTCGGACCGGCGGGTGAGGGGTACGGGGTGGTGAGGTGGGGCGGGGGAGGGCGAGACGTCCTTAAGGGCCATCTCTTGTATTGACAAAAGGGAACATTAAGGGGTTAATTTAGTTTAGTTGTTGATTCTTCTCGTAGCTGTTTTACTCTAGGTTCTTATAAACAAAAACGAATCGGTTTGCTTATCAATTGGAGGATATAAATAGATTCCTAAGCAAATTGTACCTGTGGTAGCTACGTCCATATGGGAGGAAAGCAAAGTTATGAGGTGTTTGCTTCATTATTGGTGAATATATAAGAGTCTAAATTTTAAGCAATAACTATCCGTAAATTATAGGAATACATCATTAATGAAGATCGTGACTTCGGAATCCTAACTAAATTGAAGAGTTGAAAAAAAATCAGCTGTTCCCTACATTTATGTTCGCATAACTCGTCAAAATGTAGGGAACATCTGATTTTTTTGTCGCGATCGATTTCGTTAATTTTTGTAAATCGTCAGAAAAGGCGTTAACAAGTATGTGGTATAATTTATTGCTTATATGTAGTTTATATACTGTATAGTGAAAATAAATAATACATTTTAGAAAATACACAGTATATTATTATAATGATACTAGCTTATTGTTGACTCACAGCAGGACAAAGGCCTGCCGTGCGATTCTGTAACCATCTCACCGTGAAAGCTTGAGTGAAGTGAGCGTGGAGTGAGCTGTCATTCGCTAGGGATTAACACTATTAAGTGCTCACTTCACTTTGATTTCACGGTCAGATTTTTACAGAATCGACCGGCAGTTCTCATTGGGAGAAGGCATGCTTGCTTAAGACGCAATCGTGGTGATGAATGCTCGTCCCTTCTTTAGTGTTGGCAATTTCAGCCTTATACAACATGTAACGTTAAATGCGCAAAACCTCACACACCCCGACTGATTTTTAATTCAATTGACCTATTACAGAGAGAAAATAAGTCATTAAAAAAATTGTAAAGGTTTTATGTGCTGTTTTAGTTTTACTGGCCATTCTGATCGTTTCTTGCGTCTGCGACGACGCTTTATCGAGGGAGGAGTCGTCACCGGGCCGTTGCGCCGCGCTGACATTGGCTTGCTTGACCTATTAATAAATAGACACGGCAACGTTTTTAATGAAGATTTTTTGAAAAATGTGACCTATATTAAGAAGTGGTTTAATGAATTCTGCTCGTTATTTTGATTAAACTATTTTTAGGTTTTGCGCATTTAGCGTTACACGTTGTATAAATACCAGCGGTGCTATTCTGTAATAATCTCACCGTGAAAACTCAAGTGAAGTGAGCTGTCATTCCACCTGATGCTACCTACAAATTAATTGATAGCTTACTTCACCCAATTTTTCACGGTGAGATTTTTACGGAATAGCACGGCAGTTTCTGGCCGCGATTTCGTCCTCGTGAAGTTTCTAGTTCCCCCAACCCACTCCGTTGCATCGCGTCGCCTGTCCGCGCTATTACTTTGTTTTTGTTTAGCTCTTTATTCTATTTTTTTTTTTGCTCGGTTCCTAAAAGTCCTATCGTGATTTTAAATAGCCTTGTTCAAGGATTGGACTATCAAATACAAAAATAATTCGACTGGTAGTTCCAGGGATTAGCGCGTTCGAACCAACAAACTCTTCAGCTTTAATATATATATGGATAAGTCTAGGTTTTTTCACCTTGTTTGGATATTATATTTCCTAGTTATCGACTGCAAAGCAAGTAAATAAGTGCTCGACTCTAGATAACTCGTGAACTGAATGAAATGTGAGCAGATGACAACGTTTGCTCACATTTAATTCAGTTCACGAGTAGTATTTAGATATCCAGGTTACAAAACCTGGATATCCAAATACCATGAAGAGACAAAGCTTGTTGTTTTTAATAACAAAATTGCAGATGTCTGACACAAAAGAGGTTTAGACCGCGTTTTTTAGCACAACTGTATAGTTTTATTTGAAAAACTTGTGAAATGTAACTTCAGGTTTTATTAACTTTACTATAATAAGGACTGGTTTCACAGTTTCCGGATAGAGATTATACATTTTCACCAGCCGGTCGATTCTGCAAAAATCTCACCGTGAAATCATAAGTGAAGTGAGCACTTAATAGTGTTAATCCCTACCGAATGACAGCTCACTCCACGCTCACTTCACCCAGGCTTTCACGGTGAGATGATTACAGAATCGCATGGCAGAAGGTCAATTATCGTAATTAAAAACGTCCCAAATCTAGTCGCAATCTTATCTCAGCGACAATCAATGTCAAAAACTTGTCAAAATTTTAGGGAAATTAGAGGTATTTTTAACAGATTGAGACTGAGATCTCTATGATTTTTTTTTTAAATAACGGGATGCATTAAAATGGAATATAATGGTTATGTTATTATCACGCTTAAAAAAACTTACCCGGCGGTAGCGAAAAAAACGCCTTATTTTCTTATTAATTGGGACTTGTTATATTAATCCTTATTTATGCTACAAATTATTAAGATGAATAAACGGAGTATTTAGCTGTGAATAAATACATAATGAATTTAACGAGCTACCAATACAAGTGGCTGTGCCTTAAGTGAATCTTCTTTGTGCTGATTTACCAAAGGGCAGTTACGCTGAAGCGCTGCGATATTTTCGGTTAAATGCTCGCTTACTAGAGTAAATAAATCGACTGCCGCAACAAACACTATCGAAACTGCAAATCACGTACTTCAAAGGAGAGCAATTCAAAGTTGTAATTCGATGCAAAATATGAGATAAAAATAGATAGAAATAGAATATAATATACTTCAGTAAAATTATATATTATATAATTTTACTGAAGTTAGTAATACAAAATATTTTGCAACGAATTACAACTTTGAATTGCTCTCCTTTGCAGTACGTGATTTGCAGTTTCGATAGTGTTTGTTGCGGCAGTCGAAATATTGTATTAATCAACCTTAAAGTAGTAGTTTTATTAATATACAATGTTGGTTGGAAGGTTTATACATTATAGTGCCTGTGCCAATGTGACCTTTTCAATGTCTTTCGTGCTTTTTGAGACACTACTGACTGGCATCGAAGTAAAAATATGACAACTAGTCATCCAAAATCTATCACACAACATAAATTACGCTTGCTATTTCTGAGGTGTCTCGCCAATCATGTCTAAGTCCCATTTAATCGTAATTGTAATACAAGCCTCTTGTTGTCTTTCTGCAGGGCGTGGATCACCTCACTTGCTCAAGAAGGGTTGGCGATTTTAGACTTATATTTACCAAAAGTCCAGATTTTCTCGCGATATTTTCCTTCACAGATGTCAGTAATATCCAAAAAAACATACGAATACATCTGAATTGAAAAGTCACACTGGTACTTGCCCGAATTGGAACCCACAACCTCATGCATGAGAGGCGAGGCCTTACCCAAATTCTAATTATCTAAAATTGCCAAGATGCAGTTAGTCAGCCCAGTGATTAATGGTCCTTCCTTCTCTGTATCGGAATGCGTCTTTCGCCTTTACATCGCTGCAAAATAAATGACTTCGCTGTTTATCAAATTCGGCAATGATTTTTATATCATCGCACCTTAGAAAGAAACTACAAAAATAACCATCAAAATGACAGCTTTTATCTTTAAAATTATCTAACAATGACGCATCAGTATATAACAATACTATTTTATGTGCAAACGTATCACTAAAGAAATCTTCAGTCAGAATAGTGAATAGTGCATGCAGTTTCACAACTTTCTTAAAGAACAGTGAAAACTCGTAAAACTTAAACTTAGCGGTTGCTCTATGGTTCTTGAAAGTTTGAGCACGTAGGTCTTAAATCTGAAGTAATTTCTTGGTGCCAGGACATAGCACCTATTTCAAGGTGCTATGCGGCGTGACAGTGCGATGGTGCCTAATATACCATCTGATGATGAAGCTAAAATAGCTGACATTTATGGTGTACATAATAAAGAGTATTCTATCTATCTATCTGAATCATTTACTGCTCCTGTCGTGTGCGCATGAGTTGTATGAGAGCAAGTTTGGTAGAAGGCTTGACCCCAAGGCTGCAGAAGGCTCTTTCCCCTTTACCCTGCTGAATTTGTTATAAATGAAGCCTTATAACAACGAATACTTTCATCATATAAGCCGAAAGACGTCCACTGCTAGACATAGGTCTCCCCCAAAGCACCTCCACCTCGACCGGTTCTGTGCTTCTCGCATCCAACGGGTACCTGCAGCCAAGGTGGTCGGTCCGCCTTGTGGGAGGCCTTCCAACGCTACGTCTTCCGGTACGCGGTCGCCACTCCAGAACCTTTCGGGCCCATCGGCCATCTGTTCTGCGAGCAATGTCCCCTGCCCACTGCCACTCAAATTTGGCAATTCTTCGGGCTATGTCGGTTACCTTGGTTCTCCTGCGGATCTCTTCGTTTCCGATTTGATCACGCAGGGAAACTCCAAGCTAGCCCTCTTCTTTGGGTGCCTTCTAATAAGGTCCATTGTAAGTGACCACGTTTCAGTGCCATAGGTCATCACAACTGGCAACACGCACTAGTCAAAGACTTTCGTCTTGAGACACTGTGGTATGTGGGACGAGAAGATATTGCGTAGCTTCCCGAATCCTGCCCAGCCGAATCGGATTCGACGATTGACCTTTTTATCGAAGTTGGACCTACTTAACTGGACAGTGTGTCCTAGGTAAACATACTCGTCCACAACTTCGAGTGTAGCGTCTCCGATCTTCAATACATAATAAAATTATACTCTTATATCTACATAATTATAATCAAAAAGTAAAGAAGAATTTTTGTTTGTTTGTTTGGATGTAAGTTCCGGATTGCCCCAAAAACGGCTGAACAGATTTGAATAAAATTTGGCATACAGATTGCGTTTAACCTGGATAATATAATACACGTACATAGGGTACCTTTAATCATGGTAGTAGGTACGTTCCCGTGAGACATTAACGACATCCACGCGTGCAGAGCCGCGTGCAAAACCAAGTTATAATTTTAATAAAACAAAACGTTCTCACCGTTTGAAAACAAAAAAACACTTGTATGATACATGTCCACAATTTACCTAAAAAACGTAAAACGAAAGCCAATAAAATTGTCAGTAACAGTCTGTTTAACACCTCGCCGACGATGTGATAATGACGGTTGACGCGGCATGACGTTGCTTGACGGCGGATTACGTAACCATCGACAAAAACGAACGCATTGCTTGCCTCGCAGCTCGCACCCGCTCTAGAGATAGAAGAAAGTTACACAATAAACTTTATTTGCTTTTAAACCTCACTTTGATAACTCAATGATCGATTGCGTTTTGTTTCGTTGACGTAGAAAGTCTTGAACACTTATTTTGCGTATCTATATTCTTGAATATTCTATATTATCTATTGTTGCTTTCAACCAAGTGTTCTGTTTGTAAATTTAAGTTGTTATATTTAGAAGAGTTAGTAACAATAACATATAATATGGTGTATTAAGTTTTTCTGTACGAAGGGATCTCGGTATGTAAGGATGGTCACCCATCCACAGACCAACCGCGGCAAGCGTAGCTTAACCTTAACGATCGACCTGTGCGGCTGTTATTATTTAGCCACGGGCCCCTCATTTTGTGGTTCATGGCCATGTAAAAATAATGGTAATGGGTAATCTGTCCACTGTCTATTATGATGATTTATGATTTATGTAGGTTTAAGCCAATTTAATATAATAATCTCACAAAAAAGATATGTAAAGGAACCATACCGATTTATCGATGTAAGAGATATTTGGCTACCTACTTTTTTTTTGTAATTCATTATGACTATTAATTGCTATATAATTTGATGAATAAATCAGAAATTTAATAGCAGTTCGATTATCTATCTTCATCTTCTATCTGTAGTGTCTATATATTATATAAAAAAAAAATTCTATTCGTTGGTATGCGCACCACTTGAGAACGGCTGGATTCATTTGGCTATTTTTTGTTTTAATATGTTTCTAATTATCCGAATTGGCTTTATATAGCACTAAAAATTGGAAAAGTAGCCCGGTTTTTTTTTTAAATTTCGTATCGTTCTTTTTTCTATGGGATTTTCGTATTGAATATTAGGACAACGTCTTGGGCCTACCCAAGACGTTGAAGTCTGTTCTGACCCTAGTCAGCTTGTCGATACTAAATATCGAAGACTGTGACATAACATTTTAATTATAACTATTTCATTAAAAGAAATTGATTCGCGCATTTCAATCATAACTTGTCGTGAAGGCTTAATAACGTCTGTAATTATTATAGGATAAAGGATTACATAAATGAATAAAACATTTAACTTAATAGTGTTTCCATGTCATGATTCATTCAAATTAAAATAGACATAACTATTCTTTATGTCGGTCGTGGCAGGAATATTAATGTTTTCATTTTGATTAATATCAACGAAACGTGGTATGAATATTATTTTAGAAAGATTATGGAATTATTAAAAAAAAAGGAAATACCTTAACTTCTTTGTTGTGTAATGTAGCCTTGATCCTTCACAAACTATGAATTTAAATCGTATTTGCATAATTGTGCTACGAGGGAGAAATAAAAGAGTTTGGACCACTGCATAGGCATTGCGTTCGCACGGACGTAATAATATCGCGGTCGGATTTTATCACGCACTAGATTTTTAACGCACTGCTTATATAGCGCCGAAAGTTGAAAATAAAAAAAAACCGCCGCGGTCAAAACAGGCCCGTGCGTACCTGGCCTTAGTCCTTTACTTTGCCATATGTGTAGTAATTTCTGAAGTTTTATAAAAATAAAATAAATAGTGTGTACTTCGATGATTATATTCATTATTAAGCTCCAGAAGTCTCAGCCAAATAGCCATCTAAACATAATTGAAGCACGAAGTTACACAAAAAAAAAAGCGCGTAAGAAGCGTAAATTATATTAAAACGCTTATAATTGGCCGTCAACTGGCCTTGAATGGACGGCGGTCAACGAACGGAGAAAGGTACATGGCTGATGATGTTATGTAAAAGTAAACAAGTTAGAAAATAACTCTGTTACGATTATTGCGTTAGGTAGTCATATTTTGAGGGCGCATTGGTTTTTAATGTACGATAAAACGGAGAAAGTTAAGTCGTGGCGAGAATTTAAATGTACTCGTAATGTTTTTTAAGAATCCTACACATTATCGCTTAAATCTGTAATTATGAAATTATAGTGTTCTTTTTATGTTTCGAACATACTATATGCATTCATGTATAATAATCGGTTTTGCTAAAGGCATTGCCAAAATTATAGTGATTGTTTTTGGCTTCGAGATTTTATCGTAGTTCAACAAACTTTATTGATCCAGCTTCGTTACTTAATTTTCTTTTAAAAATATGTATTGAAAATTGAAATAGACTTTGCCATAATGCATTTCGTCATTACATCGAAGATAACACATATTCGATTTGGGTACAGGCGTTGCCAGAAGTATAATTATTTTTGGCTACGATATTCTTTTATAGTAGTTTAAAAAAAAAAACTTCGAGCTTTGTTTCATAATTTTCTTCTGAAATATTTATTAGAAATAATTAATACGTTTCGCTGGTACAGACTACAAAACAGTCGTTTCCCTTCTTTTTTTTTGTACATTCTCAAACATCGTAAACAATCTCGCAATTTCTACATATTAAAAATAGGCATGTCGATAAAAAAGTTTCTTCTATCCAGACGATGTCCATTACAGCAGTAATTTCGTTCGTACGTGTCTAATAAAGAAATACAATTTGTAACACAATAACTAACGCTCGGCCTCCATGTCAATATGAGTCCGCAAATAAAAAAAAAAGGTTGATAATATTTTAGCTGGTATATTGTATATCGAATATAATGGTAGAAAGACGTACTTATGTAGGTAGTAGTTTCTTGCCCGTTCTTCTCCATAGGTACCTACTACGCTTTGAAATGGGCAACTAGCTTCATCTTTCTGACAGACCGATCCCTTGACGATTCAAAAGTGGTTGTAACGGGCTTAATTGAAATAAATGCTTTGAGTTTGAGTTTTATTTGTATAAATATCTTTTCTTTGTATGTGTTAGAAAGCGATGTACCTAGAATTATTTGATGAATTTATCCAATATATTCCTGAAGTCAAAACAAATTACAATTACTATAAAAATTGCTTGTGAAATTCGCCGAACAAGACGCCTAAAACGTAACAATTTTCAGTTTTCACCAATAAAAGTTTTCAGGACTCGTTTCAAAATCAAACTTAAAATAGCACTTCACTTCAGGTGCGAAACGCACCGTGATATCTTTACAAACGTATATTATCAAGTAATTGCACAGTTTAGTTGCGAGCGACATAGGGTTAGATCGTATCTCCCTGATGTATAGGGATGCGATGCCCCCAAGCACACGCTTATCGATGATACTGCCTCCGACTTCGCCGATTACGTATGAGAATAACGCATTATCGATATTCATAATGCTGTCCCTCGTTACGAAGCTAATAGTTACCCGTGAGATAAGCAGCCACCATTCATCTGTAATGACGTTTGCGCTTAGCGAATGTGTCAATTAAATCCTTAGCAAGATTTAAAGGCCGTTGTTATCTTGCTATTGTAGATAGAAATGCGTTACTTTCGATTTAACTCGAGAAATTGTTCGGTGGAGCTGAATTAAGATATTTAGAGAGTGTAGTTGTGTCTATTGATTAGACTCGGTTGTCTAAGTTTTGCTATCTAGTCTAAGCTTCGGAGAAACAGACTCATGATGCAGATATTGAACTCATGCTATGAATGACTTAGGGATCATAATGAGAAGGTTAGTGACGCGAACCTTCTCATTAATTATCATATTCTATGCACTAAAAGTCAGAAACCAGATTTTAATAAGTCACTTTTTGAAACACAAGCTGAAATCTACACCGCTGAGCAAAGTTAAGTTGTTTTATATTTTTTTAAACAATCTCCTAACTATCTCCCCGTATTTTTGTAATTTAAGACATCGTTAAAATAGTTTTGAAACCGAAAAAGCAAAAAAAGCGATCGCAGACGAGAGCTGGCTTCGAGATTTGGATAATAGTTGTATCAAACTTTATTCCCCCAGTTTCCGCGGCACGTTTCCCATAACGAATCACGGTTCACACGTATTAACAACTTTTTTGTTGAACTTTGGAAAAAAACGTTTTTCTTTTTTATGTCTATGGTCAATGTATCTACTCGTATGGAACTTCCAGCATACTTTCGTTTACAGTTAGCTTTATCCTAATATAAAGTCTATACGTCCTCCTCAATGTGGCCGTTCTTTTTTTTGTCAGAGCTGCCGTGCGATTCTGTAACCATCTCACCGTGAGCTTGGGTGAAGTGAGCGTGGAGTGAGCTGTCATTAGGGATTAACACTATTGACACTGCTCACTTCAAGCTCACTTCACATATGATTTCACGGTGAGATTTTTACAGAATCGACCGGCTGTTCTCATTTTAAAAATCATCTTGCGGTTTGACTAGCCATGTCATTCAGTCATTTCGTTGACGGTCTACCACCAAATTTTAACCTGCTTTATTCTCGTACAGTGGTGGCCCAGTGGTAACGGCACCCATTTTCAAGTCGTGGGATTGAACCCAGACGGGCGTTTTACTTTATGTAAATTATTTCATCAGCACTGCTGTCAAAACAGTGAAGGAATACATCGTGAGGAAACCAGCAAGTCCTAGAAACAAAGAAAATTAGAAGACATGTGGGATCTACTAATCCGCACTGGGCCCACGTGGTAGATTACAGCTCTCTCCCTCTCACAGCTTTCTGTGAGACACAGAAAGCTGTGGTCCTAAAGAGGAGGTCTCTTCTTTAGGACCCTCTTTAGGTGTCCCAGCAATGGGAACATCATGGGCTGATTATGCTTGTCCTCATACCTCGTCATCTTATCTTACGGAATGACAAACTCATCTCGACTTTAACCCAATGATCCGTACAATTTCAACTTTACCATACATACTCGTATCATCGAATCTTTTCTATTCAAAATTCAAAGTTTCTCGAATGCATTGCAAATAAAAAAGCGTTGCCCACACATTTAGTAGGCGTGCGAGAAAGTTACTCGTGTTAGAGATTGATATCTCGGTGGGTGTCATAGGTAAGTGCCGCAGATACTATCGTCCGTTGCGATGCACGTTGCGTTGCTATCATCGATCAAGTTGCATAACAAAGCGATAACGTTTGGTTTACTGTGTCTATTATTAATTTTGGTTTATATAATACGGTCATTGAAAACACAAAGGGGGCTCGTTGATTTATTGCGATAATTACCGGACTATTATGTCATGTATTTTAATTCGTGAATTTTGTCACGATTCATTAATTTAGCATTGCATTGCTAATTTTAATAAAGCATGTTGGTTAACAACAGCAAACAGGCGAACACTTACCTTTTGTAGTGATAGCTCCTCAAAAGTCTGATGTTGATTATCGAAAAGATAGACAAGCCGGTCGATTCTGGAAAAATCTCACCGTGATAAATAAGGTGAAGTGAGCTTAGAGTGAGCTGTAAGTCATGCTGAAGCTAGGGATTGACACTATTGACGACTCACTCCACGCTCACTTCACCCAAGGTTTCACGGTGAGTTGGTTACAGAATCGCACGGCATTTGGCCATTTCTGGTAATGAAATACGTTCAAAATCTAGTCGCAATCTAAACTCAGCGACAGTCAATGTGTTAAACTTGTCAAAATGTAGTGAAATTATAGGTATTTTTAACAGACTTCAAAAAAGGAGGTTCTGTATTCGACCCGCATGTATGTATGTTTGTATGTCCGCGATTTTCTCAAAAACTAAGGAACCAATTTTGATGTTTCATCAACGTGATCTACATACTTTAAGGAAGGTTTTAGTATATAATACATTAGGTAATTATTCTTATGTACGAAGTTATATGCATAAATGTACTGCATCTCCGGCATTTCTATGCGAATTTTGATGATTCTTCTAGTCGGTGTCTTCAATTCTTCAATGCACCTTAGCTTGGCACCGCTTGGCTGCAATTGTATATCTATGTATTTTTTTAACCGACTTCTTAATGGGCAAGGTATGCCTCAGGGGAAGTCCCATATAAATTCGATTAACTTTGCGTGGGTAGTTTTTGAGTAACTTCAATAATACGATTTTTTTCCACTTAGTTTATATTGATGATGTTTTAATAACTTTCTGACACTGATATAGCAAGTACTGTTAATTGAATTTGTGTGGGGTAGGTACAACTAAAAAGTGAAAAAAAAAATATAAAAAAAAACACCGACTTCCAAAAAAACACAACAAAGTGAAAAATAACTTTAATCTCGGAAGTCGGTGTCAAAAAACGAAAATTCGGAACCAACAACTCCGAAATTAAAGTTATTATTCAGTTTGTTGTGTTTTTTTGGAAGTCGATTGTTTTTTTTTTTTGACAGATTGAAACTGAGATCAGACTGTGAACAATCTTAAAATTACGAGAATTGCCCCACAGTTCTAAAAACACTATACAGATAGTACATGTCCTATCGACAAAAAATCAAAGACGATCAACTTCTAAACAAGCAATATTCGTTACAATTAGATCTTAGAGAAAACACGATCGCTCCAAAAGTCGTCGGCTCGAAAAACAAAAGGCATGGAAGTGTTCGCCACGGTTGATTAGCCCCCGGAGCAAGCGATGTTACCACCTGGAGGCGACTTATTGCGTTTGTAACTCAACCTAAGCAGCGCACGGGTTGAGAAACGCCTACGAGTGTGAAGTGAGGGTTGGATAGTGTAATTGTTGGTAATCGAATGTGATATTTTGCGCCGTCGGAGTAGTTGAGAATATGTGGTTGATACGATTGACAGAAGGTACTTAAAAGCTAACATAACGTTGTAAAAACTAAATACTTAAATCAGCCTTTCATTCATAATTCATCACTTAGTTATTATTGCTATGTATAAAAGTCTGTACTGGGACGATCTTATTACCATAATTACCTATTCAAGTCATATTATTTGTAACAATTGAGATTTATTGCAAACAGTCAAGCAATACCTATTATTGTTCACAAAATATTTACTAAGCTTTCCTCACAGCTACGTCGTAGGCTAAAGATACCTTCCTCCGCTATCATAACTCCCAATTGAGTGACTTCGTGGGCGTCACGTCACGGCAAGTGCCATTCTGCGTATTGAAGCAACGCCGGTAGTTCATGCCATGACTCAGCATTCTTGACCACGTTCTAAATTCGATTTGATTTAATACTTTTTTACCAGCCAGTAACTTGCGAGGAATGTCGACTGCTTCGTAATTTGTCAAATTTCGAATGTATACGGACTTTATGAAGGTTTTTTTTTTTTTTTGGGTGTGATGGCCAGTGCCAGTGCGTACAGTTGCTGACGGTGTGTTCTGTACAAATCTCATCGTTAAAACTTAGATGATTACATGAAGTGAGCTGCGAATAGTGTCAATCCCTAGCATCAGGTATAACGACAGCTCACTTCAAGCTCACCTCAACTAAGTTTTCACGGTGTGTTTTTTCAGAATAGATCGACTGATTCTTTGAAGTTCAGATTTAATGCTTAGGTCAGCTAGGCATTGTGTCTGATTTACTGTTTCCGCTTAAATGCAAATACGAGAATGACTTGGTATTTCTTCGATTTTATGCATTTCCCGTCTATTTTCCTTGTTTCGGGGTCAATTGCGAGATAGTTATGTTATGGCCTTGCATAATATGCCTTGATTGTAGGTGTAGCCCGGATTGTATCGTAAAATAATTCGACGTAAATCATAAAGCCTTAAAAATTGTTTCTCTTTGAGAATCTTAAACAATGGGTTGTTTCTAATTAATAGGTAGAGAATTGACGTGGACCATATTTTCATTGAATTATATAAGTAATAAAAGCGGAAGCCAGAGTGATTGTGAAACAAACCTTAAACTAGTTTGTACTTAGCTAAGCGATGGGCTTATTTCTAAAGGTATTTTGAGGAAACAAGACCTATTTCTATTTAAATAATGGTTTTTTAAAGACATTAAACTGAGAACTTTCTTAAATACCAAGAAAAGTGTAAAAAAGTCACTCTAAAGTATGGAATAAACCCAAGATCGATTAGGTTAAATTAATCACTAATTAAAATAAATAACACCGGTAGTGATGTCCATAAACAAATAATAGTATTTTTTTAAACTGTTTTTTTATGCACTTAGAACGTTCCATCTTCAAATACCGATTAAATGCCAAGAGTTCGAGGTTCGTGTCGTGACCCTGCACTCACCGCATACATTATTTTTAATTAACCGCAATCAAGTCAAACATACGAGTTTAATGTGCTCTTCATAGTTTAAAGGTTAAAACATTATAAGCCTTATTTATTAATTTTTTCATTCATTAATTCATTCATTTATACTTGTTATTCGTGCTAACTTCCTCGCGTTTTTGCAGCAATATAAAAACATAATTTAGGTATTTTTTTCCAAAATCTTCACAAAGGACGTTTTCACGTCAAAAATCTTGTAAAATACGCCATAATGTGAAGCCCAGTAGAATTAGCCACAGTTTTTACGACACCTAAATCAGGCTGTAAAAAAATTCATTGTATCAGTCCAGGTTCGCACGGGCGACTTTTTAACGCGACCATTTTTTATAGCGCACTGGATTTTCAACTCTCGGTATTGAGCCGAGCATTGAGAATCCAACAGAGTGCTGCCCAACCTAAAAAAAAACACTCTTTGATTTTCAAATCCCGGTGCTAAACAGAGCGTTGAAAACGCAGTACTCGTACCTAAATAAATGGATATGAGGGCTTAGCCCACGTGCTTTTTTAACGCGACGTTTCTTTAACATATTCTGGATTTTGAAACCCAGTGTGTGAAAAAAAAAATCGACGCAATAAAAAATCACCTTTGGGTACGAAGGTTTCTATCTTATTTGAACCTCCCTGACATCGCAACGCCCAGTGTGCCACGTTTCGCTAACCGACACCAAAAAAGACAAATTAAAGCGTGCAACAGTCGAGACAGCGGTCATCTATCGGAACGAACTTCGTGTTCATTAGCAGGAGAGTTTTGTATCAGTGAATAGCTATCATTTTTTATAACTCCTTCTATAATGATAACCGGCCATATCGAATAACTGAGTTCTCGATTAACTATATTAAGTTTCTCGCCATAATAAAGGGCTTTTGTTTGAACTAGCTATTATTAATGTGTTGAATTATTTTTGCGTTACATTTAGAAGCGATAGTGTGAAATCGAAGTTGTTATAAAATATTTTGTGCAATCGTTTGTGTTGTGAAAATATTTCGAAAAGTATCAGAACCATAAACTATTTGAGTTTATCAACTCAAAGCATTTATTTCAATTAAACCAATTATTACAGGCACTTTTGAATTGTAAAGGCAACTAGCTTCAAGAACGTAGCTGCAACCATCATTTGAAATCAAAATATTGTTACAAAACATAACCGGTAAAGTTGTTAGTTGACAGGCAATGGTATGCTTTTCAAAACTACCAGGTTAGCTTAGAGTTAAGCACAGAACGTAAAAAAGCAATAAAAGAGAAATGTTACACTAAAACATCGAAAGTATAACAAATGTATTATTTAGAACAATGCAATAATTTCTCCCGTAAAACTGTGACCCCGTTTGCGAACACGCAAGTTATAAAAAATATGTAACTCTCTGAAACCATGAAATTAATTTCACATGTAGCTAAAGAGAACACTGAACCAGACTAACCAATCAGCGAGACTTGTTGGCCCGACCATTGACGAAAAGTGACGTAAGAAACCGAGTTTTGAAAATAGAATACCTAGTACTACTTTTTTGATGCTAATTGGAATGAGCAAATAGAAGAATGGTGTTGCTAGTGAAAGTGAATTATGTAATGTTAATTTGTACACGCACTGACTAATCATTGGAAAAAATGTATTTGGTTGTAATATAAAAATATGTAATTACAAACGGTACTGAAGTTATCAGTGCGGTCGATCTTAAACCGTATGAGTTATTAATTTCGTTAACTCATTATTTGAATAATTAAAATAGAGTTTAATGAAAGTGATCATGTTATAGATTGAAATAAGTTTTTTCGCTTTCTGTATTCAGGAAACTTTTTATGGAAGATAAAGCTAAGATCCTAGCGTGATTTTGAAGTTGTCATTCAGTTACTGAATTATTATGCAGCAGAATCTATTTAAAACCATTTTTTAGTATTCATTGACTAAAGGCGAATTTCACCAATGCAACTTAACGCGATAAGCAGATCTAAACCGCGTTCTAGTCAGTATGTCAATATTCCACAGTAATGATGACACTGACAGCTCTCGAGCGCGGCTTAAATGTGAAATCGTTAAAACAAAGGTATGATGGAAGCCAATAAATCTACTTCGAAAATTTTCTTCGAGATAGGTATTTAAATGGCCTATTTCGAGTATCTTAGTTAATGAAGAAATAACAAACCAGACAGACATTAAACTTAATAAGACCGAACTTACAACGTACATACGTAAGTTAATCATAAATAACGGTAAATAGGTGTTTCCTTACCTTAATCTATGCTACTTAATATAATCACACATTGATTAATACTTAATGACAGCAAATAATAAATGGTTATATAATTGGTTTACCAAATCGACAGATTTGTTAATAGAAGTTGTGAGTAGTTCAAAGCCATAAAGAGTGCATAAGACAAATAAAATATACTTTGTCTGCGTGTTTCATTTATTTTTTCTAGGCTTCCCTAAGGGGCGTAGAGTGATGTAAAATATCCTCAAGAATTGGGCTACTCGTATCAAATGTAAAAGAATTATTTAAAATCCGACGGATAGTTCTAGAGATTAGCGCGTTCAAAACCTCAAACAAACTCTTCTGCTTTATTATATTAGTAGAAAATGCCACAGTAAACATGAATAATTAGACTATTATTCTCTTGAAATTATTATTTTGTCACCTTCAAACAAGACCCTTATGAAGTGGGCTAGTCTTGGTCCGAAACGTCTACAGCGGGCAACGGTGTCCATGTTTTTCTTACACATATGCAAATCACAGTTCAAGTACGACCATGTGTTGTCAATATTTCCCTACAGTTTGTACGGAAATGTGCCTAGTTCGTAGCGTATAATGCAGCTCACTAAACAATACCGCTACTCGGTGTCACTGACCTCTAATCTACTGTAAAGTTAACTGTAATCAAATATTTAATTTCAACAATCGTTCGTCTTTCACGTACGAAATTGACCTGCCGTGTAACGGATAATTTACTATTTTAGGAAATTAAACGTACCTATTGTTGTTTGATACCAGAAAATTGCTGCTAGACGTGTTAATTGTTAAAGAACAAGTTTTTGCAGTTTTCAGCCATAATTGTTTAGGTATTCGTCGGTGTCTACGTATTTCTAAAGATTTAATAGGCTAGTGTGTAATGCACATACATTTCATACGTAGTAAAACCTAGACGTTAAAATTGTGCAGTTAATTGGAGTTGCGAAACTTTACCTACATCTGTGTGGTCTGAACACTGCACATTAAATCAGTACGTATAAATTTTGAATTTGCGTTAAAGTATCGATTAATTTCTTCGGCCCAGTGAATGAACTACCGCATTTGTATGGACGATTGATTACTTAAGCATTCAATTTCGAACAAAATACAGACAACCCTGAGAAATGAACTTGACGATTGCGCGGCTCGGTTGCGCAGGCGCAATAACCGCCGGCAGAGCAATGAGGAAGCGGCGAGTTGTCGCCCGCAACCCGCGAGCGCTCAGGCCCTTCGCCGCTCGGTTAATCACAAACCCACGTAGATCCGCTTTAATCGCTTCATATAAATAATAGTTCTCGATTAAAACTCGATTCTGTTTTGAATGATGGAACACGAGTCGCGTTTGTTATTCGATAAATAATCGTATTGCTGCTGGTGGTCGTTTGGGGAGTATTTATATTATTGTCATTTGTCGATGTCCCGCGGTCGTATCCGCTTAATATCTTAAGAGATACGTATTTTATTTTAAGTACCGATAAGCGTATGAAATGTGGAGGCGAGCTAAAATATGTTTAGGTTTATGGTTTCAAATCAGCATTAAACATCTTAATCGCTTACTATTTTATGATTCAAACATTCGTGATCACATTAAATTACTGAACAATAAGAAAATTAGCACACAATTCCATTAAACGATCTCACAGTACATAAAATCGATTGGTTGTATACTCTGTATATTGAAAACAAATAAAGGAATGCATTGTTACGTTTTTCCTCGAGAACCGATAGTACAGAGGTGCAGATAGGTGTTTTGCCAGAGCGAATCATCCGCAATGAAGCGGATATTACTTATTTTGTCTTTGAAGAAAGTTCTCACATTTAGGTGCTACAGGGTGGGCCAGATGAAATGCACTTTTAAAAATTACATAAAAAAAACAATGCTTACGTTTTTAAGTGTAACGTTTATTTTTAATTACAGACAGTTAAAGGAATTTTACGTTCCAAAATTTACAAGCAAGATTGGAAGAGTGCCGTCACCGCAACGGACGGCATCTGGACGATTTGATTTTTAAAACGTAAAATTTCTTTAATTGCCGTGCCACTTAGTACCTGTACGATCAAGGGAGCTATATGGTGTGGTAACCCTCTATCTCCTGTCCATGAGGAAGGTTCCAGTTTTTACCTGAAGGGCATGCTTTTGAAGATATTGATGGGCTGGAATTTTCGCCCTCTAGAAATTTCTAGAACAGTCCAGAACATTCGGGACCATTCCATAACATTCCAGAACATTCTGAAATGTTGGGTATGTCCCTGAGCGAAGTCGGGTACCCCCGCTAGTATAGGTATAAAGAGAAAAGATTCGATTTTTTTATATGCTTGTTTGTTACGCTTTCACACTAAAGCGGCTGAACGGATTTGGATGAAATTTGGCACATGAGTAGACCATGACCTAGATTAGGACAAATTATACTTTTTATCCCGATATTTTTTTCAGATCGAGACTTATGCGTGTGAAACCGCGTGGCGCAGCTACTATAAAATACGCCTTTTATTTATTCATCCCGTTACAGTACCTACGCAGGAAATGTTATTTATTTATTTCAGGACATGGAGGACTTACAGCTATTAAAAACACACAAAAGGAAATCATAATCACCCGAAAGCCAATTACAAATCCTCACGTATAGAATTATAATAATAATTTATGGTGTTAGCACAAAAACAAAAAACCCATCACCTAAACTAAAATAAGTAGCAATATAAATACATAGTTTGCAAATATATGCCTAAAATAATAGAGAAAACAATAAAATAACAAACAAAAAAGAAAAAAGGATAAAAATAAAATAATATCTTTCTCGAAGGTTTAGTGGCACGTGTCACGGTTTGTCGGTACTTACTCGTATATATAGAGATTACTTGATACTTACTTAGATTACTTACTTGTATGAAACCTGTGACGTACCTATGTCTTGTCACGTTCGGTGATTTATACAAGCTAATTTATTACCTGTATGATTTTTTAATGATTCTGACGCAGATAGGTACTACTTCAATCTCTGAAAGAAGTATGAGTACTTGAAATAGGTTTTAGGTGAGTAAGTAGGCCTCCGTAGTACCTCTGAGATTGTTTGGGCCTTTCATCTCAGAGTAGTCAGATAGGAAATGACGACTTCATGTTGTTTTTAAAATATGATGGAAGTGTAATAGGTTTTGTACTAACCTACTTACAGAAATAAAATCATAATTATTATTTACTACCTACTTATTTGAAAACTATTTCAAATTTCAACGAACACAGAAGTGTAAATGCTCAGAGCATACTTTTCACCCCGGATTTTGAAAACATTTTAATTATGGTGAAGAATATTCTCTTGAGTTCTTTACTACTAGATTCATCGGTAATTGGTCGGAGTTCGGAAAACGTTACGATAAATAGACATTCCGTTATGTGATTTAATATAAAATTAGTCATTTATTGCTCGAAGATAATTTCAATAATTGAAGGCGCGATAAAGTTGAACAATCCTTTCAAATCATTGGAAATGCCAGAGATTTGATAATAAACCTCTTGTTTTACAGTAAAATTATTGGAAACAACTAACTTTTCTAATCGTTTTGTTAGGGATTCATTAAAATATTATAATTAAAAGTGATCAGAAACTTACTGAAGACCTAGAGGATTACTTAGGAACTAGGCAATAAATACTTTATTGTACAAGTGCTAAGAATACGCGGCCAAGTGCTAGTCGGACTCGCACATTAAAGGTTCCGTCCACTGTACAGTATTTATCATTACATATTTTTTCTTATTACTTTAGTCAAAACCGGTCAAGACCGAGTCGGACTCGCACTTCGATGGTTCCGTACCACCATATAGTAAATTTTCATCGGCGATGCCTATATTCTTCAGAGAATTTTAACACTGCGGTGTATGATATTGCAGTTTCAGGTCAGCTATCATAGTGTCAGGCCATCTCGTGACCGATAGTGGAACTAATGTGATTTTTGTAAAAAAGTATGCTATTTAGAGACATCATCTTTTTTCTATGCAAACTTCGGGGAGTACGGTATTAATTTTTAAAATTTTTCATCAAAATTTCGTAAAGTGTGCGGCTTAAAAAAAGAAAAATAATGTTTGAGAATGAGCAAACAGCGCTCTTTCATATTATGATACCCCACATGCCCTAGTAGCCTCACTCCTATTTTTTAACACCCGCTTTCAGACCGCGTTGCAACAAAAAAAAAAAAAAAGAAATATATTTCTTTCTTATTTGCAAAATAGTTGGGCAAACATCATGTAAAACTATTCCAAATTTCTAGTTGATAGCATTAGTGGTTCTTGAGATATCCAGCTGTGACAGACGGACGGACAGACTAGAGTCGCACCATAAGGGTTCCTTTTTACCATTTTGGTACGGAATCCTAAAAACAGGCTTGTGGCTAAGTAATAACAACTACACGGGTCGATCGATTAGGTTAAGCTACGCTTGCCGCAGTCGGTCCATGGATGGCTTTACATACCAAGACCCCTCCGTGCTTCGGAAAGCACGTTAAGCTGTTGGTTCCGGCTGTCATTCGTGGATCTTTGAGAGTCGTTACGGGTCGTCAAAGCCCGAAAGCCTGACAACCAGTCTTATCAAGAGGTATCGTATTACCCAATAACTGAGTTATGGAGGTCAGATAGGCAGCCGCTCCGTGTAAAATACGGGTAAGATTGGAAGCCAGATAGGTAGATGATGACTTAAGTAAAAAAAAAAAAACACGTTTCTTGTACTCGTATAATTCTATATTAATATTTATTGTTCTATAACAAGAAAATACAAAAAACATGTATCATGGTTTGTAATTAACACTATGGCTGCTATTTCAAGTGTCTACCTATTACGGTTCAGAAGATACAGTTCTGTGACTCACGGACGGACAGCATAGCCTTAGTAATAGGGCCCCGCTGGCACCATTTGTGTGCGGGGAACCCTAGAAATGACTTCTGTTTTTCTGGTTCCAATTACTTTTTATTATTTAATTGATATTGGGTTTTGTACACAAGTTTATTGAATGCAGTAAAACTAAGTAAATCCGATGTTTATTTTTGTTTTGTTGGAAACTGGCGCCTAGCTTTTATTGAAGTCCAGGCTATCACTTGGATGTGTCGTAGTATTGAAGTAGGATTAATCTTATAAATAGAATATTATGTAATTATTATTCATTTTATCCTTAGGTATCAAGTTTTACTTTATTACGACAGTGTATTTTAAATAAAATATTCATATTAAATGATTGAATCCAGTGTGAGTGGTTTTAATCTGAATCAAAATAATAATAATTAATAATAATAATATTCCACAACTTTCACACAAGGCCATCTAGTCCCAAACTAAGCAGAGCTTGTGGTATGAGTACTAGACAACTGATAAAAATACATATATATTTCTAAATACATATAATTATTATAGATAAATTACACCCAGACAAAGAACAAATGATCGTGCTCATCACACAAACATTTGTCCTGGATGGGAATCGAACCCACGACCTTAGGCATAGCAGTCAGGGCCACTGACCACTAGACCAACGGGCCTGTCAAATTAAAAAAACTAAGCATTACTTATAATAATTATTTCCTCAACTCTATAATAGGGTCGATAATTAATACTGATTACATAATTAGTCTATAACGTTCCCACTGCTGGGACACAGGCCTCCTCTCGGCAAGAGCGAGTGGGCCGTAATCCACCACGCCGGCCCAGTGCGGGTTGGTAAATGTCACATGTCTTCTAATTTTTGATGTTTTCCCTCACCGTTTTGAGAGCAGTGGTGATGACACTATTTACTCAAAGTAAAACGCCTGCTTGGTTTCGAACCCACGACCTACGACTCGTAAGTCGGGGCCATTACCACTGGGCCAGCACTAATCTCAAATAATAATAATAACTGATTACTGGGTGTATACAAAAAAAAACAGGAACATTTGTAATAAGCTTCATCGTAATTTTTAGGGTTCCGTACCCAAAGGGTAAAAAGGAACCCTATTACTCCCGCTCCGCTGTCCGCCCGTCAGTCCGTCTGTCTGTCACCAGGCTGTATCTCATGAACCGTGATAATTCGACTCTTGAAATTTTCACAGATGATGTATTTCTGTTGCCGCTATAACAACAAATACTAAAAAACAGAATGAAAATATTTAAGGGGGCTCCCATACAACAGACATGATTTTTTTGCCGTTTTTATAGATAATGGTGCGCGAATCCGACTCGCGTTTGCTCGATTTTTACACAAATATCGCAAAGCCACCTAACTTTCTACAGGGTTCAATTTACTAATAACTCCGGTTTACAGTTTCAAACAGTTGTAAGTGCTACAGCTTTCAAACAACAACATTTAATTTCACGTTGAAAGTTAGCGAGTTTGAGCAACAAGTTAATAACGAACGTATGTACAGGCTCGGTTTGGGTTTACCACAGTCAATCTGCCTAGCCTAACTATGCTAGGGTTGGCTTCCAGTCAAACCTAATGCAGCGGAATACCAGTATTTTACATGGAGCCTGCCTTTGATCTCCACAACCCTGTTACTGGGTAACAAGATACCTCATGGTAAAGCTGGTTGTCAGACTTTCGGGCTTCTGAGTACCCTTATCGACGGTCAAAGATGTACAAATGACACCAGGAGCAACGGGTTAACGCGCTTTCCAAGAAAGGAGGGATCTCTAAATGGAGTAAATGATCACCCATCCACGGACCGACATCGGCAGTTATTATTTAGCCACGAGTCCCTCTACCACAATATACACTGTAATATAGTTATGTGTGGGTTAAACCACCGTTAAAAATAATTTAAATTAACCGCCGAACTGCGGTTAACTGTAAACATAATGATTTAGGAACGGGCGAAGCTAGAAAAGTTACGGGTGTGAAACAATGTAATTGCAGTTTCAGTTCTCTGCTAAGTTAAGCTCGTAATTTTGTATGTTTTGTGGTTTAAGTTCATGTTTTACGATGTTATTTTGTATACGAAGGGTTACATAAGTACTCACAAAGTTTATTTGTTGTGAAATAAAGTTATTTATGTGCAATAAACAAAAGTAGCCCATCGTTTAAATTAAAGTACTTGTAGATTATTACTTCAATGTATAAAGCATAGCCTAGGTTTGTTTGACGTATCGTCCTCCAAGTACTCGTATCAGATTAAAACTACAGTTAAGATTTTTTGCTATAGGAGAATTTATCAATGCGTTAATTTCACGTAGGTAGGTAATTATTGTTTCTATTTCCAATTGAAAACAAAAATCAATTTACCTACGAGTCGTGGGAAACCGAAAACCCAGGATAGTAAACTCTTCAAACATGCTTTCTCCAGACTAATGAGCAACAATACACCTTAGTCTGAAGCCAGGTCGGTTCGCAAACTACATATTTTACTTGAAACAATCAATTGAATGGTCGTACGGTAATTTACGGTAATTTTAATAGGCTGTGGTGGCGAAAGTACGGGCTATGAAGGCTGTAGCATTTGATACAGTGATTGTTTAACAACAATTAACCGTTGGCGAGAAATGTTGGGAACCGATGCCTTTGATGTAATACTTACTGTTAGAAAGGCTTTTGTTTCTAGAGGGAGGCGAAAATTGGGTTACACAACGTGTAACGTTAAATGCGCAAAACCTGAAAATAGTTTGATCAGAATAACAAGGAGAATTAATTGAACCACTTTTTAATATAGGTCACATTTTTCAAAACATCTTCATTAGAAACGTTGCCGTGTCTATTTATTAATAGGTCAAGCAAGCCAATGTCAGCGCGGCGCAGCGGCCCGGTGACGACCCCTCCCTCGGTAAAGCGTCGTCGCAGACGCAAGAAACGATCAGAATGGCCAGTAAAACTAAAACAGCCCATAAAACCTCTACAATTTGTTTAATGATTTATTTTCTCTCTGAAATAGGTCAATTGAATTAAAAATGAGTTGGGGTGTCTGATGTTTTGCGCATTTAACGTTGATGGTGGCTGTTTTAGTTTTACTGGCAATTCTGATCGTTTCTTGCGTCTGCGACGACGCTCTATCGAAGGAGGAGTCGTCACCGGGCCGCTGTGCCGCGATGGCTTGACCTATTAATAAATAGACACGGCAACGTTTTTAATGAAGATTTTTTGAAAAATGTGACCTATATTAAAAAGTGGTTCAATTGATTCTGCTCGTTATTCTGATCAAACTATTTTCAGGTTTTGCGCATTTAACGTTACACGTTGTATAGTGCCTGTAACTTACCAAACGTACAAGTAGTCGTTTTTCAATAGGTGGCAAAATGTCTGTATCACAGTGGGTGGTATTTAGTATTCATAATTAGCCCATAATGTCCCAACTGCTGCACGAAGAGAAAAATCTTAGAAAAATTACTGTGCTGTCTCATAATCTGAGTGCATTTGAGTGGTAATTGAAAAATTACCATGTTAGCACAGTAAAAATACTTATGCTGTACAGTAAAATTTATTAGACAAATAGTGAATTTTTCCCAATCTCACTCAGAAAATTTTCTGTAGATGTCACTTGCACTCACTGTACTGTGACGAGCACAGTAATTTTTCTAAGCATTTTCTCTCCGTGTGGGACACAGGCCTCCTCCCTGTGAGAAGGATAATAATCCAACACGTGGTCCCAATGCGGGTTGGCGGATGTCACATGTCTTCGATGTTTTGGTTCTAGGACATGCCGGTTTCCTCACGATATTTTCTTTCACCGTTTTGAGAACAGCGGTGAAGAAATAATTTTAACAAAGTAAAGTGCCTGCTTCGGTTCGAACCTACGGCCGTAGGTCGCGGCCGTTACAATTTGGCCACCACTGCTCCTGTATTTAGTATTAATATATCATAATTACTTCTTTCATCGCAAAACTTGTCTATATCATAACGTGCTATGTTATCTACCCAAGCTGATCCTCTATACTTTTCTAACCTTGTTGTCAAAGCCAAAGCCAACCGGACAAACCCCTTTCTAAACCAAATAATATTGGTTAGGTGAAAAATTTCTGACTTTTCAACGGAAAAGGAGAAGAAGTAGTTTAGGTCCGGTTTCTATTAATTGTATCTAGAGAGTTTTTATGTACTGGGTACATCGTTCTTCTTAGTGAACCTCGAGCTAAACCTTTTATATCTGTAACTGCATAAAACGCAAACTATTCCATATCGATTCTTAGTTTCTGCAATCGAGACCGACCGAGTAACGTAGCAGGTCTATTCAAGCAGGTTTTAATAAATAACTTAGAAACTCGCCACATATTGAACTATTAAAAAAAAAAAAAATGTTCCAATATCCTGCCAACCAAGGTGTTGGGGCTCGTTTATATTCAATCAGTAGTAGCCTAGTACGCGTGGTAGAGTAAAGAAATTACTAAAATAGTTACCAGACGAAAAAAAAAACTCTTCAGCCATTGCCTGACTTTGTTAAGGGGCGATAAGGTACTGTTGCGTTCAGTACTTGCAAAGGAGCTCTAAGATTTTCATTGGGACCCTTCGAAGTGCAGACGCCAGCACATCAAGCTACTACAATCTGTCAAATTTCTTTAATAGATTTTCAACGTTCAAGGTTCATTGGGAAAATTTGACAGTTTCAGATAGCTTGATGTGCTGGCGTCTGTACAATAGTCTTAGCCTTTTCTCAATCTCGTTGGGGTTTGCTTCTGGTCTAACCGAATGCAGCTAGTATATTTTTTATCTGGAACGACTGCTTATTTGGCCTCCACAACCCAGTTAGTGGGTAACACAGTACCCCTGGCAAGACTGGTTGTCAGACTTTCGGGCTGTTGACTACCCGAAGCTTCCATATTAAGCTGGTATTGTTGATTTCCAGCCTTGCCTTGTTAGACTGGTACCCTAAGCCAACCATGTTGAGAAAACGGCTAGCCCAGACTATAATACTCTACCATCGTTCTAGACAATTCACTCGCCCAATAAATCCCGGCCTTTAGTAACGATAGTTCGATACGCTTGCATTTATTCATATCGTATTTAACTTCCATTATCCGTTGTGAATGGTACAGACGTCAGCACATCAAGCTACTACAATCTGTCAAATTTCTGTAATAGATTTTCAACTTTATCACTAAAGTATAAGGTTCAAAGTTGATTGGGAAAATTTGACAGTTTCGGGTAGCTTGGTGTGCTGGCGTCTGTACATAACACGAGAGGTATTAAATCTACTATGTATATTGTATACTCGCTATCTGTAGATTGTATTGAAGATAACTACCGATTTTAAACTATGAATATCTTGGCAGAAGGTTATGTTATGTTTGTATTCGTGAATTTTAGTTGACATTATTATCATAAGCCTTAGATACTGGCCTTCGTAAGTATCATGGTCAGAAATTATGGAAGAAAATCGTAGATAGAAATAGTGAATGAAAAAGAAAATAAAAAAATGTAAAAGATCCTCAAATATAACATCATGCTTGCTTCCCCGAAAGGTTTGTTCAGAGGCGTACCTAACTACTCCCACACTCCCACATTTTGGCTCATAGTTGACTCTAACAAAAATTAGCACTTTAAAGCTTAATATTTCACAAACGAATCCCTAAATCGAAACATGGCTTTGACAAACCCGCAATATTTTTGAAAGACCTACCCAACGATACCCCACACCATGGGGTAGATGAGAAAAAAAACATCCCCACTTTACGTGTAGGTAAAGGAGGCACCCAAAAAAAAATTGATTTTATTTTACCACTTTGTCGGCGTGATTAATATGTATATCCATGCCAAATTATAGCTTTCTAGTATTAAGAGTTTCTGAGCTAAGCTGCGGACGGACGGGCGGACGGACGGACGTACAGACCGACATAGCGAACTATAAGGGTTCCTTGTTAACTCGGAACCCTAAAAAAATGAAAGAAAACAAAAATTAACAAATTTTTCTTAGCGTGCCGAAGTCAAAAATAACTCGATAAAATATACCGATATGGTTTTTCGAATTTCAGCAACCCTTTTCGCTGACGCAACTTCCTCTCCTTACGTGTGCAGGTGACAGATGAATTGTTCAATCACATTGTTGATTGAAAAAACCCCCATTACACGTGATGGTGTGGTAATTTTGCAAAAAAAAAACACAATTTTTGTGAAACGATGAGGCAGCAAACTTACGTCGTAGCAGAGCTGGCTGTCCAGAGAAGCTCTGGATACGTTTTACGTTCATAGCTGTTGTCACTCGTGGACAGTCCCGCTTCCATTACCCACTGTAAATGGTTCCATTTACATAATACACTAAGAAGGCACTCAATCTATAAGTACTTAAGTATGTCATGAACGACATCAGCAGATCGTATTAAGATAGCTTCCGAATTTAAACAGGCTAATATTGTAGGTTTAAGAAAGATTAATATACATATGCGTGATCATATCTCTCGGCAACATTTTAATGTGTAGTTATGAATACTCTTGTTAATAATATTCATAAATGAATGTGTTACATTTGCAGTTTGGACAGACTGTTCATGAATGAATTATTTATATGGAACGAGAGGTAATATTTTGTCTATTTAAGTAACCGTCAAGGAGGCTACCAACCTCCGGCGGGATCTCATGGCGACATGGAGACTGCGTCTGCCGCAACCCAGTGCTGGGCACGCCACAATAGCGGCAATAAGTCCCCTCTTTGAGGAGTGGGTAGAGAGACGCCACGGCGTCCTCACCTTCCGCCTGACGCAGGTCTTCAACGTACTCGGTTGCTTCGGGAGGTTCCTGTTCCGTATAAGGCGGGAGGAAACGCCCGGGTGTCACCATTGTGTGGATCAATTCTATCAAAGTCTAAATTAATTAATTTATGTAAATATCAGTTATCCTTATTGATATTTTCAAGCACTATCATATAATATCGGCTGCGGTTTCATAGCAGGTCGACAACCTGTCATGTAATGTTATATTTTTTGCTAAATTAACCACAAACCGCACTGATGCCCATTTTGTGGTCGTATTAGAAGTTAGCCCTTCGCACTTGAAGGGTTCATCGTACTTATACCTAGTTTTTATTTTATATTATTTTATTTATTAAGGGATAATAAACAACTACAACATGTATAGTACATAAGATTAACAAATTACAGGTAGTAATGTTGCAGTCCACAGATAAAACATATTTAGAGATCAGTGGTTGCCACTAGAAGGGCATTACTAAAGAATTAAAGAATACCTTTGGAAATAAATAATTAAATAAGCTTGTTATCGTTACAGAATCAAATCAGTTCAGAGATAATTTCATTAACTTAAACATTGCAACAAAGAAATAATAATAATAAACGTACATACCTACTACACGTGGAAACTTGTAACTGGCCTTATTTTTGTATAATTTTATTACTTACTGTATCTGTTTAGCTGTAAGTTTTCCTAAAAAATAAATAAAAAAATAAATAAAATTACAATTAAGATAGTTTTTTTTATATTATGAGATTTAAATTAGGATGTGACTTGTTATATTTCTCACAATCTAATGGCGCTTTTCGGAATCAGGGGTGGTACCCACTTGTTCGGGTAGGCCATATTCGTTTCTGTTGTTACGACACATATTCGGCTTTCCTTCGGCTCGTGCCGATAAGTAAACTCCGTTGCGTATCTACCCTCGCTGAATCATGTTCGTGTCGGTTCGGCACAATTCCAGCTAAATCAAGTGGCTTTTTCCCGAACATTTATCTACATATATTCGGTGGGGTTCTGTAGTTTCTGCCTGCCTATGGGTAAAAGACGTGCGTTTGTGTTTGTTTAATCTACATATTCGATTTTGCCGCTCAGCACCCTAATTGCGTAACACTGTTAATCATTATTTGAATCATTTTGAAAGATATTGCTTATCCATTGCTTGATATGCTCTAAAAACGTGACTACTCAACAACGTAAATAACGCAATGAATGTTGTTTAAATGTCAAAATGAAAGCCAGTGTTAATAAGTATCGTGTCATGTGAAACGTCAGGCTATTTTGAACCATGTGCGGTGCAACTAAGTATTTCCGTCTCGTCAACAAGCACGGTAATTGCGTAACGCACTATCAATATCAGTAGCAATGGGTTTTATTTTGACCGTTCAACAACATTAATTACGTTATTTACGTTGTTGAGCAGACACACTTTTCGAACATACGGAGCAATGGATTAGCAATATGCTTCAAAATGATTCAAATTGAGACTAATAGTGTGTTACGCAATTAGGATGCTGTTCTGCGTTGAAACTGCCCTCCAAAGGGTTATGGTACGGACCCACCCGGTTCTATAGGTGGACTGATGCAATAATAAAGAAGCGAGTCAGATCCCTTATTGACAAAGGATTACAAAATATATTTTATAGCTACGTATGCAGATTACCTAACCTTCGTAAAGCAGGTCAGATCAGTCACAGGATGATGTCATGAGCCTAAAGGTTTTTACTGCATAAATACACCTGGCCGTATTTAACCCTTAACCACGTACCACCGCGGTCCCTGAGACCGCAACGTATTTTTGCATTCAAATATTTCGATGTGTAAGTGTCGTAGGACAGTGCGCGTCTATATACCTTTTCTACACATGCTGTATTTAGAAAAAAAAAAAAAAAAAAAACAATTGTCACAAAATGCTTTAGTGTGTGTAATGAAAATAAACTGATCCCTTTATTTGCTAGTTTTGCATTGCGGTCTCAGGGACCGGCGGTAGGTGGTTAGTGGTTAAATGAAAATGTTCAAAAAATAGATAGACCTTTGTTTTCTATTTTAAATTTAGAAAAAAAAAACAAAGTAAAAATTCAACTTTAGTTTGTAATATTTCACGCTAAAACGTCTAAACATTACATAGGATTTGCTTTGCGTGTTCACTGAACAAGTCAACACGCTAATAATCTTTTAACACCACATAATTTAAAAACAAAACAGGTGTCGACGTCACACTCGAAATAATAAACCCACTGATCATTAACACGTGTACAAGTTAATAATGGGGTGGAAACGTCACGGCATGTGGCGACGAGAGTGAATGAACGTGGTCAGCCTCCGGAAAATCGTTCACTCGTTCATGAACTGTCGTTCAACGTTGATGAACAGATTAGAGTATCATTTACACGCATTAGTAACGCTGTTTACGCATACACCTGTTTCTAGGATTTATAAAATAAATATTTATATTTCTATTTATATCAGTGTTTATATTGAATTTGATTTTCATTTAGAACAGTTCAACTCTGAAATTATTTGACAGATTTTGGAAATTATTGCACTGGTCGGAAGGTTAACTAATACTAGTAGATATAAAGGGAGAGAATACTCGTAAGAAGAACCTACCAAAAAACTTAAGAGGATTGATTCTGGCCTTCAGTTGATAAAGGTTATATAAATAGTTAAATTGTTATTTAATAAACTTAACCGCGAGAGGCAAAGTAGATGAAGCACCTAAAAACACCGTTTTAAAGCTCAATCATTCCGAAACCAGTTTGAGATTGTTTTCGTAAATTAATCGTGGGAATCTCAAATTAAGTCCTAAGCGATATTTTAATCAATTCTCGCTCTAAAAGCTACTGGATTGAAATAAACTATTAAACATAGATATAGACTTGATTGACCAATTAATTTATGCGATGCAGATTTTTATACGTCGTATGGTGTTTTGTAAACAGTAAGTATATAAGTATAATTATGTACTTGACACGCCCTGGTTGCCAGCATTCCGATATTCGCGTTCAGTTGGAATGTTGCGTTACTCTAGTAGATTTAGAACACCGACCGCTTTTAATATGATTAGGACTATGAATATATTAATAGTAGGTGTGCCGAGTACACCGATCAATAACACCACCAACTTGCTTGATTGTGTTATTGATCTTGTTATTGACTTGATTTATAAGCATTGCTTAAATTTAGAGGACGATCAAAAGTCAAAAATATACTTTATGCTTTTTTTTACAGGGTGTTCTACTTATGAACATGAACAACTTTCACTATGGGACCAACTCTGAGATCACGAGAAAAAAATCAGCTGTTCCCTACATTTATGATCGCATAACTCGTCAAAATTAGAACAGAACATTTTGACGAGTTATGCGAACATAAATGTAGGGAACAGCAAATTTCTTTTTCATGATTCCAGAGTTGATCCCATAGTGAAAGTTGTTCATATTCATGAGTAGAATACCCTGTAAAAACTTGGAGCCTGTTAAAAAAAGCATCCAGTATGGTTAAACAGTCAAACTTTGAGCAACATTTATAAATAAACCCCGCTATGTCTAGAAAGTTTTAACTAGTAGTCGTAAATGGCGGATCATGTGTCGAAAACAGATTGTTTTTCTCACCATCCGAAAACTGCAATGCCTAACTGTTAATTACTTTATTTATCTATTTTTCTCATGACCTAAACTCGGATCAAGTCCCTACAGGCCATAGAACAACCATTTGTTTAGAGTACTTTAGTCTTAAGAGCAGTGATCGAAACTGTGAAATGTACCACAGAAAGTCCAACACTTATCCGCCGTGCCTACCAGGTCGTCTATTGTTCAGCAGCGAACATGCACCGCTTTAACCTTCATTGTATAACTTAGGACAGCGAAATGTCCGCATTTATCATCAATTAAAAACACCTTATACACTGAAACAATAACCCGTTAAGCCAATTAACGTGTAAGCAAAACTTCTTTAACAACAAAATAAATAATAGACAATTTGTCATCCTCCACAAAAACCATGTGACTATATTATAACTATAATAGTTCAATTAACATAATGCATAATACTATAGAAATGTTATGTTGTCAATTAGTTGACACGTGATCACTTTGATGAACGCATGTACTTTATGGAAGACATGCAATATCGTCGAGTACAATCGGTTCTAATTATGCGACGTCTCAGTATTAGATAGTTGCGGTGTACGAAGCCAGTACAATCGAGGTGAGCAACCTCGCCATCCCATTGTCACCCGTTGACATGTGGGAATGTAAAGTGAAGCGCATATTTGTGGAGAGTGACTACAACAAACTAGTTTAATGCTCAAGAAACTTAATTAGTTAGTAAACAGGATCGTAAACAGAGCTTGGGTTTACGATTTCTGCGGTGGTGGTATTATTTTAATGGGATAAAATACTTATGAAATAAACTCGTCATATTGCATGATCTGCAAATGCGAAAGTTTGAATGTATGTTTGTTATTCAGTCGCCGTAACAGACCAACGAATTTAGATGAAATTTTTTCTAGACGCAAGAGGTAGAATTTCACACCGACAGATTTTATAAGTAGGTACTAGTAAAATGAATATGTCAAAATCTTGCTCGAATTACGCTTTCAAGCGTCGGTGAAAGCTGTATCAAAATTCAGCCAGGGGACAATTTATAAGATTGTGCTTAGATAAGACAAACAGACAGATAGACTCAGAAGGAAATGTAGGAATGTAGTTCGTTTATATAATATTCTGTAACAGTCAAGAATTAACGTTTCATAACTGATCCTGACGATAAGCTCCCCAGTTCTGTTACTCAGTAAATTGCGAACGAAAATCAATTAAAGAGCACCAAATGAAAACAAAGTAATAAAGTAACGATAATTGATTATACGTTTATGTTCGTGAACGCAGGCCCAACCTCAGCGTTAGAACACAGTTCAATAGCTGAGATCGTAATCACAAAGGCCATTCAATACGTAATTGATACTCGAGTTATGTTGTCAATAGACATTGTAGTCAAGTGTATCGTGACAGCTAAGGAGAACTGCTGCATTAATTATTATCATAGAAAGCGCTGTGCATAAACTAAAGCCGTCGCGATGACGTGTAAGAAAATCTGATTTTAATGCAAATTGAATTGTAAGCCGCTGAAGATCCTGAACTAATAATTAAATGCACTACTCGCATTATTCTTGTAGAAAGAAAATAAACGAATCTCTTTGCTAGTCACGGCACATAATTTTATAACTGGCAACTTTGTTTGAATAGGGTCTTGTTCGGTATGCTCGGTACATTTTTACCTTATTGTTCAGCAAAATTGTTAAATTACAAGTTATTAAATGTTTTGTCTAGTTCCTCTGGAAGTTTCATTCGGAAGTGATGCGAGCGTTTCCTTGTGAACAGTTTCTTTACAAATTGATTTACATACCTACTCGTACGTGGTGCGTTTAACTGTGTTACGTACGCTTTTAAGACAATGGGGCTATAATTTTTGCAGCCCCGTTAGAAAGGTAGATTTTCTCAAATTATGAACTATGTTTTTAGTTCTGATTCGTGTTTAATCTCAGTTAAACGGGTGTTATGTGGTGTTAAAAGGTTTTTATAAAGTTATGAACAGCGTATAGGTCTTGAGCATAAAATGTACGCCAAGACTTGTTAGAGTAATTTATACCTACTGACTACTTTTTATTGAGAGATATAGTATAAATTCGTCTACATTTTGGCTTGAATCCCACACACCAATAACTCGATTGATAAATCAACAAGTACCACATATCCAATTCAAAACCACAATTCGTATGCAAAGGGACTGCAAACACATGTTCTCAGAGGCAAGTAATTCAAATCATTTGTATGACAATATCGCCATTGTATGGAGTTGGCGAAGTTATCACATATTATCGTGTCCGCACTGGGAGCTTGCGACACAAATAACTAATAGTCCGGGCTTCGAGCCTACCGCTTGAATGTAAATGTTCAATGCTAGCTAAATCGCGAATTTATGAAATAGGATATGTAGATTGCACTTAAGACGATTATTCGTATACCCAATAAGGATTTTGATGTCAAAAAACAGGATCATTTAGGTTCAAAATTTTAAGAAATTTTGATCTAACTTGATTAAAACACCGTATCATTTTGCATCCGACAACCTTAGGAAGGTTTAAGGTTGCTTAATTTAAAAACGTGCGAAATTTTAAAGATTGCAAGATGTTAAATCAAGGTTTTGATGTTTTAAGGACAGATTACGCACGTCAGAAAAATTTCCGTGAAATCGTGTCAGAATCCCACTAGCAGTTGAGATTAACATAAACTGACAAGATTTCATAATCTTCTATACTAATAATAAAACAGCCGGTCGATTCCGTAAAAATCTAACCGTGAAATCATAAGTGAAGTGAGCTTGAAGTGAGCAATGTCAATAGTGTTAATCCCTAATGACAGCTCACACCACGCTCACTTCACCCAAGTTTTCACGGTGAGATGGTTACAGAATCGCACGGCTGAAGAACTCTTCTAGCGACGCGTATTTTACAGAATCGCACGGCTGAAGAACTCTTCTAGCGAAATAATATTTTTTCATTTGCTAGCCCAATTCTTGAGGAAGGCTATAGGCTATTTTACATCACGCTAGGACCCTGTCACGCTACGAATAAGAAAATTCACGCGGACAAAGTTGCCGACAGAAGCTAGTTCAGAATAAAGGAAGCCAGCTGATTTAATGGACCATATATCTAGTATTGTCTCGGGGGGGCCCGTGGCTAAATAATAACAGCCGCACAGGTCGATCGATCAGGTTAAGCTATGCTTGCCGCGGTTGGTCCGTGGATGGGTGACCATCTTTACATACCGAGACCCCTCCATGCCTCGGAAAGCACGTTAAGCCGTTGGTCCCGGCTGGCATTCGTAGATCTTTGACAGTCGTTACGGGTAGTCAGAAGCCCGAAAGTCTGACAACCAGTCTTACCTAGGGGTATCGTATTATCCAGTAACTGGGTAGTGAAGCCGACCCCAACGTAGTTGGGAAAAGGCTAGGCAGATGATGATATCCAGTATTTTCTCAATTTAACATCTGTACCCAATGATGGTTATTAACTTTTCTATAAATTCGCTCTTAATAAGCTTCGTCTCATTTCTTACTCTCAATGATCAAAATAAGACGTGTGTATCAAATCGCTCCTAGGAATTCCAGCACTCGGACATTAGTTTCTCGCAAAACGTCTATTGGAATACGCATGAATGTGTTCTGAATATAGCCTGCAATAGTTAACGGGACTGTTAACGCAATTGTACTTCCTACATCACAGTTATGATGAGCGTGCGCGCACAAAGAGATTCTCACTTGGCATTGTTTATTAATGTGAGTGATATCCATGTGAAACAGAACTGTGCGCCGTGTCTTTAGAAGAAATTAATCCGTATTTGTGTGTTTAAAAGGACTGGGACAGTGCTTTGATTGGTAATCTTTGGGTATTGTTGTTATAGAGAAATTCCTTTTGAAAGATAATTGGATTTTCATATTTTAACTTTCAGCACGTCAGAATTTTCGTTTTTGCGAAAGTCACGCCCTTTGGTTAAGTTTGTCTTAAGGACTACTGACATGATTGATTTTAATACAGTTTTTACCTTATTCTTTAAGGTAATACTCAAACTAAATATTTATTTCGATTCAACCATTTACAAGCATTTTTGAATTGACAAGGAGTCGGTCACTCAGAAAAATGCAAATATGTATTGGAATATGTACGCGTGAATGTGTTCTGAATATTACCAATCCCAAAGCGTAGTAGGTATCTATGGAGAAGAAGGGACTAGAAACTCCATGGACACTTGCACCTATGTTAAATCTTTTCCCACAAAATGAAATGTATTCTAAGTATCAGCAGACTTGTCATTCATTGGTAGCTAACCCTCGTTCAACCGGCATCCTGTGCTATTCCTTTCATTGTACAGTCTGAGTATGTACACATCAGGCTACCCGAATCTTTTAAATTTTCCCAATCAACTTTGAACCTTATGCCCTAGCAATAACGTTGAAAATCTATTAAATACATTTGGCAGATTGTAGTAGCTTGATGTGCTGGCGTCTGTACATTGTAATTCAAGAGAATCGTTAAATCTAATTACGGTGGCGCTTACCTCGGACCCTCAGTACACTCAATGAACGTGCAACTATTCCAAAATGCTACCCTGTGGCTTCGAAGTAATCTGGGCAGTGGAATCAGAGCGGATACAATAAAATAAAATAAAATTGATTGACTTGGATCTGTGGTTTTTAGCCTCAAAGACGTTATTGAAACTTTGTAAAACGTTGATGGTACTATGTGCGTTTATTTAAGTTAATTGTATAAGTAGTTAATTATGTAGTTTTGATGCAGAAAAGGATATTGATTTGCTTCAATTATGTTATTTTTCAGGACAGTTCCAGGCTCTACAGTAGTAGTTTTTTTATATAAAACCAGTAATGCTTTTGTATTTGTTTCTATTCAAGACTTTCGATGTCAAGCTATGAAGATTGTCCGGATTTGTTTAGTTAATTACTGTCTTTATGAGGAATCCAAAATGAAGTAGACTCTAATGAAGAAACACTTCTCAATGAAGACTTATGTTTATCAAGAATGATAAACATACTCATACTCTGCATTCTATATATTTGCGTAACGCCCAAATAATGTGCTTTGTGGAGGACATAACATTGTCAGAAAATAGCTAAAATGTCACAATACCATTTCACGAGCAGTTACATACACCAGTTTTGTTTACTTTAATGCTATTTACATCAAAATTTATATTTGTTTTGCATATTCTAGCGTCGGAACGATCGTAAAATACTGCGTTCCCAATAGTACTATCAATGGTGAATACCAATGATATTGTGTGGCGAATGGCGACTCCATCGATGTAGGTATGAAACACATTGCATTTGCAATTATTCGAGGAACATTCGTAGGTACGTGATCTAAAAGGACGTCCAATGAATACTGATTTGATTTGTATTGATTATCAATGATTCGATCCCACCTGGACAAATCTTTGACCATGAATTTTATGAACTTCACGAACACGGTAACAAAGCTTTTGTACATTATAATATAGGTTAATGCTCGGTTCGGTAATGTTAAATGAATTCAATAAAGAATGATACAGTTTGTGTTAGTTTGCGGTTGTCGTAAAAACTCAAGTCATTTGTGATACGGAACTTTCACAATTATGCCGCATTTTCTTTCATAGTAGAAACGCGAAAATAAATTATAATGCATTAAAAATCAACATTTTTAGGGTTCAGTATCCAAAGGGTAAAAACGGGACCCTATTATTAAGACCTCGCTGTCTGTTAGTCCGTCCGTCTGTCCGTCTGTCTGTCACCAGGCTGTATCTCAAGAACCGCGATAGCTAGACAGTTGAAATTTTCACAAATTATGTATATCTGTTGCCGCTTTAACAACAAATACTAAAAACAAAACAAAATAAATATTTAAGGGTGGCTCCCATACAACAAACGCGATTTTTTTGGCCCTTTTTTGCTCGATATCAATAATGGCAACAGGTAGGCACTTGAAATATTCACAAAATACTCAGTTGTATTTTTACTTAAATAACAAATAATAAAATTAAAATAAAAAATAATAAAATTAAAATAAAATAAATACCTAAGGGGGGCTCCCATACAAAAAAACGCCATTTTTATAGATAATGGTACGGAACCCTTCGTGCGCGAATCCGACTCGCGCTTTGCTGGTTTTGTTCTTCTTAGCATCTCGATGGCAATCTTTGTACAGCCAGCCTAGAATTTAGCTACGAGCTAGGTACCTTCAGCCTGTTCAATGTTTATAAGCATAAATGAGGAAATAAGATAAAATCTATCAAACGTTTTATAGCAAAATAAGTAGACGCAATAATCAGGAGGGAGGAGAAAAAGAAAAAAATATTTCGTTGCATAAAACATAATAACGGCAACTTACCTATTTGTCGGAACGAGTTAGTGGACACTTAAATCCATTTGCTTGTCTGTTTAAGTGGTTAAATAAATAAATTGGATTCCATTCCCTGCTGGGGCATAAAAAATCAATCGCGTTTACATCGGGCGCCGTCAATGTGATTGTCAAGGACTCATGATTACGCTGTGACTGTTTTTGTCGCGATGTTTTGTCGTCCGTGGGAAGTTGCCCGGTAGACAATGGAGACATACCGGTGCGTTGTCTAATACGAGGCACGGAGTCATGCGAGAAATTGAGCTTAGTGTGGATTAATTAATGTCTTTGTCTTGTGGCTTCTGTTTGTTTAAAGAAGTATTTTTTTCTCGTGAGTTGTCAGTATCATAATTTGTTTAAACGTATTGGCTTAGCGACAAAAAGTAGCACCCTTCTATTTGGTCAATTCGTCATTTCAGATTGTTTATTAAATACATCTACGACAAGCTGTCAACATCTTTAGCTCGGTCTTCACTTTCATTTTTCGTATCAGTTCATAATCATTTTTATAATATCACGTGCACACACACAAAAAGTTGCTCAATTAAATGTTTAGGTCTGCGTTAGCTTACCGGCGCGGGCGCAAACACTTGTCCATCGCACAAGAAATAACTTTCACAGACCATACCGGTGACTGGCTCACCTTGCAGACTCCCCGAACGAGTAATTTCTCCTCCAACTTATTGAACAAGGTCTCCGCAATTTCTTTTCTTCGCAACTTATGTAGGCTACCAGTAATGAGCGGTTTCTCCCTATTCAAGTTTGATAAAATTGCATGCTGCGAAAGAGAGCAGTTGACTTATGGCTTGTCTAGGGCTTGCCGAGGTGGCTTCGAGTTTCATAAACTAAGATCTCTAAGGACTATTGCATTTTATTCCAACAAATATTGCTAGAAGTTTAGACACTCGACTTTAGTTCCTTGTTTCATGTCTTTCAAGTTCATCTAATAATTCATGTGCCCGCCAATATGGGACCCAATAAATAACATTCTGTTGTTGATAAAACGACGGAGCTGCCACGAGCGGTACAAAGTTTAAAGTTGATAGTGGATCTTGAGAAGCCCGGACAAGTCTAAGGCCCAGCGGAAAAGGCAACTATGTTTTCCAAGAGGTTGCACCACGGTACGTACCGTATGGCGAAATTGATATAATAAATTGTAACTGTACCTGCCAATTAAGTACCTACGGGCAATGTAAATAAAGATATGGAGAAACTTAGATCGGTTTGGTGCCGGTTTAAACGTTCACGAAACCGTTGTTTACATTTTCAAAGCTTCGAATGCGCTCTACGTTAGTGACTGTAGCGTCTACGAAGATGCAAAGAGTCTACATTTCTTTTCATATCAAAGACTGCTCCAGCCGTGCGATTCTGTAACCATCTCACCGTGAAGCTTGGGTGAAGTGATCGTGGAGTGAGCTGTCATTCGCTAGGGATTAACACTATTAAGTGCTCACTTCACTTATGATTTCACGGTGAGATTTTTCAGAATCGACCGGCTGTTATCGTTCGCCTTTAAGCCTCAGTACCTCACATAGCGTCAGCAGACTGCTAACACAGAATAAATCGAAGCCAACAATAAGTATAAATCAATATTACGAGCGGTTATGACTGCGTGTCACCGCGGTTGTCATCGAGCGCTACCAAAGCAGCGCCGCGAAACAATTCGTTACTCATTTCGTCGAAGACAACACGGATGTACACGGCACAGATGCTGCGGATTTATCACGCGTTCGATAGCAATAAATAACCACGCTGGGCGGAGAGGAGCGGAAAGGTCAGCGCGCGAAGCGAGCGGCAGCAAGTGGCGGCTTTCTCAAGGCCGATGCACAACTTAGATATCTCGAGAATCGTGGCGAACTCGACCCCACCTGTATACCTGTCGATTCTACCACGGAAAATGTTCATTTTTATACTGCTATTATTCATTTCTATAGCTATATAGCAGAGGAATGCAAGGCTTTTTACTTCCTTTTTTGCAGATTTTTTGCTGATGCTAAAGGCGCCTAAGAAAATACATTCAAATAAGTAAAAATACAGGATTTAATTTTGCACAACCACCCTGCGCAAGCCAGTTTCAACCGTCGTTTTATTATAAATTGCTATTTCAATATACATTGAAGTAATAAATTATTCGTATAACATTGTGAGAAGAGAAAAAAGTCTGTCTGTCGGTGACTTCCAGCTGGATGCGAAGGTCGGTCGCTGGCGAGACGAAGCGCCACAGAGTCATGATACTACGTTAAAGCTTACACCGTGTAGCACTAAGCTTAACTTGATAGTTTGGAACAGACTATTAAGTAGATAACGAGTTCGAATTCTGAAAGCAATTGATTTAAATTCAAAATGAGTGATTGGCGCCTTGTATGCATGCCAGTAAGATGAATCACCAAACAAAAATTAAGTACTCTGATATTTGTATTTTTATTATTTATTTATTTATTTAAATAGAACGGCCGAAGCCAATTACACTATTTAATATAATTTAAGATAAAATATAATTGATTCAACTCAATCATGCATTCTTCTCACAAAACTTCAAACATTCTGATAGTATCATCTTCCATTCATCCGCAAACATATCAAGATTTGTGTTTGAGTCCAGGAGAGCGTTAATAGCGCCTAATGTCCGAGGGATGGGTGACTTGGAGTGCGCAACTGTGCGGCAAGCTGGAACAGCCAATAAGCGGTATACCTATACCTAAGAATAAAAAATCATAATGAAACTAAATATAAATCTGCGAGGTCAAAATCAAGAATTTCCTCAGTGACATCATTTAACCGTGTGTCTGCAGCACTATCTAGGTAGATGTTATCTGCTTTATGGACGGGACAAAAAGGTAGACGCTAGTTGAATGATTGTGAAATTATTTCTAAGTATTTTACGCTCGGTATCGCGTGTTCGATCAGGAGGCTCGGCAGATGTCTCGAGAAAGTCTCGGTGATTCGCCGATTCATAAGATAAACTTACATATAGACTAGGCTCCCATTAAGAGGCGTGAACTCGTGAGTATGACGGAACATCAAACACGCTACTGATCAGAAAAAGAGAAACTGTTTTGTTACTTCAGGGTACATACTAAAATGTATGCTGTAGTAATAAAGTAGACGAACGAGCATGTTCTTCAGTGAGAATAACCGTGAATTTATTTATTTCATACTTCAAGCACATAAATGCACAGAGGCGGACTTAATGCCATAGGCATTTTCTACCAGTCAACCTTTGGGTGATGCAGAGACAAACAGTGGTAGGTGCAATCACGGAAATTAGTTTTGGTGCAACGATAGTAGCGCATAGAGATAGGATTTCATGAGACAGTGAATTGTAGATACTTTCATTTGGGAAACTCTGCAAACTTAGGACATATTAGAAAAAAATAACAGGGTTTTTTATAAACTTTCGGGCGAAAATGTATTGCTTAATTTCTTGGTGCTACAGCATCTCCTCAAACCTTATAAAAAATATATTATTTAAAGACTATAATTTTAAGATAGGAGGAATTTTTCTTACAAATTTATGATCTATGAGCTCTGATAGTATGAATTCCAGGTATCCATTCCAGCCCACCTTAAGGAATTGAAAGCCAGATATCCCACACAATGACGCTAAATCATATAGGATAGAATCAAGATTAAATCCAAGTAATAATCCTGAGATTTAGAATATACCTCGCGTTTAGTGGACAGTTTAATCGCTTGATGTTAAAGCTGATAGAATAAGGACTTAGACTAAGGCAGAACTTGACAATCTGTTGGGATTTAATATCATTGAGAACGAAGCTATTTTAAGACACATCTGACTTAGGTACGGTGAAGGAAAGTATTGTGAGTGAACTTGGGTCGCCTAGACGGTGTGTGATAACGATGATGTGATATATAACGCAGAGTAATCACTCTGCGTTGTCTATTTACTCATACCATATAAGCGGTTCAAGTGTAAAATAGAATAGAGTACTCTTCAATCAATGCTGGTTTCTAATCTTTACGAGAAGAAGCCGTTATATAGCAGGCTGAAGGGAGACCGTCTCGCTGCAGGCATCGCTTGGTACGTACGTAGGTAACCTATCTGTGAAAACACAAAAGAACAATACCTACAACATTCAACACAATTATCACTATGAATAGTTCAGAGTTGATTTCTGATCATAGATAATGTAGTCTGACCAGAAGACCAATTCCGTAATCAAAAACGTCCAAAATCTACCCAGTCGCTATCTCATCTCAGCGACAGTAAAATAATATCAAAACACTTGTCAAAAATGTAAGTAAATTAGAGGTTTTTTTGAAACGAGAACGTTCTTAAAATTACGGGAATTCCCCCTCCTAAAATGGACATGAATAAAATCGCATATGAATGACAAAATAAACGACATTAAACGACGTCAATTATGTTAAATTATTTATAAAAAATTCACACATTTTTATACGAAATAAGTAAACATTAAGCTGTGCAAGAATTACGGTAGTTTTTTTTTTTATTACTAGGTATGAGTAAGCCAATATAAAAATGATAATTAAATTCAAAGCCTTATTTCGAAAATATTGCTAACGTGCTGCCAATAATAATTTAGAAATTAGGTATAATCCTGTGATTTATGTCCATGATTTGTCTAATAGTGGGCATAAACAGCGAATAATATTCCCACGGCTGGGACACAGGTCTCCTCTCAGTGAGAGGTAGTGGACCGCAATCCACCACGCGGGTCCAGTGCGGGTTGGTAGATGTCTTATGTCTTCGAATTTTTGGTTCTAGGATATGCTGGTTTCCTCACGACGTTTTCTTTCACCGTTTTGAGAGTAGGCGACAGGCGGAATAGGGGCTCTTCATTATATATCTTGGGTAATAGTGAAGTACAGTCAGTGGAAAAGTAAACACAAAATCCATAAAAAATATGAATTTTTAGAAAGGCTTCTCCAAGTATATTTTAGCTAAAAGGCATTTTAACAAGCAATTTTAAACATGCTTACCTTTATGATTTATACCTTTCAGCAATAGTTTTTCTAGTACTGTGATTTGTGACGTTATGTTGATTGAAAGTACTTTCGTAATCCTAACAAAACGTTATAAGTAATTACTAGTGCTAACTATAAAACCTATATCCGCTCCTGGATTTATATTTAACGGCTGTCATAAAAATAATTGGTTATAGTTAGACGTTTGATTAAATTATAGAGATATTTCTTGATATCTCGAAACTCCTCGATACTCATTTTATAGTCTGTTCCCAGCTTTATTTATAGGTTCCTTAGATTCGTAGAGGCTGGATGTGAATGAGTTACACAGTAGAGGTAGTGTGCGTGGGTTTTCTGTGAGATAAATACAAGGTACTCATTAGCGACTATCTTGTTTTATTTTATTATAGTTATAAGCTTTTATGGTATGCGATAGTTATAGTAGATATTAGATAGTTTGCAAAGCGGTCCTAGTTCTGAATGGGGCTAGGACTGTAATATATGTAGAATAGTGTAATGATATTGTTGTTTTGCTATCGTTTGTAGTTTGCTAGCAACGTTAAACCGTTGATCCTACCTGTCATTCGTGGATCCTTGACAGTCGTTATGGATCGTCAGAAGCCCGAAAATCTGACAAACAGTCTTACCAAGGGGTATTGTATTACCCAGTAACTGGGTTGTGGAGCTTAGTTAGGCAGTCGCTCCATGTAAAATACTCGTATTCAGCTGCATATGGTTAGACTGGAAGCCGACACCAATATAGTTGAGGCTATGTTACCAAGAGATTAAATGTTACACGACATTTAGGTTAAATGTTAAACTATTTATACGCGAAGTTCCAACATCGTAGGCCTACACACAACTGTATTTTTTTGGGATCACTATGCTATTTTATCTCCTAGGCACAGATTTTGTTTATGATATTTTTTTGACGTATAAGATATATCATTTTAAGTATAAAGAAACAAAGTTTTACTAAAAGTGGCGTTTAATTTATTAAAGTTAGCCACAACATCATGGATGAAGCAAAAAAAAATTAATTGTGTTATGATTTATGATTACAAAATTGTTCTAGAAAAAAGTATCAAGAGCCAGCGTACGTAGTGTTTATTTTTGTTCTAACGAGTTTTGAAAAGTAGAAAAAGCCGTTTATAAAAAAATAATTTCTTGGAAAAATGTTCCTGTTGCAGTTATGAAGTTCTAAGGAACTAGCGGATAGCGGGCTACTAGCGGCTTTAAAAAGTTAAGAACCGAAAACTTCTTCGAACGTGGTGAAAACCGTTTTAAAAACTTCCAAACAGTTACGGAGTTAGAGTAGTTATAGAGTTAGGGTACGCGACGATTTTTTATGGCGTACTGGATTTTGAACTGTTGGTATTGAGCCGAGAATGAGCTAAGCAGTACGTTGAATGACAGTGAGCGAAAAAAAAATCGCCACGTTAAAAAAACCCAGATGCGGCCAGCTTGGTTCCAAAAAATACATATCGTGACATTAATTTGTTTTTCTGGCAACTTTTTTAGTCGCTAATTTTTAAGATTACCATCTCTTTCCTCATTACATGATATTAAATTGTCAAAATAATAAGAGAACAGAGCAAAATTACGGTAATGTAAAACACCATATTAGGATGTAATCTCGCATTCCCAGAAGTCAGAGCAAAAAAATATCTGTCTGACAATCTCAACGGTTTTGGTCATTTTAAAAATAGACTCTTTAATTTCCTTTTATTAACTAGTGTGGCGGTTTTGCCTGTTGTTTTGTTGTTAACGGGCAAGGTTAAGGTTATTTAGAAACTAACTGAAAATATTTTCGTTCATTATTTAAAACAAAAAAAACCGTTGCAGTTTTTAAAAGAAGAGTATAATAATACTAACATTTGTAGGTAGTTTCTAGTGGGTAGGTAGTAGAGGTTTGTCTCCAGGCTTTGGATTTATCTAGTTATTGATTTCAGTCTGGATTTTATATTCAGAGATTAGCCGGTCGATTCTGTAAAAATCTCACCGTGAAATCATAATTGAAGTGAGCATTTAATAGTATTAATCCCTAGCGAATGACAGCTCACTCCACGCTCACTTCACCCAAGCTTTCACGGTGAGATGGTTACAGAATCGCACGGCTGGTGTATAATATTGGAAAACAGCAGGTTAATAAACCATAGCTGATCAAAATGTTACTACATACAAATATTTAAAACGCTATTAGTGACATTTTAATGGCGGCAAGACTAATTAAATCAATTACATGTCGACAAACATATCACTTAAAAATAAAAAGCAAAAAGTGTAGCTTTATGTAATTACTTCCAACTTTTTTATAATTTAATTGCCAGCCACTAATGTGTTGGACAACTATCGCGTGACAATCTCGCGAACAGCTGACAGATACGATATATCACTCTCATTCCTCTGCTCAACGGAAATAATCTTTACACTTCAACACTAACAAGTTTACTAAAAGAAACTGTTAATCATTTAAGGCTTTTTAACTTATTCCATTTTGATTTCTATGATTATACAAATTGCATGAAATTGGTCATTTATTTTGGCCGAAAGTGCACAAAGCTTTATAGCGGTCATCTTCATTATATAAACCCATATATGTACACTGCTGGACATCCAAATAGACCGCTACGATCACAAGAAATGTTGCCTCACTTGAATAATGCAGTTTTCCAAAGTTTCCAATGGGATAATGCCTATGGCATTAATTCCGCCTCTGTACTTTATGTGCTTGAAGTATTAAATAAATAAATAATTAATATGAATTTTGAACTGCCCAAGCTTAGTATCGTATTGCAGAACTTGACTCAAAATCAAGCATTACTTTCAACCAATCAAATGGCTCTAAACTAGTTTGGAGTAATGCTTGAGTCTTGAGTGAGGTTCTGAAATACGGTCCTAAGGCCGTCTCTTTTTAGGACACCTAAAATCTAGTCCCCGGAATTTGAAAAAAGTACAAAACAAAATTAAACAAAATTATGCTGTTGTGTAGTCTACATGTTACACTTTGAGTATTTTCTCTTGATTGTTATAATTATTTATGATAACATGGGAAAAAAACTGTCTTGTTCATTCTCGCAATTGTATCTTAGACGAGTGTATTGAGGATAGTAGGGCATGGAAGGTAGCACTTGCAGGCAATACTTTGGCGTATTAATGAATGGTTTGTGTTGTTTTTCTGTTAGATGTAAGTACTAACACTAGTTTATAAGTTGTGTGTATACTAACCAAATGGTCATCATATGGGTCCGAAATTTGTAATTTATTATATATTTTTATATAATTGTTTTGATTATTAGTTTTTAATTTGATTTGATTTTATTCGAGTTATTTTGATTTATTTTAAGTTAATTTCTTTTGTTTATATTAATTTATGCCGGATGAAACCGGCATCTCCTAGAACCAACAATTCAAAGACATGTGACATCTACAAACTCGAACTGGTTTCGCGTGGTGGATTGTGGTCCATTCTCTCTCACAAATAGGAGGCCTGTGTCCCAGCGGTGGTAACATGACAGGCTGATTATGCTTATGCTAAAGAACAAAAAAAAAAAAAAAAAAACAATTAAAATTGATTAAGATATAGGTTTGTTAAGAACGATAGAAACGATAACTAATTATAGACATAACCTGGCCAAGTGACATCAAAGTGGAAACGACACCCGCAAAAACAACAATCGCATAGTAACAGCTGCGAAATAAACAACGTAACACCTACCGTGCGATTCTGTAACCATCTCACCGTGAAAACTTAGGTGAAGTGAGCGGGAAGTGAGCTCTGTCATTCCGTAATGGTAGGTATTGTCACTATTAAGTGCTCACTTATGATTTCACGGTGAGATTTTTACAGAATCGACCGACAGAAGGCCTAGTCAAAAACGTTCAAAATCTAATCGCAATCTCATCTCAGCGACCATCAATGTTAAAAACTTGTCAAACATGTAGGGAAATTTGAGGTATTTTTGACAGATTGAGCCTGAGATCAGATTGTGAACGTACAGACGCCAGCACATCAAGCTACCTGAAACTGACATTTTTTTCCAATCGTCTTTGAACCTTGTGCTTTAGCGCTAAAGTTGAAAATCTATTAAAGAAATTTGACAGATTGCAGTAGCTTGATGTGCTGTCATCTGTACTTAAAATTACGAGGATTGCCCCTGTGTTTTGTCAGATAAATTGCACTTAATTAAACATTGATCTTTTTACTACAAAGTTGAGTAGTTTGTAGTTAAGATACACCAGTGCGATTCTGTGACCATCTCAACGTGAAAACTTGAGTGATGTGAGCTTGGACTGGACAATCGAGATTTTAATAATATTTTTTATGCTAATTTCAAAGCTATCATTTTATTTGTCAAAACGTTACTATTTTGTGGGGTTTTAATCTAGGAAAAAAAAACAAGTAGGACTAGTCTACGAAAAAAAAAGAAAATAAAAAAGAAAATTGATATTCTGACTAAGGTTCTGTTTTGCCATTTTATTTAAAGCAAAATCGTAATGTTTTGACAACTAAAATACTAGCTTTGAAATGATTTAAATTGATCAATAGAATCAGCATATAAAAAAAATATCATTAAAATCTCGATTATGATTGTAAATGTTTGCTTGGTCAATATCTAGCATCAGTGGGATGACACTGACAGCTCATTCCACGCAAGTTTTCACGGTGGGATTTTTACAGAATCGACATGCAGCTCGCACGATACCATCTTAATTCAGGGTAAGTTGTCACCAGCGGGGAGCTAACTAAGTGGAATGCCGTGTCCTCTCCCACTGGCCGAGGTAATTTAATGTAACACTTATTTTGTAATGAGAAGCGGCACAATATTCAATTAAATCAATGTCATGAGACGTTCACATGTTAGATAAATCTTTGGCGCGGTACTGCGAGTAAATCATGATTGGAAACAAGTAGCCTATGACGGGGAGAGTTTGCGCACAATGGCGGCTGGGTTCAGCGTTTTATGAGGTGAAATGATGCGAAGGTTTTAATCATTGTTGAGTGGACAATTAGTTCAACTTTAATTATATGTGAAAGGAATCATTTTATGTTTTAATTATTAATTACAATAAAAAGCTAGACTTCTTTATTTATCTTTCCAAGATAATAATATCTAACTCATCACCTTCATCTGCCTAACTTTTCCCAACTATGTTGGGGTTGGCTTCGAGTTTAACCGAATGCAGCTGAATACCAGTATTTTACATGGAGCGACTGCCTATATGACCTCCACAACCCAGTTACTGGGTAATACGATACCCCTAGGTGGTGATGAATATATTATAAATAATGTAAATTTACGCAACATTTGTCATAGATAAAATTTAATATGTAAGTATTACGATATTTCAATAGAGATAAATCTGTCATGTATGTAACTATGTAGCAACTATTACAAGAATTACAACAGCTTGCAATCGATTTCCGCTTCCTTGCATAGCAAGTTTCACTTTCGTTAGAAAGATTAGACGTGAATGTAAAAAAAGACTACATGTTAGTATCGGAATTAATATTTTATTTAGAGATTATTTATTTTAGAAATAATATGTTTACTTGTACAAAACAAAAAAAAAACCAGCCAAGCGCGAGTCGGATTCGCGCACGAAGGGTTCCGTACCATTATCTGTAAAAACGGCAAAAAAAAATCATGTCTGTTGTATGGGATGGGAGCCCCTTATTTATTTTATTCTGTTTTGTGGTATTTGTTGTTATAGCGGTAACAGAAATACATCATCTGTGTTTCAACTGTCTAACTATCACGGTTCATGAGATACAGCCTGGTGATAGACGGACGGACGGACAGCGGAGCGGGAATAATAGGGTTCCGTTTTTCCCTTTGTGTACGGAACCTTAAAAACAATATCGATCTCAATATGAATTATTTTGAGGGTCCATTCCTTCATATGTTCGAAAAATTGGTCTGCTAAGCAAAGCTAATAACGCAATGAATGTTGTTGAACTGTCAAAATGTCTGTCGGGTTTACTTAACACTCTGTCAGTAGCAATGGCTTTCATTACTATTAACAGTGTGCTAAGTAAATAAATCTCGGATCTATGTTTCTCGCACCCAGCGTATGTACTACATCGTTCCATCATACTTATAATTAAAACAAGTCTTCAATGGTTATCGCATTAGCTGCACAATAATTGCTTATACAAGGTGTAACTTAAATAACGCACAACCTCTTAAGGGGTCATTGTACTCATCATTATGAACAACTTTTACTATGGGACCAAACCGAAAATCGCGAAAAAAAATCAGCTGTTCCCTACATTTTGACGAGTTATGCGAACATAAATGTAGGGAACATCTGATTTTTTTTTCGCGATTTCAGGTTTGGTCCTATAGTAAAAATTGTTCATAATGATGAGTACAATGACCCCTTAAGAGGTTGTGCGTTATTTAAGTTACAATTTGTATATGTATTTTAATTGATTATACATACATATATCCGTTCTCATAAGCATTATTAATTATGTTATCTCACGTTATAATAAGAAGTCGATAGGATGTTTGTACGTGAAATCCGTATCCGTTTTTTCAGTAATTTATACTTCTGATTATGTGCGTGATTATTTATTTAGATAATTATATTGGTCAAGTTAAGGATTATCTAACTTTAAATAAGCGCAGGTAATTTATCGTGTCCTTTGTATAATGTGAGAAGGATAAAATGTTATAGTAATAATTATTTAAAGTGTCTTTGACATCTCTCAGGACCCTCTGGTAAATGATAAATGATTTATTTCTGTAGGTAGGTTTGTACAAACACTTTTACATGTCAATCATTTTTTTTTAAACTAGATGAGGTCGGCGTTTCCTATCTGACTACTCTGAGAAGCAAGGCCAAAACAAACTCAGAGATCACAGTCTCTTTTAAAGTCCAGACATAATCTTGGTCAGATCATGTGAAGACCATGTAGATTGATGTCTGAAATGGTCTTTTGAGTAAAGAACCACACAGATTGAGCGGACGTGTCCTGGTCCCCGACCTTTGGAACGCGTAAGAAGCACAGCCTTTATTGTGTCCCGCCCAGGCCTCCCTTCCCTCCTTCCAATTACTTATTCCTATTGCTATACTTATATTTATTGTAGTCTTAAAAACATGTTTGCTGAAGAATCTACAATTTGAACTAAGTATGTACTTTCGTAAAATGAAGCTATGTGAATATAAGTATAAATATCTTTTCTCACTGCTACAAAAACCATTCTGAAAAAGTAGGCAATCTTTTCATCATACATTCTCAAATGAAGCTGTGGAAGGAACTCCTTTCACGAAATATTCTCACATAACAGAGTGCCAGATTATAATGTTCGCGGATATTAAGATTTCAATCAGTGTTCAACACTTTATCCGTTGCTTCTTAATATTTATGAATACGCGTCTGCCATTGCCTACTGTAAGCAGTCGTCCTTGTAAAATACCGAATGATAACATTAATTATTTTGACTTTACGTTTACCTTTTAAGCACTTCTGTTTTCGCATTCACTGGTAGCAAATTAGTCTTTTTTCGTTACTTTTTTATTTTAAAAAAGTTTGTCTTATATCGAAACGTCCAGTCCGGGGTCTAAAGAGCACTAGTGATAAGGCAATGCTACAGAACATTTTAAGTCCACCTGTTTTAAAACAGGTTGAGAACCTCTGTTCTAAAAACTGTGTTGAAAAATATGCGCGGACGCAAAGCAACATTGTCGACCGGTCGACGACGTCGACATACTTCGTTCTTTGTTACTTTTACTTATTAGCTTGATTGGCGATAATGCACAGTAAATAATTATGTACTTTTAATTAACGGTGCGTGAGGCGGTACCCGTAATAACGTTGTTTCTAAAAGGCTCAGGTAAATTATTATTTTGAATGATTCGACATACATTAGTCGTTTATAAATTCTCGGCTTCTGCTCGCAACTTTGTTCTCGTAAAGTTCCTGGTTTTGACATGGAGCATATCCTATGGCACTCGGCAATAATGTAGTTTTCTATTAGTGAAATATTTTTTGTAATTGGATCAGCCGCTCGATTGTGGAAAAATCTCACTGTGATAACTAAGGTGAAGTGAGCTTAGAGTGAGCTGTGAGTCATGCTGATGGTAGGGATTGACACTATTGACGACTCACTCCACGCTTAATTTACTCAAGTTTTCACGGTGAGACGGTTACAGAATCTCACGGCTGTAGTTCTGAAGATTACCTACCTCCTACATAAAAACTCACAAAATCTGCCTCTTTATAAAATTAGTATTTAATATAGATAACTGTAATCAATACTTTAATTGCTCTAGCAATGGTTGAAAATAGGGACGACCTGGGAACCTGACCTTTTTAAGTCGTTTAAAGATAACGTTTAGTCAGTCAGGGCAGGTTAATATTTTTCCAGGTAAGTCAGAAAAATACGCCTGTTATGATGACGATATCTTAGAATACCTTGTGAGTTATCATCAGTGTCCTGTGCTTAAATTGGACTAGCTTATTTGGGATTGGCACAGCGTTGTTTTCTTCCGTAAATCTTAAAGCATTTTCTCTCAACTAATTACCTCAGCCGTGTTAATAAATCACTCAGTGTCAGGCATAAATTCAATTGTAGACTTTCAAAGTAGCATACAGCTTTATTTGCGTTAAAGTTTCCCGTGACCCGCTCTGAACCCCACGTGCTTATACAGTAGCGTTAATACCAAAAGTGGAGTTTGCTGTCAACTTGCAAGTTTGCAAGTCAAGACGCTCTCTTTCGTCCCAAGTCACGTTGTAGCTTCGCTTAACTCTAAGCCCTGTTTCGCACGGGCGTATTTCTATCTCGGCGATTTTTTTCTCCTACTCTCTAAGTCTGTCAACGAAGATACGAGACCGTCCGAAAGAAGTTCTGTACTTCCAGTAAACACAACGGGAGCAAGGACAACTGTCTAATCGTGTTGTCATTCATTTTTAGTTCGGGGTCCCCAAATTCATGTTATGGCCGTAGGTGATACGGAGTAGGATAGTCCGGTCAAAATAGACATTTGAGGTTACATTAATTCGCATAAAGCTGAATCTTGGTTTGATTGTTTACATCTACACTAATATTATAAAGAGGAAAGATTTGATTGTTTGTTTGTATTGAATAGGTTCCGAAAGTACTGGACCGATTTGAAAAATTGTTTTACCATTAGAAGTCGACATTATTCCTGATGAACATAGGCTAATTTTTACCCCGGAAAAATGCTTCATTCCTATGGGAAAAATAGGATTTAAACGGCGGGAATTCCGAATTCTACGCAAACGAAGAGATGTCAAAAGTACTCATCAAACCCGCATGTGCAAAAAAAGTTATTCAAGGGCAAAGTTCGCAAAAATAGGTTTTTAAAAACATAGCTTAGTTGAACCCGTTCCCACCAGTGCTATGCTATGTGGCCCAATGAATATGATTGGTGGATATCAATCGCATCCAAACGAAAAGCAGTCCAATAGGGTCCAGCCTAATGCCATCAACCGGGCACAAATCGAGAGTCCGCGCTTCTACTGAGAAATTGCAGATTGAAAAACCCAATAACACTTTGCCCAACCCAGGAATGGAACATAGGACCTTGTGCTTAGCAGTAGCAATTAAAGACCAATATGTTTAATTGTATGTAATGTATACAGCGTGTAACGGAAGGGGGGTATCAACCCTGAAGGAGGTGAATGTGCTCATGAAACTCAACAACTTTCCCCAAAGAACATAGGTCGAAATATGAAAAAAAAATTTGGCCCTCCCATAGTAAATCAATCAGCTGGTAGTCAGTTTTGTAAGGGAAAGCCAAATTTTTTTTTCATATTTCGACCTATGTTCTTTGGGGAAAGTTGTTGAGTTTCATGAGCACATTCACCTCCTTCAGGGTTGATACCCCCTTTCCGTTACACGTTGTATAGGCAGCTTCTCTCTACTCGTGTTTATTCTGGAGATTGTATATTCTGGAGATTGTATATTCTGGAGATTGCAACTTCTTCAACTTTTGAATCGCTATATCTCAAAAACGGTAATATCTTATGAAAAAAAGTAAGAACATTTTCTGTAGATAATTACATGCTGTACACTTTTGGTCTGATGTATTTTTATGATGAACTTACCACCTGACTGAAAAATGCAAAGAACCAATTTTTGCGAGCCTTGAATAACTTTTTTGCAGATGTGGGATCGTTAGGGAATTTTCACAATTTATCTACAATGGTGTTCCCAACATTCGTACCGAATTATATTATATTGTTCGTATGCGAATTATTGTAACCTTATGTTTTCAGCTAACTTGATCCGGCTAGAATGCGCCCGTAACTTCGGCCGAAATAACAGATTTTGTGTCACTGACTCTGGCAGGGCCACCATCAGGGATTTTAATTTTGAAAACGCAAAAAATTAGTCGCTAATTAGTCGAAATTAGTCGCCAAATATCAGAATTAGTCGGTCACTGGTTCAAATGATATAAGGGTTTATAGGTGGCCCTGCTGGAGAGACTCTCCCCAGCAGGGCCAAATTTATATCTCAAAAACTAGGGCACCTAGCGAAGATCTGTTTTCTCCCATATTTAGTCGCCAATTAGTCGGAATTAGTCGCCAAATATCAGAATTAGTCGGTCACTGGTTCAAAAGATATAAGGGTTTATATGTGGCCCTGCTGGAGAGAGTCTCCCCAGCAGGGCCACATTTATATCTCAAAAATTAGGACACCTAGCGAAGATCTGTTTTCTCCCATATTTAGTCGCTAATTAGTTGGAATCAGTCGCCAAGTTACAGATTTAGTCGGTGTGTAATTAAAAAGATATTAAAGAATTCAATTTCCCCATACAGTGGTACAAGCGAGTACAAAATACTTTATGTGTTTTCTAGATAGTATCTATGACGTCTTATGGAGGAATGTTTGTTTCGAATTAAATAAATATAAACTTAGTCTATAATTTCAACCCACCATAGGAAAGCTGTATTCAATACTTATAAACAAATCTACAATAATGTACGATGTAATGTGTATGTGTGTGTGTGTAATGTGTGTATGTGTATGTGTAATTATTTATCCAACACAATGTGCACTTACCACTTAGTCGCTGGCAGATAGATCGCTGCGCTCCGTTTCATTTACGGTAAGTAAGAAAGAGATAGATGCGCGTGTACAGACGAGCTGCTTAGAACGAGTTGCCCGTCACGTAAAGGGTCAGCGCAGACAGAGACGAATAATCCCCGCACGGTCTCGGGTATTTTCTTTACGGATCGCGTATATTCGAGCTTGCGCGCGACCTCGCGAGCCTGCGCGAGTAAACCGTTCAACAAACTGTATCTGTTCATAATATTGAATAAATAGGTATTTGTAACATTTTCAGAAAGTACAATAATTTTAAGGTAATAAATCTATTTATATTTCAACAACAGAAGTTTTATTATCCTAACCTAAATTAAGATAAAATAAAAACTCAACCCGTCCATACCCACAACACAACACTCACAATCACCTCAAAATACACACAAACACAACACAAACTTTTTGAAAATTCATTTTTATAAAATAAAATTTGATTACAATTGACAATACGTTTTCAACGTTTTAGTATTTTAAACATTTTACTAAAGGTACGATATTTTTTTATTATTCTAACGTTAATTAGAGGTTAACATTGTAAACTGGTAAAACAGTTGCATGCGACTGTACATCTTGACACCAAATAGACCAAGAGCAAGGTTTAATGTTTTCAAAGAAGTTTAAGCCACTCTAAACAAGTAATTAAAAACATAAAAACATGAATTTAATTGAGAATTTATCTCTCTCGGACATTTCTAAAGACTTTAGACCGATAAAACTAAAAGTATATTACACATATTAATAGAAATATTTTTTCTTGGTAATTTTTCGTGAACTCTTCGATCTAGACTAGAGATGCCGATGCATTCCACCAGTTTCTATGACAAATCTTTTACTGTTCAAGCAGTACGCTTATGGAATGACTTGCCCGTGTCGGTAAGGCGTGCTCAATCTTTGTCCACATTTAAAATTATGATAAAAAATCACTTCCTCTCTCCTTAAACAGCACCATTATATTTTCTTTACTCCTGTTTCATGTCAATTGTTATATGTATATATTTATTTAGATTGGTATAATATACTTTATGTATGTATTTATTTTATCGTGTAAATAGTACACCACAGACTACCTACAATACTTGTCTCTCCTTCCCTTTTCAATCCATCCAAAGGTTGTCTTTAAAAGATCGCTCTTAGCGATAAGACCGCCCATTGTGTCACCCTCTGTAAAATTTCTATATTTATGTCTGTAATCTATATGGTGTACATAATAAAGAGTATTCTATTCTATCTAGCTCTTGGACTATACCTTACTAATTGAACTCATTATATCTCCTAAACTAAGACCCGACTAAATCTGTAACTTGGCGACATATTCCAACTAATTGGCGACTAAATATGGGAGAAAACAGATCTTCGCTAGGTGTCCTAGTTTTTGAGATATAAATGTGGCCCTGCTGGGGAGACTGTCTCCAGCAGGGCCACCTATAAACCCTTATATCTTTTGAACCAGTGACCGACTAATTCTGATATTTGGCGACTAATTCCGACTAATTGGCGACTAAATATGGGAGAAAACAGATCTTCGCTAGGTGCCCTAGTTTTTGAGATATAAATTTGGCCCTGCTGGGGAGAGTCTCTCCAGCAGGGCCACCTATAAACCCTTATATCTTTTGAACCAGTGACCGACTAATTCTGATATTTGGCGACTAATTTCGACTAATTAGCGACTAATTTTTTGCGTTTTCAAAATTAAAATCCCTGATGGTGGCCCTGCCAGAGTCAGTGACACACAGATTTCGTGCAAAGGGAGTAGACCCCAAATACCGAGAGTTGAAAATCCAGTGCGCGACAAATAATCGCCCGTGCCGACATGGGTTAAAACGCTTAGCAACCATTTTTTTTGCGCGATATAACGGAAATAACAACCTGTTTTCGTTGCTAGAGCATTATTTATTTTAACGATTACCATGTTTTCTGCGTTCCTATTGGCTAGGATGAATGTCATGGCTACATTAAGTTATATATATTTATATAACATCGTTACCTGAAAGATGTTGATGAAGTGAAAAAAAAAACCGGACAAGAGCGAGTCAGACTCACGCACCGAGGCTTCCGTACATATTTTCACCAAAATTCGAAAACCATGCGGCCTAAAAAAAAAAGAAAAAATATTTCAGAATGTGCAAATAGCATTCTTTCATATGATACCCCACATAGCCTAGTAGCCCCACTTCGAATTTTTAAGACCCCACTTTCAGTGCCTGTTGCAAAAAATAAATGTATTTTTATTTCTTTCTTATTTGCAAAATAGTTGGGCAAACGTCATCTAAAAGTATTCCAAATTTCAAGTTGATTGCGTTAGTAGTTCTTGAGATATCCAGCTGTGACAGACGGACAGACAGACAGCCTGAGTCGCAACACAAGAGATCCTTTTTAGCATTTTGGTACGGAACCCTAAACAAATGGTAGGTACAATACCATATTCTAACATAAATGTGTATTATTATAAAGTTTAATATCAAGAAACTTTTTGTCCATCTTTTCTTGTATTTAAGTTAATGTGGTTGTTTCTAGGCAAATTGAATTATCTAATACTATTTCTTACCGAATACTTACTATTACTTACTTTATACTCTTCGGTAATTTTGTTTATTTTTCATCTTTATTAGCAAAACAAGTACTATTTAATCAAAGTTACGAACGCAGAGTCACTAAACGCTAATTATACCCTGACCTCGACTCAACTTTAGCAAAAAGACATCTATTCCGAGATTACACCGGTCAACGACCGCTCCATGAGAATTCACATTATCTGAACACGAAGTAGATAATCAAAATGTACGCTCAGGTATATAAGCGATGATCAGCAATTACAAGAGAATGCGTATCTTTTTTCTATAGTAAACATCAATAAATTTACAGCTATTCGTGACTCGTAGATTGCTACTCTTAGAATACACGTTTAGTAACGTTACATTTTAACCGAAGTACGTGAAAAGAAATTGTAAACACATCTTGTGTTACAATCTTTGGGAGACATCGATACACAGGTCATGTTTGGTCATCGACAGAAATATCGACACCGTCACTCGTGACATTTACAATTTTGTCTACATTTGCTTTCTGCTGTGACTGAGGTCGTATTATGCAGTTTTGTAGCAAGGCGAGCTTAATTCTGATTAAAATGTTCTAGGAAGTAAAACACAACTAGTTTCGCACGTGAAAACCGTATATCAAACCTACGGCCTGAACATTCCCCCGTTTCGGAATGTAACTGTAACATCAAATTGCTGGGCAAGGCTCGATACCACGCTGTTGAGATTGACGCGGCCCTAATAATAGAGCGCGGTGCGATATTCATCGCTAACTGTTCTCTGATTGAACATCATCGCTCGTTCAACGGCTAATTATCAGAGATACGCCATCATTGCACGGATCTTACCTCAATTGAAATTCCGTGCTTACAGGTCACAGTAAGGCATGATATTTGCCGCTTGCGGATGCAGGGACTTCTGTCTTTTTTCAAAGGCCGCAATACTTTAAGAGTGACCTACAAATAATCCGATTGTTACTGAAAAGTATTAGATATCAGCACAGAGCCTTGTAGCAAACAGATCGAATTCCAAAGTCCTTTCGGCTTCTGACGCAAGTATTTTGTAACTTAACACCAAAACGGTGAATGCACTTGCGAGTAGGTTGCGAAGCCGCGGCACGCCCGGGATCCTACTTTATTAAACGATACAATCACGAATTCGGGCCACGATTCACTACTTTAACAAAGATAAACTCACTTGTATTAAAACGTGAATAAATATCCAACTTAAGTCGTAAATGAAACCTGTTAGCAATAGATTCTGACACTCAATAATAAAGTAAGAGATTTAAGTACTTATTGAGCTATTTATTACTCTACAGTTAAAGCAAAGGTGTCTACTGGAACAATGTTATCTGGAAATCCTTCACCGTCTTCGCAGTTTTCAGCTTGCCTTGTTCGAATAGTATTTCCAGTAGTTGTACAGGACATAGAATCATCTTCCTGTTCTAGTACTTCAGATGTCGTTATATTTTCTTTTACGACAATAACACCGTGTTTGTTCAGAGATATTCGGCATCTCTCAAAGAAATCAAGTCGCAATCTTTAAATGTCCGATAAACCCACACAACAAGATATGAATGCATTTTTTTAGACGATTTCTAATAAATAAAATGTATACATAAGGTAACAACAAAGGATTAACAGCCTCATTTCTTTTGTTCCAGGCTCTAATAGCTGCCGTGAATGAAACTCCCGAGGAGGACATCCGCGATGCTCTGAAGTCGCAGACAGAGCATCAGCTGGCGCTCGTACCACGTGGCCCTAAGCTTGTGAAGGACACCACCGCATACAATACTACCATCACTACTGATGACACCGTAAGTTCTTCACTTTTATTCTTTTCTTCTGTCGTTAATGTTAAAGAAACCCCCAATGAAAATTTCGACGATGATCTGAGGAATGATTTACTACAAACTAGCCCGCGAATGGTTATTGCAAAAATGTTCACTCCGTTAAATTCTTGCACCCGACTGAATATTTCAATACTCAATACTCAATACTTTATTGCATTCCATATTTATTACAAAGATGACATACAAGGTAATAGTATCAATATGGACCCTGTCGGGCACAGCAAGATTAGGAGAGAGGAAGAGGACTACGCAAAAATTCAAGGAATTAGATTAAATTATTTCTATGTGTTCAGTTGAATGGTATAATCTCTCACGTATGCTGTTATGTGTGTATTCAGCAGCATGAAACTGATCTAAAAAATTAGCAACAGGTGGTTATAAGATAAGAGAAATAAATACGTACGGGAGGATTTCGAATAATTACCTACTTACCAAAAGTGCCTCTGTCGCAAAGTCATTCATTATGACTGTCTAGAGTCTCGATGTACAAGTGTTCATTTGTCTGAACTATATTGTTGAAAATACTAAGAGTGTTTGTAGGTCAGCGATGACTGGAACTAGAAAGCATTTATCGCATAATATGCAAAAAATATTATATTTGCCATTTTCCACCAGTTTTGTGTTATCTACATAACGCTTGTCATATACTAACCGGAATTCAAATTGTAGTTTGAAAGAACCCGCAAAATATAAAACAAATACACTTACTTATTTCAGTCAATCTGGTTCCGATTTTGCGCGAGCTCTGTGAGTCAGCAGTACATATTTGCTTCACAAAAGTTGCTGGGTATTTCTTCACGAATGTGCCAATGTGAAGCTAAATCAATGATTTTGATATCAATCTCTAAATATGCTTTTACCTTTAAAAGGTCAGGGATTTAGGGCCATAGGTCAAGTTATTGTGTAGTTGTCGAGCTGAAAAAGGTTTATAGGAATTCCAGTCCACTTACTAGAGAACTAACAATAAGTATGATACGTTGTGTAGACTAGAACACGTAATACATTGGGTGAGAAGGTTGGTGATAACCATTTAGCCATCCGACTGGTAAAAAGACATTGCTACTTGTAAAATTTTGCCTGTTTCAGAGGCCCTATAAAAAAAAACACACACAAAAAAAAAAAAAAGTAGAAAAAAAAAATAAAAAAAAAATAAATACTAGATAATAAATCACAACATCAACGGTCCCATTGATCAATACATTAACCGTTTCCTGGTCAATAATAATATGTAAATGGGTACAGTCAAAGATCGTGATGTTGCATAAATAAATTGAGTATGTAGGCCTTTCTATTATAAGTGGTGCATAGTTAACCGTATTTGTTTGTCGCAGGAAGAGCTGCGGGCGCTGCGGCCAGATGGCACAATTGTGACGGAGACGCGGCACACCAAGGAGCAGGAACGGCTCTGCGACGAAGAACTGTCTAAAGACGAGGTAATGTTGGCACTTAGAATATTCGGGGAGATTGTTGGAGTAACGAATGGAAGTATTGGTAATGTTAGCACTTGTAAGCAGGGACGAGGAGGATTTCTTGCTATCCTTTATTTTGTGATTCGTTCTGTGATTTTATTCAATATGTATACGAGGGGTGATCCAAAAGTAATGATAATCAGATATTTGTAGAGCACATAAAAATATGAAAAAAAATTTTTTTGCTGCCTCATATATCCACTAGTTCAGCATAAAAAAATCATATAAATAGGACACGATTACCGGGCGGTACATTCATTTGAAAACGAACAGTCGGAGAGTAAACATCAAAATGCAGAAAAACGAAATCAGAGCTGTCATCAAGTACCTCTGTATGAAAAAAATGTCTACCAAAGACATATACAGCGACCTAGTGGAAACATTGGGGGACTCTGCTCCTCCATATTCCACGGTTGCGCGCTGGGCAAAGGCTTAAAGGCTTGCTGCTGGGACTCCGTGGCAGCCCCAGCAGCATTCTACGCGCTATAGCCGGGAGACATGACAGCCCGTTGGTGAGGTCACTTGTCACCTGTACATTGTCTAGATTATTAGTTAAGTACTAACATAGGTTAAGACTATTATTACTAACCCAATGGATCTCTGTTATCTGAAAATAATAAATAAATTAAAGGAGTTCAAGCTGGGTAGAACATCCACAGAAGATGAACATCGCCAGGGCCGCCCATCCACGTCCCTCACTGCAGAAAACGTCAAAAAAGTCGAAGATATCGTATTGGCAGATCGAAGAGTGACCATAAGACATGTGGCTGAGGTCACAGGGATCTCATATGGTAGTGTTCAAAGAATCTTTGCGAACGAACTGCATATGAAAAAGGTCTCTGCGCGTTGGGTGCCGAGAATGTTAACCGACGAGCAAAAGAAAAAACGAGTCGACATTTCGAGGGCGAATCTCGAAAAGTTCCATACGGATCGGGAACTTTTTTTGTCTCGTTTCGTGACCATGGACGAGACCTGGATCCACCATTTTGATCCGGAAACCAAACAGCAATCGATGACTTGGAAACGAGCCTCTTCTCCGACGCCGAAGAAATTCAAAGTGTCAAGTTCGGCAGGAAAGGTTATGGCGTCCGTTTTTTGGGATGCTGAAGGAATTATTATGGTGGAATACCTAGAAAAGGGAGCCACTATTACGGGCTCTTACTACGCAGACCAAATAAGAAGATTGCGGGAAGCCATTAAAGAAAAAAGACGAGGCAAACTCCGAGCTGGAGTGTTGTTTCACCAAGACAACGCACCGGCTCACAAAGCCGCCGTCGCGATGGCTGCCATTCAAGAAACGGGATTTGAATTGCTCGAAAACACACCCTATTCGCCAGACCTGGCTCCCAGCGACTTCTATCTCTTTCCTCGACTCAAGGAACACATCCGAGGCAAAAAATTTGAGGACGATAGCGAGGTGATGACTGCTGTAGAGGCGTTTTTGGAGGGTCAAGACAAAGAATTTTTTTCAAAAGGAATTATGGGTTTAGAGAAAAGATGGACTAAATGCATTGACTTACTAGGAGACTATGTAGAGAAATAAAATTTTTTTTTAGTTAAAATACCCTTATTTTATATTGATTATCATTACTTTTGGATCACCCCTCGTATATTCAATATCTTTGCCTAACACATCCGGGTAATCAGGCGCGTTGTAACGTGTGTGCTGTTATATATTGTGTAAAAGACAGCAGTTTTCTAAGAATAGTGACCGATAATGCAAAACACCACTCTATCTTGATTATCAGATGAAAAGATTGAAACCTATCCGTCCACAAATCAAATCATTCTATATTACGTTTCAAACGTCAAATGAATACAAAATAAAAGCTTTTAAAAATAGCTTTCATTCCAAGCTTTCTAGATATATTTACTGAAATCATAAAGATGCATCATTAATAATTTTGTAAAGGTCCAACCTACGATTAAAAGAAAATATCAAAATCACTTGCTTTTGTTGGTATCTACTTATTCTAAAATGGCAAACTCATCATTTATCATTTTATCTGAGTAAGATTTCTACCTAAAAGACAATGAATAGATGAATGATTTGCTAAAACACTCAGTGGAATTATTGCCGAAATGCTTACACTCGATTGCTAGAATTCGGTTACATAAACCTCTGTTTCTGAACATAATGAATCGTCAGTCTGACACAGATCAGATCTGACACAGAGAGGTCTGATCTAAGTTGAATTTTAGGCCATATCACATGTGACTGTTTATAAAACCTAGGCTGATAAAATAAACGTTTTTCATTGTGGTAGGAAATAGTTACATCGACGTTGAGGTGGGTTAATATTACCCATATATTTAATATATGGTATTTCCATAATTTTTTAAGTAAATTCATAAACCGTGTCATTATTTCAGCATAAAGGTATTCTGGTTTTGATGATAAAACAGAAAAATAATAATTCAGAAACGTTTAATTGAGTTTAATCAACGTTTAAAGAAACTCTCAAAAATTGAAAAAATTTAATATACAATAATAGCTCTAGCTACTGCACAGAACGGCAAAGTCGTGCGCGTACTTTCAAAAATATTAGAAATTTTTGACCCAACCTCAATGTCGCCGGGTTAATTATGTTAAATTCAGTGCTATGGTCAGTGTGATAAGAGCTGTGGTGGCCCAGTGGTAACGTCTGCGACTTACGAGTTGTAAGTCCTAGGTTCGAATCCAGACAGGCGCTTTACTTTGTGTAAATTATTTCATCACCACTGCTTTTGAAACGGTGAAGGAAAACATCGTGAGGAAACCGGCATGTCCTAGAACCAATAATTCGAAGACATGTAACATCTACCAGTACCAACCCGCACTGGACCCGCGTGGTAGATGTCCCAGCAGTGGGGACGTTATAGGCAGAATGTGCTGTTATGTTGTGGACAAGCACCCTAATTGCGTAACACATTATTAGTCTCAATTTGAATAATTTTGAACCATATTGCTAATCCATTGCTCCATATGTTCGAAAAATATGTCAGCTCACCAACGTAAATAACGCAATGAATGTTGTTGGACTGTCCAAATGAAACCCATTGCTACTGATAGTGTGTTACGCAATTACCCTGCTGTACAAGTTTACCTACATCCTATAACTCACAGACCAAGTAGCTATAACCAGTCGCTATTCGGCATTTACTAAGACATCTATTTCTTTGACAGGCCAAATCTCTGCCGAGTGATAAAAGCGTGGTAGAAGAGACAGGTGGCACGGAGAGGCGGAAGCGAGTAGTCCTCGAGCAGAGTACTGATCTGATGGCGGGCGGCTTGCGGGTCGTTACGCATATCAACTCACGATCCCGCACAGAAGAAGGTCTGTATAAAAAATATTAACTCTTTATTTGTTGCTTAGGTCATTTAAGATGTAAAAAGGTCTGTTTTTAAAATTGGCATGTTTCCGGTGGAGCGAAACCGTTTCCGTTTAAGCCATGTTTAAGCTTTGTAAAATGTCATGAAAACATGAATGTGCACCTTTTTGCGTAAGAATCTACAGGTGAATGAACTGTCTGTGTACAAAAATGAAGCGTAAAGAGATGAAATTTTTTTGAGTTTCTTGAATATCTAGAAAACCTTTTGTTTTGTAACTGAAGCTATGTAAGTATGTTTTTGTTGCAGTGGAGAGAGAGGGGCAACCAAACATGGATGACGACTGGGACAGTCTATCAGTAAGAATGCGACGTCAACGCCGCCTTCGTCAAGCCGGTAAGAATTAGAACTAATTAGTTCATTATTTTGCCACTAGGTGGCTTTGAATTATAGTTCAGCTACTCGTTGATAGATGGCGCTTTATTGTGCCTTTAGTTAAGTCATTACCTTGGTAGTGGGAAAGAATTTCAGCAGATGGCGCTAAAATAATATATGTGGTACAGGTTGAAAAAACTAGTAACGTTTCTTTTACTGACATAACAAAACAGATTTATCTTTATTTATTTATCTTTCTTTTCTTTTTTTTCTTTCTTTCTTTCTTTCTTTTTTTCTTTTTTTTTATCTTTATTTTCTTCTTTGATTTATCATTTATGATTTACCTTGTTTATATTTCAATTTCATGTCCATGGACATTAATCGTTAATCCATAATTTGCTAATTTGTTTATTAGTAGGTATAATTAGATACAGATATTTTGTTATGATTCTCAAAAAGGTGTCGTACCTTTTAAAGAGTCATAACATAAAACATGTGTTACATAATACTGTTAAAGTCCAGGGAAATTAAAACAATTCGTCAGGATATCACTCACAATATTTATTAAATCCTCCACAAAATCACTTTTCACTTGTGTACACTTCTACTGTTCAACGTCGACTGACTAACGATCGTGCGCACTACTTCCCACCACGTCTTATTTTATACCGGAAGCAGCTTAAGTTGTCATTTATAATAAAACGCGGTGGTACAACCGGAAGTAGTGCGTGCGATAACACTTAATTTTATTATTAATGTAAATAGTTTTTAAATATTGTTATTAAATTTAAATACAGATAATAATTTAAACATAATGGGTGTCTATGATTGATCGAGTTAAATATCTAAAAATGATTAATCAATTTCGGAAATCCGACTATCGAAGAAAGAGTTTCTAACAGTCGGCCTTTCCTGATACATTTCCCGTCCCGGGAAAATTAATTCTCACACAAAACAAAAAAAAAAAAAAAAAAAATAAATGAAAGTAATTAAAATGGTAAAAAATACTCAGCTTATTTGTATATTTTCTTAAATCTACTTAAACTTTAGACTACAATTGAGGTATTAAGGCTTCAACATATCCTTAATTCCTGTCTTAGCTGAGACCTCAGACATATTCCCAGATAAGCCACTTAACTTAAGATGTTAAGGCCTCAAACATATCCTTAACATCTGTCTTAGCTGGGACCTCAGACATATTCCCAGATAAGCCACTTAACTTAAGATGTTAAGGCCTCAAACATATCCTTAACATCTGTCTTAGCTGGGACCTCAGACATATTCCCAGATAAGCCACTTAACTTAAGATGTTAAGGCCTCAAACATATCCTTAACATCTGTCTTAGCTGGGACCTCAGACATATTCCCAGATAAGCCACTTAACTTAAGATGTTAAGGCCTCAAACATATCCTTAACATCTGTCTTAGCTGGGACCTCAGACATATTCCCAGATAAGCCACTTAACTTAAGATGTTAAGGCCTCAAACATATCCTTAACACCTGTCTTAGCTGGGACCTCAGACACATTCCCAGATAAGCCACTTAATTTAAGATGTTAAGGTCTCAGAAATATCCTTAACACCTGTCTTACCTGAGACCTCAGACATATTCTCAGATAAGCCACAGACACCACATACATACTTAACTTAAGATATCAAGGCCTCATACATATCCTTAATATCTCTCTTAGCCCAGACCTCAGACATTCTCAGATAAGGTATTGTAAATATTAAGATAATAGCATCATTACCAAACAATCTTAAATTAGTCTGTGTTGTCATTTTCCGGCACCTCAGACTCTGAATCCGATCTATTAAAAACTACCCAGGGGTGAATTTTATCTACTGAAAAGATACCACTAAACTTTCTATTTCCCTTTTTAGATAGTGGTGTATCTTCAATTACATATCGGTCGTTATCAAGAACTTCTGCAATACGATACGGTCCTCTAAGTTTAGGAACTAATTTCCTACTTTTACCTATTGATGAAACATCTCTTTCTACCCTTACAAGTTCACCTATCTTATAATGGACTTCTTTCCTAGCTTTATCGAAACGTTCTTTTTGTATATCTTCATTTTCTTTAATATGTTCTGATATTTCTTTTCTAGTGTCCTCTAAGGAGGTGACCGAACTTTCTGTGTCGTTTGTAACGTTAAGCTGTAATAACGCGTTTGAGGTACTTACTAAATTAAGACCAAACAATGCCTGAGCAGGGCTTTTCCCAGTACCTTTGTTTAGTGTGTTACTAAGTCCCCACTGAATTTCTGAAATATGTTCATCCCATTTATTTTCGGATTTCCCATAATTAGTAGCTGTCAATGCTGTTAAAACAGTTCGATTGTATCGCTCGACTTGGCCATTGGCCCGCGGAGTCGCTACAGCGTTCATTACATGTTTAATACCTAATGAACTTAAGTAATCTTGAAAACTTTTAGAAGTGAATGACGTACCTCTATCGGAAATAACACGTTTTGGAACACTAAATGTGTGAAAATAGTTTTTCATTGCTCTGATCGAATGGACAGACTTAGTACTTTTAACGGGAACAATTATCACAAACTTCGTAAAAGCGTCAATAATTAATAACAGGTATGCATTTTTGTGCTTACTTCGAACAAAAGGACCTAAATGATCAATATGTACAGTATGGAATGGTTGTTCAACCTTTTCAATGGGATGCAATTTGCCTGACTTTTTCCCAGTTGGTATTTTAGAGTGGGCACATTCTAAACACGACTGAACATACTTTTTAGTAAATCGTCTCATCTTAGCAAACCAGTAATTATTTTTAATTATTTCTAATGTTTTATCAAGGCCGAAGTGTCCAATTTCATCATGGTTTGACTTCAGAATTTGCCATCGAACGCCTTTCGGTACAACCCAACGATCACCAGTATCTATTTTCCTGTATAATAGTCCCCTTTTAACAACAAAATTATTTTTTATTTCTATAATATTTTCATTTTCTTTATCATTTAATATAGCAATAATTCTTTGTAGCTCAGGATCATTTTGTTGTACCGTGGCTACCCAATCTGTATCGATTCGTCTTATTTGTAACTCTGTTATTTCTGATGAAATGGGATTTCGGCTCAGAGCATCTACATGAGCCATACCTGTGCCTGGTTTATAAATTATTTGAAAGTCGAATTCTTGTATGATGCTCCACTACCTTGCAACTCTTGGCAGTATGTCCCTCTTTTCAAAGGTTGCACGGAGAGAATTGCAATCGGTAACAATTGTGAAATTAATCCCTAACAAATATACTCTAAACCTCTGTAGTGATGTAACTACAGCCAGCGTTTCCAAGTCATAAGATGTGAATTTGGCTTCTTCAGGGGATGTCTGTCTACTGTAAAATGCTACGGCACTAAAAGGAACCTCTTTATTTGGTCTTTGCATCAAGATTCCGGCAACCCCAACTTTAGACGCGTCTGTATGCAACTGTGTTTCGAATTCGTGATTATAAAATGAGAGAATGGGTCGTTTAACAAGTTCTGTTTTTAGGTTTAAAAATGCAGATTCTTCTGCGTCCCCCCAACGCCATTTAGAGTTTTTTTTTTCAAAAGTTGTGTTAGTGGTTTTGCGATAATTGAAAAACCTCTTATAAATTTTCGAAAGAAACTCGCTAATCCCACAAACTGCCTAATCTTATGTTGGTCTGTTGGTCTAGGAAATTGGTCCACGGCTTCGGTTTTCTTTTTGCCCGGTTTTACTCCGGACTCACTAACTTCAAAACCTAAATAATCTATGGATTGTTTCAGAAAATTACATTTTGATAAATTTAGTGTGATTTCGGAAGATCGGAAAAGGCTCAGTATATCATGTAGCCTTTGCAACCCTTCTTCTATTGTTCTGGATGGTATAATTACGTCATCCATGTAAGCAAACGCCTCCTTGAATCTCGCGTTCCCCAAAACATTATTAATAACTCTTTGAAATGTTGACGGCGCATTAACTAGCCCAAATGGCATGCGATTGAATTCATAATGACCATCTGGGGTCACAAAAGCTGTCAAATGCTTCGCCGATTCTGCCATTGGAATCTGATAATAACCGGATGCGAGATCCAGGGAAGTAAAATATTTATGACCTGACAGATTATCTAACTGATCATCTATACGGGGTAGAGGATAGTGCTCTTTGACGGTTTTTTTGTTTAGTGCCCTAAAGTCAATGCAAAGACGATAGTCACCGGTCTTTTTGCGTACTAATACAATTGGGGATGCGTAATTTGATGATGACTGTCTAATTATTCCCGAGTCAGTCAAGTCTTTTATCATGTCGCGAACTACGTGCCTTTCTGAATGGGATAATCGATAAGGTCTGTACACCACAGGAGTGGTATCACTAAGGTTTATGCTCATTTCTGTACCACTTATACACCCTAACTCTTTAACCGAAAAGGCGAAACAGTCCCTAAACTCATTTAACAACTCGGTTAATTTAGTTCTATGATCAGGTCCAATATTGTTGTCCACCTGTACCATGCAAGCTTTAATTTGGGGTGTTACTGTATTATCTGGACAGTGTTCTATTCTGCCAATATTTAGTGCCTGTACTTCCGTTAAAGGGAGGGCCCGGAGGAGTAAAGTGTCTTTTAGCAATTCAAACCCAGAGTTTAAGCCCTTAACAACAATAGTTCCTTGTCCGTTACTCACTTGTACTACACTTTGAATAATCTCATATTGTTTATGAGCATCTTGACAGAAACTAAGTTCAACAAATAAGTCGCCTGAATATCTTGGCTTAGTATAAATATTGACTGAGGTATACCCATGTATAATACGTGAGTTATCAACGTACACCAATACGTTTTTAGTTATATTCGTGGTTATTTTAAGCTGGTTATTAGTTTTGAGAACCACAATATGTTCTTGTTCTGTGAATGTCTGCCCTAGTAATAAAGGAACTTGTAATAATTTATCAGGAACGATAAGAGTTTCTACCGTAGCATTGGCTGAATCTACTTTTATCTCAACACTGCATTTACCTAAGCAACTGACAATGCTGTCCCCAAAGCCTCTCAATACAGGTAGTTCTGATACCGACCATGAGTTAACCAATTTCTTAGCCGCAGATTCTTGCAGCATAGAACATTGACTTCCGAAGTCTATGAAACAATCTAAATTCAGACCATTCACGACGGCGGTTTTAAAATATTTGGAGTCACTATCCGGTTCTTTTGAAATTCTTAAAACTGTTTTATTATTATTAGATTCTTTGGTGCCTGGACAACTATCAGCTAAGTGCCCTACTTGATGACATTTATCACAACGCTTGATTGGTAATTTACATTTGAAATATGGGTGCCCCTCTTCACCACAGTTATAGCATTTTGTAAGCCTATAGTTCCTATTGTTCCTATTATCATGATCATTTTGAACTCCTTTTAATGTCTTAGATTGTTTGCTATCAGTGTTGCCTGCCCGCAGGGATGAATTTGGCTTGTTAAACTTCTTTGTCATTCTTATATTTCTGAGGTAAACTAATAATTTATCAGGTTCCGTGAACTGTGCAGCTTCTGCACTTGTTCTGACCGACCTGTCCTCAATTCCAAACAAGATACAATCTATTGCATTTTTACCAACTATACTACAGCGATTCAATAAAACAACCTTTTGGTAAAAATATTCTTCTAAAGACTCGCCAAAATCAGCCCTACAGGCAAGCATTTCCGTTAATAGCTGACCATAGTTCTGGTCACTTGGAAATGCCAGTTGTAATTTGCTCTGCCATTCAGCCCATGAAAACAGAAGGCTAGGTAGACCCTGATACCATTTCTGAGCCAATCCCACTAATTTAGGAAGAGCATAGTGGACAGTCTGCCTTTCGGTCCAATTATAAATCTGAGCACATTCGTTAACTTTACTTATCCATGTTTCTATTGTTTGAGTTCGTTTACTGGGATCAAATTCTGGTATCACATTCAAAACCGGAAAACGTTCACTACCCCGGTCTGCTTTCATGGTCTGCATGAACTCTTTAAAAACCGAAACTAAAATGTTAGTATTAGTATCTGTGTCTTTTATACAATCAAAAGGGCTCACCACTGCTGCTGGTGTGGTGTCCGAACGTGATGTTCTCGCTATATCTTGACTATGTCTTCGCGGCATGTCACGACTGTGTGATGTGTCACGAGCCACCTGACGACCAGGCGACACATCGCTCAACCACGGTGCCTCACGCATCCGCGACGCATCACGCGAACGCGACGCACCATGCGCCCCATCACGCGTGGCAGCTCGCATCGCATGGCGCGAACGCGACGCATCACGCTCCCGTGACGCATCACGCACCCGCGACGCATCACGCACCCGTGACGCGTCACGCACTTGTGACGCCTCACGCGACCGCGACGCATCACGTACCCGTGACGCATCACGCACCCGTGACGCATCACGCACCCGCGACGCATCACGCACCCGTGACGCTTCACGCACCCGTGACGCATCACGCATCCGCGACGCATCACGCACCCGCGACGCGTCACGCACTTGTGACGCCCCACGCGACCGCGATGCATCACGTACCCGCGACGCATCACGCGATCGCAACGCATCACGCGTAGCTTCACGCGTTGCATCACGCGATGCATGACGCGTTGACGCATCACGGCGCCTTGAACCACGACTGCTGCGGGGTGCATTTCGATCTCTCGACTCGCTAGTTCTTGACTTACTGGACTCGTCACGGTTGCGGCGAGTTTTGCAACGTTTCCGCACAATAGACTCGGAGCCACTTAGTGAAGAGTCGTATGACTCCCTTGTTGGTGTTCGAGACTTTCTTTTGCGAGTCATGATCGCTAGAAATATAAAAAAAATACAACAAGTTATGTTCTTTCATTTAATATTTACCTAAGGTAAGCCTACCATTATTATTTATCATGTTTTTTTTTTTTTTTTTTTTTTAAACTGTCGTTTAATATTAAACAAAAGAGAAGAGAGAGAAGGAGAGAAAAAAAAAATTAAATATATCACCAGTTCAGCTACAATGCTATTAATCACTCACTCACCAGCCATCAAATGTTCTTCTTTTGAGCCATTGTCATGTAAAGAAAAGTATTTCCATTGTCTAGAGGAAACAGAATAAAACTAACCAATTGAATAATTCTGAATATGCCTAATTTTGCTTTAACACTGTACGTACCTTTTATGGGCGTTCAGTCCTTCACCGAGGGCGATTGTTGATCGCTATCCCGATTATATCCCGCTTCTGAACTGTTAAAGTCCAGGGAAATTAAAACAATTCGTCAGGATATCACTCACAATATTTATTAAATCCTCCACAAAATCACTTTTCACTTGTGTACACTTCTACTGTTCAACGTCGACTGACTAACGATCGTGCGCACTACTTCCCACCACGTCTTATTTTATACCGGAAGCAGCTTAAGTTGTCATTTATAATAAAACGCGGTGGTACAACCGGAAGTAGTGCGTGCGATAACACTTAATTTTATTATTAATGTAAATAGTTTTTAAATATTGTTATTAAATTTAAATACAGATAATAATTTAAACATAATGGGTGTCTATGATTGATCGAGTTAAATATCTAAAAATGATTAATCAATTTCGGAAATCCGACTATCGAAGAAAGAGTTTCTAACAATACATTGAGTCGTTTTCGATAATTTATTATGTTGAAGTTCGCCATTCATTGCTAAATAAGTTCATTCACGAGAATCAACCTGTCTTCAATGCGATCGTTATGTTAATGGGTCGATGGTCGAACTGTCGCCATTTTAGTTGGCAAGTCAGCCTTGGTGGTCAAATAGTTCCGTGTGGCTAAGAAAAACGAGACCTGGCTTTGGTTCTTAAAATAGTAATTTTGAAAGTTGTGCTTTTGGATATTGTAGGCTTTTTATGATACGCCTACTACCTGTATGCCACTTCTTCTTCCCAGGTAAAGCACTAGGAAGTGGTAAAGTGCGGGCGTTTTGAGGGACTGTCTTATAAAAATTTTGACGTTCAAAAAAGTGCTGATTTACAGCCAAGCTAGAATAAATGACATTTGATTTTGATATCGTATTGCCTGTTCATATGATAAGGTGTAGCATGATGGATGGACTCGTGTGTAGAAGGACTGTGTGAATTATGATATGGTTACAAATGTGGTGACTACCGAGATGACGACGAATACAGAAGTCATCATCATCTGCCTAGCCTTTTCCCAACTATGTTGGGGTCGGCTTCCAGTCTTACCGGATGCAGGTGAATACGTATTTTACATGGAGCGACTGCCTATCTGACCTCCACAACCCAGTTACTGAGCAATACGATACCCCTATAGGTAAGACTGGTTGTCAGAGTTTCGGGCTTCTGACTACCCGTAAGGACTGTCAAAGATTTACGAATGACAGCCGGGACCTACGGCTTAACGTGCTTTCCGAGGCACGGGGGGGTCTCGGTATGTAAAGATGGTCACCCATCCACAGACCAACCGCGGCAACCGTAGCTTAACCTGATCGATCGACCTGAGCGGCTGTTATTATTTAGCCACGGGAGAGTAGAATAGGTACCAGTTTGTCCATGACAAGTACCTATTTACAAGCTACAAGACCAAAAGCTACCTACATACCTACTAGACAAATAAATGCGCAATTTACTTCTTACACGCATACCTCATTCAAAATAGAATCTTAATTAGTCCGAACATTTACATCAGTCAATGATGAATATAATGATACCTACATACATTCTTATTGGTTGAATTAAATAAAGATATTCCTAACAACCAATAGGATCCGTCGTAGAACACGCAGCGTCACGGTTGTACAAGCTTTATTCGCAATAACGAGTTGCCTTAAAAGTTCATAGAATATATTATGGGCAGGCGCCGTGGGCAGATACCTGTTCTAGTGAGTCGCAATGAAATAATTATACCTTCTTAAGCAGTTTAATAACAACGCTGGTGTAAGGGTAGGAGCAGATAGTCGCGGTATTGCCGTAGCTCGTGTCATAAACATGCCGCGAAGGGTTGGTGATGTCGGCCGAAGGATCGCAGGTCGTAGGAATCCGATGAATCTTTGAATGGGACCGTAAACAAATGTATCTAAAGGGATCCTCCCTTTAGATACATTTTTTTACGGTCAATCGCAATCCGCGAGTTGACTAATTTTTTTTTATTATTTAAATTGAAGCTTTTTTACCTCACTAATAGCTTGGTATAAACAGTTTTTTAATATTTTTAAAAATTGAAAAGATATGAGCGTTCAAAACTCTCAATTAGACAGAGAGGGAAATACTGAATTGTGACGTCATAGTTCAGTATCGCCATATAAATTACATTCTATAAGTTATAAGTTTTTTATTTTTCGACCGATTTCAAATTTGATTTCGAATTCTATTATTGTATTACATGTGTGGATATATTATCTACTAGAATATATAGTATTCAATATCATGCAACTACCCAATTGTCAATGTTTACGTGATTAATGATTAAATGAATTGAAGGTGCATTTGCCTTATTTGATTTTTGCCGTGCGATTCTGTAACCATCTCACCGTGACAACTTGGGTGAACTGAGCGTGGAGTGAGTCGTCAATAGTGTCAATCCCTAGCATCAGCATGACTCACAGCTCACTCTAAGCTCACTTCACCTTAGTTATCACGGTGAGATTTTTCCAGAATCGACTGACTGAACTGTATTAAGAAAAACCACGTCGCTCTTTAATGGCGCGGTAGAAAAAAAAAAAAAAACAAAAAATTATTGTAATATGCTGTCATTGAACATCAAATACACGGTGCGTCAATTGTCATCACTCAAAATTTTTGTCATTTGCGATCAAACTTCGTAGTACCTAATATTGTTAATAGCTTCAATTGCATTTTGTAGACGATCATTTTGCGCATAAATATGTATCTACATATAGATAAGCGATTGAAAATATTACTACGATTGCAATTGAACGTTTTGGGGACGCTTAACAGGACTTACCATTTGAAATCACACAATTGTAAGTAGGCTGAAGACCTGAACAAGGTAGTACTTAAGGCCTGAACAAAGACAGACCGAATGGGAAAGACTGAAGATTGCGTGTAGTAGCGCAACCAGCGCGGTAATTGCGTAAGACACTAAAAGTAGCGATGCCTTTCATTTTGACAGTTCAAAAACATTCGCTGCGTTATTTACGTTCCTAAGCAGACATCGCTTTCGAGTATATCTACGAAGCAATGGATTAGCAATATTCTTTAAAATGAATCAGATTGTGATGGATTGTGTTACGCAATTAGGGTGCTGACGCAGCTCGAATAATGGAATACAGGCTAATCTTTTTAGGGTTCCGTACCCAAAGGGAAAAACGGAATCCTCTGTCCGTCCGTCCGTCCGTCTGTCACCAGGCTGTATCTCATGAACCGTGATAGTTAGACAGTTGAAATTTTCACAGATGATGTATTTCTGTTGCTGCTATAACAACAGATACTACAAAACAGAATAAAATAAATATTTAAGGGGGCTCCCATACAATAGACATGATTTTTTTGCCGTTTTTATAGATAATGGTACGGAACCCTTCGTGCGCGAATCCGCCTCGCGCTTGGCCGGTTTTTTAATTTGCTATGTCTTGTAGTAGCACTCCTAACCACTGTGGCCAGTTCCTACCTGATGCTCGGCATCGCGTCTGAATTCATCCTAAGGCAAGTCAAGCTTGGATACTTCTTGTAAATTGGATGGTTTATAGGCTATTAAAGTTGATCATATTATTAGTTCGCAATTGAGTGATCAAGATTTTTTTTCCACTTTTCATTGAAGTTGATTGAAATATGTATTAAGTATGTGTTAGAGTTATTAACTGTTTTGATGCGTAGATGATTCGATTTTTGAACTGACCAGCCATTATCGATAATTAGCGAGTTTTACAGGAATTTAAAACTGGTTACAAACCGTTTTGATTTAAAACGGTTTATTTACAACTATAGTCATGACGAATGACTCGCGATAATCTGAAATCACAACAAGTGTCAGTTATGTGCACTTCGTCATGTTTAAATCTCGTCTCGCCAGAACTTGCCAAAAAATGCAACACGGTTTTGTAAGAGCAAACAAAATGACGTGACCAATTCACATGAATTGGGAAATGGGTTAAATATATCGTCACACAACAATGACTTAAACGTCATCGAAAGTTATGGAGTCAGAGGAAGGAAAGTCCGAACTGTGTAAGGTATCACACCTAACTCATGATTGATTTTATCTGAAAGATATTATTTGATTGATGTACCTCTCTTACAACTGATACTTGGTCTAGGCTGAGACCAGCTTTACTAACGAAGCATAGCTTTCGCAAAGTTTGTTTGGTCGACAAAATTGATTTCTGCTAATGATTGAGGACCCGCAGTTTACTCAATTTGGACTAGTAGCCATATTTGGGGTTTAATGTTGACTGTATTTTTTAAGATTTTTACCTTTGGAGTGAGTTCATGAGTTAGGTGTGACAATCTTACACAGATCTCTTTCCCTAATTCTGACTCCACAACCTTATGCCATTATTCTATAATTACTAGAAAAGGTTGCATGCCACGAATTATGCATGCCACAATCTCTACAGTACACAGCAGTTTATAATAGTCTTATTCTAATAAATAAGTTTGAATTTAATACGGAGGCGTTTAAATTAACTTCTGCTTGGGAAAAGGCTAGGTAGATGATGATAATGTCAAACATTTAGGGTGTTTTTTAGACAAGGTTCTAAGGAATCTTATATATACAATATTATTTTTAGTATATGGCAAACCCGAAACACTTGTCTAGTATTTTTATATAAAGAATCTATGTACAAAATTTCAAAACTGTATCATGTAAAATCAAGAAGTTACAAGCTTGTTATGTTACCTGATTGTCCGTACAAAAAGTTGGTTACCACTAAACACGCGCCACCAGCCGACCGGCTGTGATCTGTGTTGTGCGCATATCAGTACGGATATGTACTTAGTGTCGCTTGGTGTCTAACTTTTTACCATTTTAATACATATATTTTTGGGACAAAATATAACATGGTGTAAAAACTATTGGAATCGATTCATTTACTTATTCTGAACAAACTATATTTAGGTTTGCAGTATACTAAAAATAATGTTGCATATAAATCTATAATTAATTTGATTACAGAAATCACCCTAAATCATTCCAAATATCAATCTGTCCGTTGCAAAACTAGGCGCAATAAACAACTCAATTTTCGACAGTCCATCATAAACATTTGAAACTTGTAATATATTCATGACAAAATACACAAGTCCAGTGAGCCAGTGAGAAGTGGTACACATACCGACCTTGTCGCTGGTTGTCCTGCCTCGGCTACTCGACTATTGTTTGCGTTCAAGTTGATCGATCGAGTTACTCGACTACTCGTTCCGTGATACACGAGCATGTGAATGCTCTTCCTACTTGCAAAGGACACACGTCGCTTGTACTGCTCGGGTTAGGACGCTTGAGATGACAAATTGAGGAAAAAAGACACTAATGATGAGGACGGATTGGTCCTACGCTTTTTTAGGTTTGTTCGTGCATTTACCATCAGTGTTAGTTGGTACTGGCGATTTAAGAGATTACTTGTCGTTACGTTTAATGCATTTCCTTTGATGATTATGGAGGTAGGTAATTGATTCAAATGCGGACTCTAACAGCGACCTTCAAGCTCCAAAAATAACTTGAAGGTAGTTTTCTGAAAATAGTTTCTACAGTAAGAAACGTAGACACACCAAATACAACGTGTAACTTAACTAACGCACAACCTCTTAAGTAAGGGGTCATTGTACTCATCATTATGAACATCTTTTACTATGAGATCAAACCTGAAATCAGCTAAGAAAATCAGTTGTTCCCTAGATTTATGTTCGCATAACTCGTCAAAATGTAGGGAACGGCTGCTTTTTTTCACGTCTGCGGAGTTTCGCTAACTGATTTCATTTAACCCTGTATACAGCGTGTAACGGAAGGGGGGTATCAACCCTGAAGAAGGTGAATGTGCTCATGAAACTCAACAACTTTCCCCAAAGAACATAGGTCGAAATATGAAAAAAAAATTTGGCCCCCCCTTACAAAACTGACTACCAGCTGATTGATTTACTATGGGAGGGCCAAATTTTTTTTTCATATTTCGACCTATGTTCTTTGGGGAAAGTTGTTGAGTTTCATGAGCACATTCACCTCCTTCAGGGTTTATACCCCCCTTCCGTTACCCGCTGTATAACGCTAGAATAGTTCACAATGCGTCATGTAGCCACAATTACCATTATTCTTATGCAGTGCCTCTCGGATTGCGTCTTCCGGCAACCAATAAGTATCCTTTAAGGAAATGAATTGCCAGAACAGTTAGAATCCCACGCACTACGTAGGATGCCCGTAATAGGAGTGAGGGACACTTCCTGGGACATCCGTGAATGCCAAGCCTTTGCACTTTTCTGCCTTGTAAGACTTCAATTGTCTTTGAAAAACGTGTAACCTGTTTTCTTTGACCTAGTGGAAGTATGTGTACGTTTTTCGAATACATGTTTGTGTTTTCGATGGCCGAAATTCGTCCTTGATTAAACTATTATTGCAATCAACGTAATGCCAATATACGGCGTTTCTTTACATTAGTCTGGTGCTGTCCTTAGAAAATCTTTTTAAATCCTTTCGATTTGGTTATCACTACATAGTATAAAACAAAGTCGCTTCCCTGTCTGTCTGTCCCTATATATGTTTCGATCTTTAAAACTTCGCAACGGATTTTGATGCGGTTTTTTGTAATAGATAGAGTGATTCAATAGAAAGGTTTATATGTATAATACATGCATAGTATAGTAGAGAAACACTGATAATTTTAGAGGTTTCTAATGTAATGTCGTAAATAAACACATTTTTTTGCGGTTACATTGTAAACGCTGGCAGAACCCGTCGAGATAGATCAAAATAATGTACTACAGTATTGTACACCTTCAAAAGGTCTACAAAAAAATCCGCCATGGTATATGCCTATCTCTTAGGGATAACCCACAATAACCATTTTTTGTCCTATACTTTTTACGAGAAATAATGGCTCTAAAATTATCAGTGTTTCTCCATTGCACCCTTGCGAAGCCGGGGCGGGTCGCTAGTTAGATATAAGACTTTAACCAGTGCGCAAATTGATACCATGAATTCAGCATATGATTCTAGACACCCTACCGTAGAAATTATTCGTCGGTTATAAAAAAAGAGATCTGCCGGTCGATCCTGTAAAAATCTCACCGTGAAAACTTGCGTGGAGTGAGCGGTCAGTGTCATCCCACCGATGGTAGGGATTGACTATGCGAACATTTACATAATCATCATAATCGAGATTTTAATAATATTTTAGTTGTCAAAACCCACGTTTAATGCCACGTAGTTAGTGTGGCGTGCTCACTACACCCGATTCACGAAATGTCGTGAATACGGTGAAGTGATCACGCCGACTCGTCAGGACTAGTCTACGAAAAGAAAAAAGAAAAATAAAAACAATATTGAGATTCCGAATGAGTTTCTGTTTTGCTATTTTATTTTAAAACCCCACAAAATAGTAATGCTTTGACAACTAAAATATTAGCGTTGATATTAATTAAAATAATCAATAGAATTAGCATAACAATATTATTTAAGTCTCGATTATGATTGTAAATGTATGCTTGGTCAATCCCTAGTATCAGGTGGGATGACACTGGCAGCTCACTCCACGCTCACTCCACCTAAGTTTTCACGGTGAGATGGTTACAGAATTTCACTGCTGCTGTGTCGCAGAAAAGTGAAAACGCAAAAAAAGTAAAAGTAATACCTTCTTGGTCAAAATATATGAAACAGCATATTTTTTTTAAATACCGACGAGATTTTAGACTTACAGAATCATGTACAGTCGATCGATTCTGGAAAATCTCACCGTGATAACTAAGGTGAAGTGAGCTTAGAGTGAGCTGATGTTAGGGATTGACACTATTGAAGACTCACTCCACGCTCACTTCACACAAGTTTTCACGGTGAGATGGTTACAGAATCGCACGTCTGAATCCATGGTAACACGATGCGCGTCGATGTCACACTAGTATATTGATATAACTAGTCTTTCATCAATCCCAAAAAAAAAAGATACCTGGCTTACATAATTTCATCTCCATAGAACGTCAAAGACATATCGGTTCGATCTCAATAACACGGTATCCTATTCACTTTCCCTCACAAATCTGGTAGGTAAATCGTTTTGCGAACAATTAAGGAGTTAGTAAACACACGTGCCACGTTTCAACGAGAGTTTAAGTGGCCAATTTAATGCTACATGCCCATCAGCTGGCCACGTATGGCAAGTCATTCGGCCTACGCTCTGAGGTCGGTTGTGACATGTCTACGGGCTGTTTACCGTAATATGTTATTCTGATGAAAATTTTGAGTGAAACGACGAATAAATATATTTGATATTTTTTCCGGAAACGGGAAATCTGTGTAAAGTCTCATCTCTATTAACCGATTTGTCATTCGCTAAAAGTATGTCTCAATTCGTAAATATATTGAAAACTAGCTTTTGTCCGCGGTTTCCCATGTAAATCCCAATAATCCCACGGGAAAGAACTACCGGGTTGAAAAATTTATCGGGATCCGTTCAGCCGCTTAGGCGCGAACGGTAATAGACAGACTTACTTTCGCTTTTACCTTAGAATGGATAGGGATCTTAGTAAATGTTAGATTTGTGTTTCTTAAGAAATAAGCAGTACCTTTGTACTCAAATTATGATAATGTCATATCCGTATCGATGCTTGAAAGGCAAAATTGACTAAGTGACATAGGGCTTAATTTACAGGAGCACAGTTTAAAGTTTAACTTTTCATTAAAAAAGAAAATCATGTATTTCTGATTCAGATTCAGATAACATAAAGATTTCCAAAACAGTAAGAATTACGCCTTTATGATGATTACAAGAATTCATATGTTTTTTTTTTCAGAAAAGTTAAATTTTTGTCCTATAAATTTAGCTCACATAGAGCTAACTTTATAGGACAAAAATTTAACTTTTCAATTTTGTTTTTCAAGCGTTGATATGTATTTTACTCTGTACGAGTATACATCATCATCATCTTCTTTCATTTTATTTGGGGTCAGCGCAACACATTTTCGTTTTTCATTCTGCCCTGTTAGACATCATGGCATCATTTACTCCTTTCTCTTTCATATCATTCCTCACACCATCCATCCATCTTTTCTTTGGCCTTCCTCTCCCTCTCCATCCATCTACATTCATATTCATCACTCTTTTCGTTACATACGTTTCATCCCTCCTCATTAGATGTCCATACCAAGACAAACGACTTCCTTTAAATTTTTCTGTGTGTGTACATCACACTAATATTATAAAGGCGAAAGTTTGTGAGTGTGTGTATGTGAGTGTGTTTGTATGTTTGTTCCTTCTTCACGCTCAAACGGCTGGACCAATTTTGATGAAATTTGACACACAGATAGTTTAAAACCAGGATTAACACATAGAACACTTTTTATCCCCATATTCTTACGGGATCGACACCTATGCGGGTGAAATCGCGGGCGCAGCTAGTAAATAATAAAATAAATAAGGTCTGTTAGAAGAGGGCTATGGAATTAGGGCACGCATAGTGAGATGAGAAGATGACGGAGTTTAAGTGTATTTGAATTAAGAATTTGAGATGGTTTTCGAGTCATGGAACAACAAACTGAATGTCATACTAAACAAAGTTCAAATTCCATTCCTACCAAATACTTATTAGAACATTTTTCTTACAAATAGTCACTCAAAAATCAACTTAGAATACATCTCACTTAAGTCGATAACTGATTTAGTGACGATGGAAAGTAATTATCTGATCTTATAAACACTGTTATGGGTAGTTGGAAAGACCAAAGAGATTGACGCAAATCGAGTTGTTAAGAATTTCCAAACCGAATATTTGACAATGTGAAAATTATACTGAAAATATTGTTACCTACTCTAAAAACAAGAGAGTTTATTCACCTCCTCAGACAATGTGCTGTTACTGTTTTGTTTTATTTGTGCGATTCTGTTGCATTTAAATAACATCACGTTAACGTTAGCAGTGTCACAGTCTTTCATGTTTGTTCAGCTGAAATAGTATGACCATGCAGTTTATTTCACGTTTTACAATTCTTATGTTATGTAGGAATGGTAGTGCAATTAAAATTCAGCATTAGTCTGCTACGCAATTAGGGTGCCGACGCATGAAGCCCACCTTACTCTCATGGTATGACAGTGTGGTGGGCTTCATGCGTTAGGTAACATGTAGGTTATAATATCATCATAGAATTCTGCCCCAAGAAATTCTAAGTAAACAAAGAAGCTGAAAACCGTGCTTCGTATTAGTATCAATAATCAGAATTCACAGTGATAACATTCACGACGCATTACAGTGAACGGCGCGTGTTCTCGTAAAATAACAGTCCTGCAGAACAATAAGATTTTAGCATTGAATGCTGTGATAAAACATTGAAGTTCAGAAAGCATAACTTTATGACTTACCTAATATAATGTGATTCATACAGCGTTTTGTTTAATATGTCATTATATGGATGTTTGCACATGTGCTATGGGGAATGTTACGAGGTCGTGATGGTGTCTTGGTTGTAAATGGTCTTGTAATTATTTAGATGTTATAAAATTAAGAAGATAAGTTGTACCTGCACCTTAATTGAGTAACACACTATTACTCTCATTTTGAAGCATATTGCTAATCCATTGCTCCATATGTTCGAAAAATGTGTCTGCTCAACAACATAAATAAAGCAATGAATAATAATAATAATAATAATAATATTCACAACTTTCACACAACGCCATCTAGTCCCAAACTAAGCAGAGCTTGTGCTATGAGTACTAGACAACTGATAAACACATTTCTAAATACATACATATTATAGATAAATTACACCCAGACAAAGAACAAATGATCGTGCTCATCACACAAACATTTGTCCTGGGTGGGAATCGAACCCACGACCTTGAGTATAGTAGTCAGGGCCACTGACCACTAGACTAACAGGCCTGTCTGTTGTTGAACTATCAAAATCAAACCCATTGCTACTAATAGTGTGTTACCTTGCTGGTGATAACGGCCCCGACTTACGAGTTAGGCCGTGGGTTCAAACCTAGGCTGGCTCTTTACTTTGTATAAATAATTTCATCACCACTGCTCTCAAAACGGCGAAGGAAAACATCGTGAGGAAACCGGCATGTCCTAGAACCAAAAGTTCGAAGACATGTGGCATCTATCAACCCGAACAGGGCCTGCATAGTAGATTACAGCCCACTCCCTCTGGACGAGAGGAGGCCTGTGTCCCAGCAGTGGGAACAGTATAGGCTGATTATGCTTATGCAAAAACGTGGATCCCATAGGCATCAAGATAGTCCATCCTAGCATTCTACAAGAAAAAAAAAAGTCCCGATATATACAACGTGTAACGTCAAATGCGCAAAACCTCAGACACCCCAACTGAATTTTAAATCAATTGCCCTATTTCAGAGAGAAAATAAAAAAATTGTATAGGTTTTATGTGCTGTTTTAGTTTTACTGGCCATTCTGATCGTTTCTTGCGTCTGCGACGACGCTTTATCGAGGGAGGAGTCGTCACCGGGCCGCTGCGCCGCGCTGATATTGGGTTGCTTGACCTATTAATAAATAGACAGGGCAACGTTTTTAATGAAGATTTTTTGAAAAAGGTGACCTATATTAAAAAGTGGTTCAATTAATTCTGCTCGTTATTCTAATCAAACTATTTTCAGAAACCTCAGACACCCCAACTGATTTTTAATTCAATTGACCTATTTCAGAGAGAAAATAAGTCATTAAAAAAATTGTAAAGGTTTTATGTGCTGTTTTAGTTTTACTGGCCATTCTGATCGTTTCTTGCGTCTGTGACGACGCTTTATCGAGGGAGGAGTCGTCACCGGGCCGCTGCGCCGCGCTGACATTGGCTTGCTTGACCTATTAATAAATAGACAACACAACGTTTTTAATGAAGATTTTTTGAAAAATGTGACCTATATAAAGTGGTTCAATTAATTCTGCTCGTTATTCTGATCAAACTATTTTCTGGTTTTGCGCATTTAACGTTACACGTTGTATATATATATTTTTTTCAAATCTAATACAACCTTTTCTTAAGAGACATGAGACAGTGTGTTAGAAATTATTTAAAGAATCACTACGTTTTTTCAAACACTTATCACGCATGTTGTTAGTTTCATAATATGTATTCTCCTCAGTTCCAACCGGCTTAGAGTTGCAGGAACGACGCATAAATTAGAGAAATTTCCTCATAAATGTGTATTTAATCACAGTTTTCGCAACGATGTGAAGCTTATAGGGCGTGTAAACTTGATTGCGAAGATCGCCCGGTTCCGTACTTAATGTCGTAATGTCAGCGACTTGTCAATCTTGCTGTAACAGCTTTATATATAGACTCAACTCATTCGGACAGTGCCCTTATAAACTTTTCGAGTACGAGTTTAGTAAAAGGTCAGAAGGCAAATTCTCGTAATGTATCTACGTTCAAAATATGGTCGCAGTCTGATCTCGGCGACAAACACATGTCAAAAACTTGTCAAAACTGTAGGGAAATGAGGGGTATTTTTGACAGATTGAGACTGAGATCAGAGTGTGAACGCTCTTAAAATTACGAGAATTGCCCCTCGGGTTGTTTTTAATGATCAACAGTTTGCCATAAACGTCTTATTTATGAACCAAATAACATTTACTGCTTGTCGGACCCCATTCAGTATTTTATTGGAAATCTATATGTCTACTCATAATAATTGCCAGTACTCACAATTTTTCTCCCTCAGATATTACCTTAAAAGGCCACTACGCTAAGAATAGAGATCTAAATACAATAGCTGTATTACCATCTAAGTTAAATGACCACCAAAGCTGACAATAATTACATAACACCATAAACATAACGTAAAGCAATACTGACCTAGAAATTATCATTCAGTGAATAATATGCACGGTAATGTCTCGTAGCGGTTAGGTGAAGTTGTCTCGAGTATACATCGCATTGACCTTCGATAGTTTGGCAAACTTATTGACTGAATGATTACGCCATAGCGTGTGACAGAGGATGCGCCTCCGCGCCACTCCACCGTAAGCCGCAGCGCGCGCGCCCGCGCCGCAGTGTGCTAGTGTCGCTCCGTGCTCATAGTTCACTCTGTTTTCAGAACAAGACAAGGATTACAAACGTCCCGTCGACTACGACATCGAGGAAGAAACACGCAAGAAAGAAACATCAAAGTGGCTCGAGAATCATTTCGGTAGTGAATCCCGTTCTTCACACGACTCCATCGCCGAAGAAATAGGACGAAGACCTGACCCCGCCTTCTACAAAAAAGCTGAAGACGAGGGATACTACGGGAAGACATCATCTGTACCACCACCACCCGTATATGGAGATCGAGTTCTTCGCAAAACGAAATCGTCGACGCCCTCAGACGAACGACCGGCAGCACCAGTGAACAGGACCGGTGGCTACTTCAAGGGTGTTGGGGACTGGTCGCAGCGACGCGCCAGCAAACCCAGGATGCCAGAACCACGCAGCTCATCACCCTCACCACCGACAGTGCGTTCACCATATGCTAGCGACGATCGATTAAACGGCTCTTCCCCGAGACATGTGTACGGGAAGCGCGACTCGCCTCAGGGGAGGTCATCACCAGTCGGCCGCCGCCACCCGCCCTCGCGTGACGACTCCGCCTACGTGTCGTCGTCAACTATGCACAGTCCGCCGCGCGGCTCGCCTTTCCGGCCGCTGGAAGCCGAGCGCTCGTTCCGCGAGCCCTCGGTCGAGGATGACTACCGACCGATCGCGCCGGAGCGAAAACGACCAACGAAACAAAGATTGTCTGAAGAGCACCGCTACGATAGTGGCTACAGAAGCTCATCCAGGAACGAAAATTCGGGAAGGTCACGTGACAGTCGCGAAGAGGGAGCCGTGGAGCCTCCGCCAGATTACTCTCCTCCCAGGGAGAGACGTGAAAGTTCAGATAGGGATCGTACGCCTCCAAGGCGACGGGATCGGGATGAGCGCAAGCAGAATCAGAAGACGCGTTTTGCTGACAATGGGCGGCGTCCGTCTCCGGCGCGAAAGTCTGTGGGGTCTGCGATCGGGAATTCGATTCGGAAGTTGGTAGGGAAGATTCGTTCGGCTTCTGCGGAGCGGCGTGCTAAGTGGCGCAACTCTCGGACGCCGTCGCCGGAGCACTCGTCGCGCACGTACAAGCAGTACGGCGCCGAGCTGGCGCCCCCCGTCGCGCCGCCGCACCGCTACTACCTCGGGGAGGACCCCTTCGCGCCCAGCATCTACGGCCGAGAGCACAGGTACGAGGGCAGTTCGAGACGCGCAGCCGCCGCCGACGCCCGCGACCAACGTGAAAGGTGAGCAATCAACCACTTGCTATTGTCATCAAAACATCAATAAAATTAATTAGCCATTGTAATAAAATATGTTTCGCTACATATTTGGCTGTGATCAAAACAGCCTGTAGCATGTTTATCTCTTTTGGTAGTCAAGCTCATTTAGCCATGATCATAGATGATAGATATTCAATTTTCATAAAAAAATATGATCCAATGAGCCTTAAATAGAAGCTTGTTCTACGACCAGCGGCGTCCACCTACATTAGTATCTCTACCAAACCTTTAATTAATGTTTTGTGTTTATATTATCATAAAGTTACGGCGTTTTGATAGGATTCGATAGTAATAAAGGTAGAATTTGCTTTAAGTTGGAGCATGTGGGTTGGGCAAGGTTTTCGTGGTAAAACGTAAACGTAACTTAAACGTATTTTCAAAAGAGTATGTATTTGAGTTATGTACGAGTTGTTTCGCCACACGAGCCTGTTTGTTCTATTGTTTACATGGTCAGTACATGAGGTAGCTAGATGAACCTTGCAGTCGCATTCTTGGTCTTAGCGTAGTTTACTCGTACAATACAGTTGAACTCATTAGTGCCATTTTCATACAGCTATTGTGAGGTAAGAATAAGTTCTCGAGGTTTTATAAACAAAAGAATATTCTTAGGATTTTTAAATTAGTTGAGAACGGCAGTTTCTTCAGTAGGCATATTATGATATTCTTTAGCTTACAGTTACAATGTAATTCAAGTGCATTGCAGAGACATTAATACTTCCTGATATCTGCTTACATGTTATTCTGTTTAAATAATATACAAAGTATTGTACACTGGATATCTAATATCACTAGGTAATGTAGGTATTGATACGGTTTATTTATAAAGATCCAGTGGTAGGCCTAAGATAATTCGAAATCACTTCTAAATAAGCTTATGAGAGAAATGGTTTTAGTAAGATTTTAATCTAGGTATTACATCAAAAATACCTAATAATAAATATATAAAATAAATTTAATATAAAATTATTTATTATTAATATTAATAAAATAATAATTAATATTTTTCCCCTATTTTTTAATATTTTTAAATTAATAACACTTAAAAATATTATAAAAGGGGATAGTTCGATTCCGCGAAAATAGAACTCATACAACTTTTGTTGTTTCATACGACCATGTTCTGACCACTCATGTTAGCTCCCAAACAACAATGTAGGTAGATACATATTTCAGACGAATGTTCTAAACACTAACCACACAATAACATTCATGCAGTAACGTTTCAAGATATTTTAGAAATGACGGAAACTAAACCTATTCATATTATGCAAACCATGTCGACCGATTACAAACAAAATACCAAAATAGGGAATTCTAAGACTTAAAGGACCGAGGCAAGATGTGTCACAGTTTTGTGACATAGAGCTTCTACAATACGTGTGACACATCCCTTGTCACACTAACTTAGACCTGCAAAGTTACGCAAGGTAACTAATTATGCATGCAAATTCATTAGGTATTTCTTAGGTTTCAACTTATAAGGAATTATATGCGTTAATTAAGGTAGAGCTAATGTATTTGAATTTGTTATTTTAAATTTAAATACGTTATTATAATATCAACTGCATCCCACCGTATTTATTATGATACATTATACATAATTACAAAGGAATGCAATGATTTTTCAAAGGCTTGCCGAGGTCAGGTGGAAATAATATAACAATAAAATCAGCTGCAGGTAATTGTCTAACTGCATGGAAAACTGCTTTGATGTCGATTTTAGACCAAGCTTAGTACACAAAAGCCGGTCGATTCTGTAAAAATCTCACCGTGAAATCATAAGTGAAGTGAGCACTTAATAGTGTTAATCCCTAGGGAATAACAGCTCACTCCACGCTCACTTCACTCAAGCTTTCACGTTGAGATGGTTACAGAATCGCACGGCAGATTGCAGAAACTCGAAATAGAGTTATGTGGATCGGTGTTTCAAACTTTTTTTGTAATAATTGCTTCTTAGGGTGCGGAAATAGTAGCAAAAGAATAATTCAAACTCAAAAAACTTTAATTCGAGCGAAGACTCATAAAGTGTTAGTAACCCGTTTATGAATCTTCGGTCGAATTAAAGTGTTATTCTTTTGCTACTGAAATATATATTTCCGCGCCCTAAGCTCAAGTTTAGAACCAATTATTCCTTGTCATAATAATGAAGTCAAAGCTAAACAAAATTATGCAGAGTGGCAGATACCTATATAACATAATTTTAGATCCCCTTGTGAAGAAAGTTTTCGTCGGTTATCAAAAACAAAAAAAGGTGTTTCATAGAAAACTGCAATACCTACGTGATCATAATGTCTGGAACAACTATTTTTTTGAAATAAGCGACGAAAAATTTCACCGTACGGGGTTCAGAAACATGTGCCACCTAGGTATACGCGTCGACTTGAGAACCTTCTACTCTTTTCGTCAGTAAAAAATACCATACAATATTACCGAGGTCTTGCCTTTAAGTAGCCCACTGATTACGTTTCATTACATAAAACACAAATCATCAAACACGATAAAGATCAATCATGCAATCTTCGCAAGTGTTACAATGACACGAAACCACGTTCAATTAAACTCAATCCCAGGACTAATTACGAGACAAAGACAATTATTTCATTCCCTATTAATAAAACAATAGTTTCTCCAATCAATCTCAGCAATCATGCTCTTTCAATTAAAACTACGTTCCGGCATATCTTGCCTTTTTCATCAGTTGCCGTCCGTGGGTATTGCCTATTAAGGGTAAATATGCCTTTATTCGCAAAGGAACCCTTATTTAGTGCATGAGTCACTCGTGTTTGTCAAGTGAAACAGTGTCTTTATTGAGAAGTATGTGCCGATCCGCAATGACAAACGACAAATGACTCATGCCAAGGAAATATTCATAATAAACACCTGCTGTATGTAAGGTGGAGGTTGGTGTATGCAAATTTGTTTGTTATAATTATTTTTGCAAATTACAATAGATACATTTTTGCTTCCGCGATTTTTTTTAATAAACTCCCGTTCTAGTGACGCCTCCAGATCTTTGTAAGACACCAAGGAAACTAAACCAACAAAAAATGTTTTTAGTCCAATTCTATATAGTATACAATTTGTTCAGGCCTTTATAACCAAGACGTTGGAAATAACGCACGAAAACAAAGCATGGTCGTTAGGCGTGTGGGAGGAGATTCCCCATTGAATCCAATTACCAGAACACCAACAAGATTACGAGTTTTTGCGACTTACCCACAACACAATAATTGTACGTGGGCCCAGCTCATCACACCATCACGAAACGCCAATAAATCTTATAAGTGGATTGTATAAAAAAATGTTCAATTGTTTCTTTAATGATTTCAGGGGTCAATTCTCGAGCACGCTGGGTCGGTTCAGTCACTCGACAAGTCGACTGAATCCGAACATCGAGCCCGACGAGGAGTACACTCGCAGCGCACAAACGCTGCCGAGGAAACTGCATGACAGGAAAGAAAAAACCACCGAACCCCAAAAACCCAGTTCCAATAAATATTGGCACAGACTCACACCCAACAAGCGCTCCAACAGCGCCGTCAATATCTCAAACAACGTGACAACTGCACCTGACGGCAAAATTAACGGATACCCACCGGGCCCTGCGAAACCAGCGCGGACATACAAGGCTCTCAACAGGAGCAAGAGTTTTGCTATGGGAGCTCCTGAACAGGATACTCACCCACGTTACGTATCTACAATGAATCGCAACTACTCAACTATGTATAAATCAAACCCCCACCTGAGTCGGCTTGATGAGACTCCAGAACAACTCAAAAGCCCTGGAATTGTGTCTATTATAAATCGTAGCCAGCGCGACCTTGCTGATGCCGTGTCTCGTGAAACAGAGCGCAGACGTGATGGCCTTTTCGGAGCTAGATATGGAAAAACCACCCCAGTGACCAACGGACACACAAATGGCTACAGTAAATCTTACGATGAAACTGATAAGAAAAAGATATTTCTTAAAGGGCTTCGTGAAAGAGCGCCTGAATTATATCAAACGTTGCACGCAGACGACGAATCAGACGGCAGCAGGCTATCATCTCGATACAACACACCGTCGCCACATTACAAAGATCGTATCTCAGAAGAGCGGAAAACGCCTTTGTATAAGACAGAATCGCTCAATAGGGAAACGAGTCCCTTCGTGTCTCGGCTGGATTCGAGGATAAAATCGCCGGCGATACGGCGAGGAAGCAACAGTAGCGATAACTATTCAGAGACGTACCGGTACACCACTCGCTCTGGCGATCCCGAACGTCCCAGCGTCACAGATACCGTAGAAACCGTTAGTAAGAAGATCGTGCCATCCAGAGACGGTCGCTCAAAAGAGATTATCGAGTCAAGAGAAATAAACTCGGTGACGAAAAGCCGGGGATACAAAGGCGAACCAATAGCGAGCCCCAAGTATATAGAAAACGGTATCCGCCCCGTGCCACACGGATATGAATCCAAGAATGGTCCTTTGTACTCGGAACGAAGGAGTAGTAACTATAAAGTAATCGAGAAAATAAGAGATTATTAGTAACATGACGTATAACATTGAGAAAAGTTAATTTTAAATGTTTATTCTGCCATATTTTTTTCGAATGTACTAAATGAATCAAAGTCATACACAGACTGAATCTTTGAAACGCTTTAGTTAGTAAGTTATCTAACTTTATTTTCACACACAGTAACTGTTAATGTTCGTTTAAGGAGCTTTTTGTTATCATGTAAAAAGTCAAGGAGCTTTACTAATTTAAATATAATATTGGTTTAATTCCGTCCAGTGTACTTAATGAATTTAAAACATTTTCGGGTACGTAAGTTTTTACAATCGAAAGCGTTAACTTTGTGAATAGCTTTATATTTTTTTAATAACATTTATTGATACCGTTTAGGAAAATAATAAGTAAAAGTAAATAAACAAATAATAATAAGTAAATTAGATAAGATTTTATAATAAAAATGTATCAATAAAATTATAATGTGTTAATACGCACTAAAGATTTTTTTGTTTTATTTTATATCACTTATTAAAGTCCCCAGGACCATTTTATCTGTATCGCCCTGTTTTGACTAATACTGATTACCTATAGGCGTATTTTTCAATTGCCTTTGGAAAAAAAAAATAAGAATGGCATCGCTTTAATAATACCAAAAATTCTTCTTAGGTCATCATCATCTGCCTAGCCTTTTCCCAACTATGTTGGGGTCGGCTTCCAGTCTAACTACGTCTATTTTACGTGGAGCGACTGCCTATCTGACCTCCACAACCCAGTTACTGGGTAATACGGTACCCCTAGGTAAGACTGGTTGTCAGACTTTCGGGCTACTGACGACCCGTAACGACTGTCAAAGATCCATGAATGACAGCTGGGACCAACGGCTTAACGTGCTTTCCGAGGCACCATCTTCACATACCAAGACCCCTCGTCTTGGTATGTGAAGATGGTCACCCATCCACGGACCAACCGCGGCAAGTGCAGCTTAACCTGATCGATCGACCCATGTGGCTGTTATTACTTAACCACAAGCCCCTTCTTAGGTATTGGACAAAATATAGTATATATAGATAAATTGATATAGATAAATTGTCAAGAAAGCTTAGCTCTGCAGCATACGCCGTTAGGAAAATTCGTGATTTAACTGATTTAGAGACAGCCCGTTTAGTTTACTTTAGTTATTTTCATAGTGTGATGTCATACGGTATTCTGCTGTGGGGAAATGCCGCCGATATTCAGACAATTTTTATTTTACAAAAAAGGGCAATTCGTTCTATTTATAAATTAAGTCCTAGACACTCCCTCAGAGACAAGTTTATAGAGATTAATATAATGACTGTGCCTTCTCAGTACATTTATGATAATCTTTTGTATGCACATAAAAATATTAATCTGTTTAAAAAATACAGTGATATCCATAACATAAATACTAGGAACAAACACAAATTTGTTGTTCCTACAACAAGGCTCAAGAAAATAGGTGGCTCGTTTAGATGCCAATGTATACGTTTTTATAATAAACTTCCTAGCCACATTCAAGAACTAAGCATTAATAAATTCAAATCTTTTATAAAGTTAAAACTATGCCAGAAAGCCTATTATACTGTAAAAGACTATATTGAGGACAAAAAAGCTTGGGATTGAGCTGCTCCAATAGGTCTAGACAGTGAATGTTGTTTATTTTTTATTTTTTGCTGACTTACACTTTTGTTTTTTCTCTTTCTAAATATCTATTTATATACAGAATGACATGAACATTTACTGTTTGAAGTCTTATATTATTTTAATAATTGTGAATGTGATGACTATGTGGGTTTCCGTTTTAATCATGGTCTGGCACTTTGAGCGGTCTATGCGGTCTACACAAATGTCCTGTCCTTGGTATTACTCGTCGAATCGTTGAGCTCCTTAAGTTCTGAGTTGAGCTGCACGGTTACTGACGAATGCGTGCACTGACTGCACAGGTCCACTCAATCTGTGTGGTTCTTTCCTCAAAAGACCACTTCAGACACAAATCTACATAGTCCTCAAAGATCAAAGATTATGTCCGGATTTTTATATACACATTGACATTGATGAATTTTATATAAACAATGACATGGATATTTACTTTGTAAAGTATCTTATTTTTTATTATTATTATTATTGTGAGTGTGAAGACTATGTGGGTCATTTCTTTTTTCTGTTTTCCTTCTTAGTTAGTTTTAATCATGATCTGGCAGTTTGAGTAATTTATGCGGCCTACCCAAATGTCCTTTCATTGGTATTGTTCGTCGAATCGTAAGGCTCCTCAAGTTCTGAGTTGAGCTGCACGATTTTTGACAAATGCGTGCACTGACTGGACAGGTCCGCTCAATCTGTGTGGTTCTTTACTCAAAAGACCATTTCAGACACCAATCTACATGGTCTTCACATGATCTGACCAAGATTATGTCTGGACTTTAAAAGAGACTGTGACCTCTGAGTTTGTTTCGGCCTTTCTTCTCAGAGTAGTCAGATAGGAAACGCCGACCTCATCTAGTTTAAAAAAATATGATTGACATGTAAAAGTGTTTGTACAAACCTACTTACAGAAAATAAATCATTTATCATTTATCATTTAATACAAAAAAAAAAAAAATATTTTTATAAAGCTTTTTTTCTCATAAACCACTTTAACCACTTTTCCCAAAATTCGACAAAAAATGTGAAGATTAGTTCTAACGTAGACCCCCGTCGAGTCTCCCGTGAACTCCTGGGGGTCCAACTAGACCACTTTGGGAATCAGTGGTATAAAGCCTAAATGGTAGTGGTGGTGGGTGGTGACTGGTGGTGTTGTAAGTTTAGCCTTAATGGATCCTTATCAAATTCAAACCTTCAATTTACAAACAGTTTTGCAAAATTGTGAAATTAGTCTTCTTTGGTTTACCTAAATCTTATAGTTGTACGGTTTTTGGAATTAGTAAATATACTACACGTGATCTCTTTACTCAGAACTGCAGTGCGATTCTGTAACCATCTCACCGTGACAACTTAGGTGAAGTGAGCGTGGAGTGAGCTGTCAGTGTCATCCCACCTGGTACTAGGGATTGACCAAGCATACAATTACAATAATAATCGAGATTTTAATAACATTGTTTATGCTAATTCTATTGATAATTTTATACAACGTGTAACGTTAAATGCGCAAAACCTCTTAAGGGGTCATTGTACTCATCATTATGAACAACTTTTACTATGGGACCAAACCGGAAATCGCGAAAAAAAAATCAGCTGTTCCCTACATTTTGACGAGTTATGCGAACATAAATGTAGGGAACAGCTGATTTTTTTTTCGCGATTTCAGGTTTGGTCCCTTAGTAAAAGTTGTTCATAATGATGAGTACAATGACCCCTTAAGAGGTTTTGCGCATTTAACGTTATACGTTGTATAATTTCAAAGCTAGTATTATAATTGTCAAAACATTAATATTTTCTGGGGTTTAAACTAATCTAGGAAAAAAAGACTAGTCCTCATACAAGGTGTAACTTAAATAACGCACAACCTCTTAAGGGGTCATTGTACTCATCATTATGAACAACTTTTACTATGGGACCAAACCGGAAATCGCGAAAAAAAAAATCAGCTGCTCCCTACATTTTGACGAGTTATGCGAACATAAATGTAGGAAACAGCTGATTTTTTTTTCGCGATTTCAGGTTTGGTCCCATAGTAAAAGTTGTTCATAATGATGAGTACAATGACCCCTTAAGAGGTTGTGCGTTATTTAAGTTACACCTTGTATAAGGAACGTTGACACGCGTTGACATTCGTTGCGTCTGCCGTGGTCGCTCGTGTGTAAGAGCACTAAGTAAGAATCAAGTCCATAATAAAATTGGCATAGGATTATAGTTGTACAGCCGGTAGATTCTGTTAGAATCTCGCCGTGAGAAGTTAGGTGAATTGAGCTGTTATTTCATCGGATGCTAGAGATTGACACTAACGACTGCTCACTATAAGCTCACTTCACCCGAGTTATCACGGTGAGATTTCTACAGAATAGCACTACAGCCGTGCGATTCTGTAATCATCTCACCGTGAAAGCTTGGGTGAAGTGAGCGTGGAGTGGGCTGTCATTCGCTAGGGATTAAGGGTCAATTTATACTAGCGCAGAGTCGAAGCGCATCGAAGCGTCTATCCAAAACTGAACATACCAAATTCAACCTTAACTCCACAGCGTAACGCACACATTACTTTTGAGATTTTAAAAAGACACGCGCATTCGTCGGAATTCGCGCGTCTGCGCGTGAACAACGCTGATTGGTGCGCGCGCATTCTCGCGTATCCATGCGCCCACTAGCGAACCTACGCGTCATCAGTCGGAAATTGGCCTGCGTCGGTGTTGAACACGATGGACTCGGACGAAAAATTAATTTTCCTGGTGCATAACTAATATCATAGCAAGATCAATGTCAACCATTTTACACACGTTTCAGCTACGAGAGTCAACTGGCAAGTGATTCAATAGCACTGCTGTTGATGCCCATTACTACAAGTAAAAGAGTGCGCGCGTATTCTGGCGAATATGCGCGCATTCGTGCGGCTTCGCTTTAGTTGTAAAGAATTTGACGCTTCGATGCGCTTCGACTCTGCGCTAGTATAAATTGACCCTAACACTATTAAGTGCTCATTTCACTTATGATTTCACGGTGAGGTTTTTACAGAATCGACCGACAGATGATTATTATGTGCTTAAGCAACTCACGGAATGGTTAACGGTTTTTAAAGTATCGTGTCTTGAAAAATGATAACTTAAAAGTTTTTACCGATTTACCGATTGTTTTTGTAACTCATAGAAGTGATTATTTGTAGGTATACTTTTTGAGTGATATAAAGTATCTTAATCCCAGTCAACTTTGCCTTGATTCTTCGATGCCGTTCCGAAGTACCTGATGACAAAAAGGATACAATTAGTAAAGTATATAAACGTCTAAATTAAACAGTATTATGTAATAAGAGGCAAAAAGTTAAAAACCGGCCAAGCGCGAGTCGAATTCGCGCACGAAGGGTTCCGTACCATTACCTGTAAAAACGGCAAAAATATCATGTAACAGACATGATTTTTTTGCCGTTTTTATAGATGGGAGTCCCCATCCATGTAAGGACAAGGATAAAAAACAGAATAAAATAAATATTTAAGGGGCTCCCCTTAAATATTTATTTTATTCTGTGTTTTTATTATTTGCTGTTATGGCGGCAACAGAAATACATCATCTGTGAAAATTTCAACTGTCTAACTATCACGGTTCATGAGATACAGCCTGGTGACAGACGGACGGACGGGCGGACAACGGAGCGGGAGTAATAGGGTTCCTTTTTACCCTTTGGGCACGGAACCCTAAAAACCAAGCAATGTGTTGTTAGTAAATGTATCACAAAACTAAATATAGTAGGTACCTATAAAAGCTTATAATAAATAGCAATAATCCCCAAAGTAAGGATTGCTCTCATGAGTAATCCTTACTTATTATTATTATTATTTGCTCTTATGAGCAATCCTTAGTTTAGGGATTATTGCTTCACTATAAAGTTTCAAGAGGAAAATAAAATGTTCTGATTCTATAGAAAAAATATGCCAAAACAACTGAATTCAACGGAGTTTATTAAAAAAATATGTTATAAGAAACAGTACCTAAGTAGGCCTGTACCTATATCAAAAATATTTTCTAAAGAACATCGAAATAAACGATTAATTTAGCTGTTTGTCAGTTTTCATGAACACATTTTTACAATCATTGACAGGACGAACGTGTGTTGGTAATAAAGCGAAACATTTAAGAAGGAAGCGTCGCATACAGTATTGTTTATAAAAAGACTTTTGGCCTATCAATCAAAGCTAAAGCCTTTTTCCTTAAGTCTAAATCGAAACAAAAACATGTAGGTAACTAAATTACAAGCGAAACATCATGAACACTGAGTTAACACTACACAAGTCGGTACTCATTTTGTAAAATCTTTAGAAGTCCTTCATAAGAATAAAGTCTCTTCGTAGTTCGTCAGTGCTATTATAGATGGCGCTGTTCCAAAAAATAAACGCCTTCAGTGTGGTGAAACAATAATTATGAAAACAAAAAAGATAGATAATATAAATAGCGGGCTTATGAAAACCTAAATATTAACAATTTGCCAGTGAAAATTAACTTAATTATCATAGATATACTGAAAACAAAGAACAAATGTGGGACATTACGACGGTGCTTTACATGGACAAGGGCCAAGGGAGTTAAATACGAATATTTCTTACCCAAACCGTCCCTAATCTTATTATCATCTTTAAGCAACAAATTGTTTCAACTAAATAGAGCTCGCATTGTTTGAATACAATAATCCGGATATGAGAGTGGATAACAATTAAAGGGTATATAATAGGATATCTCGGACTATTCAATGAGGCAACCTTTACCCTAAAATTTGCGTATTATTGTGTAGAATGTGTTAATAGATAATTTGTAATAATACTAGCTGCTGAACGCGACTTCCTCCGCGATCCAGGTAGAAGAATAGCTTGTCCTTACCCAGGTCATGGTCTATCTGTAAACAAACTCACTTGACACTATAACTATATTGCAGCTACATTTTACTATATCCGTCGACATTTTGCAAATCACGCGCACGAAATGGCTCTGCAGGAAGACAGATCGAGACTGCTTTTACCGGCTGAATTTTGTTTACCGTCTGGACAAAAACAGGATATAAATGGTGAAACTATATAAAAATTCTATTGTATTACAATTTTAACCTATCAATAAATACTATTACTTATTTGAAGTAAACTTTTCATACCAAAACAAAAAAAAAGATAAAAAAAATAACTTATAAAAATAGACACGCGCGGGAAATTCTGGTCAGCATCAAAATAAGAGCAAAACTATACTATGTGGAATTGATACTCGTACATATCGACACGCTAAATTAAAATTTTTGTTTTCCTTTAGGTGACAGCCAAAAAATATTTTTGCCGCCATTATACATATCAAATTAGGCTTAATATATATTTTTTTTAAATCTATGGAAAGAGATGGAGAGGCAGTTAAACACCTGAAAAATAAATTTCCACGTATAAGTGAGGCCGAATTGAAGGAAGGCTATTTGTTGGTCCCCAACCACTGATTTTCTATTTAAATAAAAAAAAAAAAATGTTAACAAATGTTTCCGGTTCTACTAGTCAACTCAAACGTTTAATCGATCCATATATCTTTTAAACTTAAAATCAATTTTCAAAAAAGATTGTATCTTGCTTGCACTGATGTTTCGAAGAATTTCCCCGAAAATAAAAAAAAAATCTTCATATCTCCTAAACTATAAAAATCGCGGAACATACATGGCGTATGTTCGTATACCCCTAGGTATGAGGAATCAATTTTTTTTTATTGACGTCACTATTTGGGCCAATCTGTATACTATTTTTAGGACCCCTATATATAACTTCTCCCGCTCTGGGCGGAGCGGGAGGGCGTGTCAAACTTTTACTGACTAAAACCCACCTCTTTCGAACAACCCGCGACCCTGGCAAGCATCGGTCTCAGCCAACCCCGTCAGTTATTGCTGACAACTCTTTGAGGCGCGCGTGGAACACAACGCGCCGTCGACCCGGGCCTGGTCCTTACCGGACGGCGAACTGCCCATTGCTCGCCGCCCGCAAGCCCGCGCCTACGGTGGCCGGGAGTCGGCTCTTGACTCCCGATGCCCAGGGCGTCTCCTGCGGCGACTAGGGGCGTGAGGGCGCAAAGATTGCCTCTCCCTCACGCGTTCCGCCTCCTCCTTCGCAAGCATTACTGCTTCGCAGAAGGAGGTGACTGCTTCCCATGCACTCTCGCTCCGTACCATGGCCTGGACCAGGGCCGGACGCGAGAAATCGCCGCCGCCGATCGCCGCCGTGAGGACGCGGCGGTGCTCCACTCAAGCCGGGCAGACCTCCACCGTATGCTCTACCGTGTCCTCCGGGCGATCCACACAGTAGTGACACCCGGGCGTTTCCTCCCGCCTTATTTTTAGGACCCTAAAATAGGAATTATTAAATTCATGCCCATTTTTGAGTTTGTCTTGTAGTTTCAATGCGTGCAAGTAGTTTCATTCTCTAATAATTTAACACATTATTGCCTTGTAGGACGTAGGTTCGAACCCAGACAAGCGTTTTACTTTGTGTTTCACATTTCATTACCACTGCTCTCAAAACTGAAGGAAAACATTGTGTGGAAACCGGCATATCCTAGAACCAAAAATTACATGAGCCAATTCGCACTGGCCCCGCGTGGTGGATTACGGCCCACTCCCTCTCACAAAGAGGAGGTCTATGTCCGAGCAGTGGGAACATTATAGGCTAAATAAGAAACATTATATATTAAATAAATTCCACGGACAATTAAATAAACAGAATAAAACAACAATAAAATATTAAGAGCGGCGCGATCCGAACGGTTTGGTAGGCAGTCGCCTCAAGGTTGTTACTACGCAGGCCGGCTCACGCGTCGGTGGAACTGCGTACACGCAGTCTTCCCCAGCCCAAGTTCGTGTGCAATATTCATACGGAACTTGTGTGCGTGCGGCACGTGTAAGCGTGCGGACACTCGGTGCAAACGAGAGTATGATCTGCAAGTTTGGCCCACTGCTCTAAAATTTATGGTGGTGGTTCAATCGATTGTTGTGCGGCAACAATTTGATCTGGATGAATGAAGGAGCAGCTGTGGTGGTCAAGTGGTAATAGCCACAATTTAGGAATGGTCGTGGGTTCAAACCCAAGCAGGCACTTTACTTTGTGTAGGTAAATTATTTCATCAGCACTGCTGTAAAACGGTGAAGGAAAACATCGTGAGGAAACCGGCATGTCCTAGAACCAAAATTTTGAAGACGTGACCTCCACCAACCCGCATTGGGCCCGCATGGTGCATTATGGCCCACTCCCCCTCCTCTCACAGAAAGAGGAGGCCTGTATCCCAGCAGTGGGAACATTAGAGGCTGATTATGAACGAAGGCTCACAGAAGTTTTCAAAACTAAATATTTCAGGTGATAAATAAATGATAAATGATAAATGATTTATTTTCTGTAAGTAGGTTTGTACAAACACTTTTACATGTCAATCATATTTTTTTAAACTAGATGAGGTCGGCGTTTCCTATCTGACTACTCTGAGAAGAAAGGCCGAAACAAACTCAGAGGTCACAGTCTCTTTTAAAGTCCAGACATAATCTTGGTCAGATCATGTGAAGACCATGTAGATTGGTGTCTGAAATGGTCTTTTGAGTAAAGAACCACACAGATTGAGCGGACCTGTCCAGTCAGTGCACGCATTTGTCAAAAATCGTGCAGCTCAACTCAGAACTTGAGGAGCCGTACGATTCGACGAACAATACCAATGAAAGGACATTTGGGTAGGCCGCATAAATTACTCAAACTGCCAGATCATGATTAAAACTAACTAAGAAGGAAAACAGAAAAAAGAAATGACCCACATAGTCTTCACACTCACAATAATAATAATAATAAAAAATAAGATACTTTACAAAGTAAATATCCATGTCATTGTTTATATAAAATTCATCAATGTCAATGTGTACATAAAAATCCGGACATAATCTTTGATCTTTGAGGACTATGTAGATTTGTGTCTGAAGTGGTCTTTTGAGGAAAGAACCACACAGATTGAGTGGACCTGTGCAGTCAGTGCACGCATTCGTCAGTAACCGTGCAGCTCAACTCAGAACTTAAGGAGCTCAACGATTCGACGAGTAATACCAAGGACAGGACATTTGTGTAGACCGCATAGACCGCTCAAAGTGCCAGACCATGATTAAAACGGAAACCCACATAGTCATCACATTCACAATAATTAAAATAATATAAGACTTCAAACAGTAAATGTTCATGTCATTCTGTATATAAATAGATATTTAGAAAGAGAAAAAACAAAAGTGTAAGTCAGCAAAAAATAAAAAAATAAACAACATTCACTGTCTAGACCTATTGGAGCAGCTCAATCCCAAGCTTTTTTGTCCTCAATATAGTCTTTTACAGTATAATAGGCTTTCTGGCATAGTTTTAACTTTATAAAAGATTTGAATTTATTAATGCTTAGTTCTTGAATGTGGCTAGGAAGTTTATTATAAAAACGTATACATTGGCATCTAAACGAGCCACCTATTTTCTTGAGCCTTGTTGTAGGAACAACAAATTTGTGTTTGTTCCTAGTATTTATGTTATGGATATCACTGTATTTTTTAAACAGATTAATATTTTTATGTGCATACAAAAGATTATCATAAATGTACTGAGAAGGCACAGTCATTATATTAATCTCTTTAAACTTGTCTCTGAGGGAGTGTCTAGGACTTAATTTATAAATAGAACGAATTGCCCTTTTTTGTAAAATAAAAATTGTCTGAATATCGGCGGCATTTCCCCACAGCAGAATACCGTATGACATCACACTATGAAAATAACTAAAGTAAACTAAACGGGCTGTCTCTAAATCAGTTAAATCACGAATTTTCCTAACGGCGTATGCTGCAGAGCTAAGCTTTCTTGACAATTTATCTATATGGGGGCCCCATTGAAGCTTGGCATCTAAAGTTATGCCTAAGAATACTGTGGAATTTTCGGGTTTTAACTCTTCACCCTTTATGAGAACACTAGTTTCTACTTGTCTAACATTTGGTATCGTAAACTTAATACATTTCGTTTTTTTTTCGTTAAGAAGTAGATTATTAACATTAAACCAGTTAACTACTTTTGCGAGGGCACTATTTATATTGTCAGTAACCAGCTGCTGACGTTTGAGTTTAAATAAAAGTGAAGTGTCATCTGCAAACAACACTATATCATGTTCATCCTTTATGAGGTAAGGCAAGTCATTGATATAAATAATAAATAAAAATGGTCCAAGTATTGAGCCCTGTGGGACCCCCATTCTTACTACAGATCCGGGTGACCTTTTCCCGTTAACATCAACTCTCTGAATCCTATCACTTAAGTAAGAAGTGAGAAGATCCAGAGAGGCGTTCCGGATTCCGTAGTGGTGAAGTTTCCTGATTAAGGTTTCATGAAGAACACAATCGAATGCCTTTGACAAATCACAAAAAATGCCCAAAGCATCGCATTTGTCCTCCCATGCATTATAAATATGTCCTAAAAGTTCAACTCCGGCATCGGTAGTTGAACGACCCCTTGTAAAACCGAACTGTTTATTATTCAGTAATTTATTGTTATTGAAAAATCTTTGCAATTGATTTAAAATAAGTTTTTCATAAATTTTACTAAAGGTGGGTAGTACGGAAATAGGTCTATAATTAGTAGGGTCTGATGTACTACCCGATTTAAACAACGGTATTATTTTACTGTGTTTCATAAGATCAGGAAACTCACCACATTCAATACAATTATTAAATATATCAGCTAAAGTAGGTGCTACAATGTTTATAATTGTCTTAGCAACATCCACAGAATTGCCCCATAGATCTGCAGTCTTTTTAACATTTAACATGTGAAAAGTTTTAATTATATCTGTACAAGTGACAAATTCGAAGTGAAATTCCGAATCACAAACTGGAACGTTTTCCTTAAGTAAAGACTCTGCAGCAGTGGGTGATGAGCTTAGAGATTTAGTAGTTACCACGGGAATCTCTGTAAAGAAATTTTCAAAGGCCGCGGCGACCTGGGAATCTGATCTAATTACATTGTCATCAATAGCAAGGCTGTAGTCACTACTTCGGTTGCATGACCTTCCTGTTTCGCTATTAATGACATTCCAAGTCATTTTAATAATGTTATTACTATTTTTAATTTTTGAACTCAAATAACGTGACTTGGCCATACTACAGACTGTTTTAAATATTTTAGAATAATTTTTAACATATAAATTAAATTCAGCAGTGTTTATACAAATTCGTTCATCATATAATTCATAAAGTCTTTTTCTACTTTTATGTATACCAATGGTGGCCCAGTCACTGAAGGAAGCGTTACTATTGACTGATAATGTCTTTGGAATGAATGTTTTATCAAATTGTGTGCAATATATATTAAAAAAATCATTATATTGTTTGTTAGGGTCATCATTAGTCAACAAAAGTGGTAATTTTCTTAAGAGTTTAGTTTTAAATGTTTCTAAGCGTTTAGTTGTTTTTGGGTTAACAGTGATATCTTTTTTAAAAACTTTTTTGTTTTGATTTATAATAGTGATCAGCTGTCCGCAATGATCTGAGTCTATTAAATTAATCATTTCTTTGTGATTTGGTATAATGTCTGTATAAATGTTATCTAGGCATGTGGCACTAGTAGGAGTTATTCTAGTGGGCTCCAAAAATAGGTTAGCAAGATTGTATGACTGAAACAAACTTATGATTTTAGTACTTAACCCAGAATTTTCTAACAAATTAACATTGAAATCACCGCAAGTGATGATGGACTTGTTTGTATTACAGATTTTGTGCAACACTTCATCCATAACCTTTTCAAAACAATCATACAATCCTGAAGGAGGTCTGTATACACTTAATATAATGAACTGCTCCAATTCTATACAGGCTATTTCAATTGTCCGCTCAACAGAGAGGCTCACAATGTCCTTTCGGTCCTTAAATTTAAGCTGGTTATGTACTAAAATTAATGAGCCACCATGTATAGCATTTACTCTGCTGAATGAACTACCAACCTGGTGATTACTAAAATTGTACATGAACTGGTGGCTTTTAAGCCAATGTTCTGTCATACAAAGAATATCTACATTGTTACAATTCAGGAATAATTCTACTTCTAAGTCTTTATTTAAAAATCCTTGAATGTTTTGATGCACCAGATTGATACTGTTTAATTTTTTTACACTTTCATTTGAGTTATTTATTGCCTTAGTTACATTTTTGCTAGAGGTTGCCTCTATTGTCCTAATTTCTAATTTAAATGATGATTAATGTCATTAATTTTGAGCAAATTATTGACAGAACAGTTTAAAATGTTTTTGCATTGCTCAAAAGGAGCAATTTGTTTAGCCAAATTTTTGGCTGAAATAGAAAAAAAATATGATAGCGACATAGCTATCTGTCTTTTGAGATAGGTGGGTATTTTATTTACGTCACAATTTAAAAGCGCGTTATTAAAGTCAGGAACTTGCATTTATACAACATGTAACGTTAAATGCGCAAAACCTGAAAATAGTTTGATCAGAATAACGAGCAGAATTAATTGAACCACTTTTTAATAAAGGTCACATTTTTCAAAAAATCTTCATTAAAAACGTTGCCGTGTCTATTTATTAATAGGTCAAGCAAGCCAATGTCAGCGCGGCGCAGCGGCGCGGTGACGACTCTTCCCTCGATAAAGCGTCGTCGCAGACACAAGAAACGATCAGAATGGCCAGTAAAACTAAAACAGCACATAAAACCTTTACAATTTTTTTAATGACTTATTTTCTCTCTGAAATAGGTCAATTGAATTAAAAACCAGTTGGGGTGTCTGAGGTTTTACAATAAACTTTATTTGTAATTAATGTGTGCTGTGGTTTTCTCATAAAACTCAATTTTCCAAAGAACTTTTCGTATTTTTATGCGAACTAGACGTTGTGCGTGTAGACAAGCGTGTAACTGCTCATCACTGATACTGTCGCTGTCGGACACGATGCCGGGTGAGACAGCGTGCTTGTTGGGCATGCCCACCAGTGAGTTCAAGCTCGCGACTAGTTCAACCTTAAGCAACGTTTATGAATAAAGGGGTTAATTTTGAACATAGTTCCATACACAGAATGAAAATGACAATTTGATGAATGATATCATTAAAATATATGTATATTGTAAAGTTACTTACTAACATAGTTTATAAGTGTGTATTACTAACATATGGATCCAAGGTCTGAGGTAAAGTATTTTTTATTTTTATTTAAAAAAAAATGTGAAATTTTATAAAGGTACGAATTTCAGGGTTTAAAAAGAGCATAAAAGAAAAAGTCTCCCACATTATATGGCCATTTGGAAAGGTTTTCTATTAAATACCTTTTCAAATATCAACTTAACCAGATTAAAATGATCTAAAATAAAATGATGAATTAGAAAATATAATATTACACAAAATTACTTTTACAATTTAGTAGCAATTGTACAAGTGTTATTAAATGTCATAAGTGTGTTTGGTTTAAGTGTTTACGTGTGTGTGGTTCAAGTGTTCAAGTGTGTGTGGTTCAAGAGTTCAAGTGTGTGTGGCGTAAGTGTTCAAGTTTTATAAAGTGATATAGGGAATATGAATAAAATACTAATTCATTATAATATTTTTATTCTTCAACTGGATCCAAATCAATCATTAGATCATTTAAGAATGCAGCGGGTGAATCTCTTGCATCTTGGTGTGTAACTATGTGGTGGTATTTGGTGTGTGTTTCGGAGTTTTTATTAAATTCATTTTATGCCATTATAAGATGAAATAAAAACCTCTGAAACCGTTGTGTTTTTTTAACGATTCTATACATTTTCCTCCAACGATTTTTTATCAAATAATTATATACAACAACGATTTTTTAACTAGCGACCCGCCCTGGCTTCGCACGGGTGCAATGCTGATCACTACATAGTATAAAAAAAAATCGCTTCCCGCTGTCTGTCTGTCTCTATGTATGCTTAGATCTTGAAAACTACTACTACGGATTTTGATGCGGTTTTTTTTATAGATAAGAGTTATTCAAGAGGAAGGTTTATATGTATAATACATGCATAATATAGTAGAGAAGCACTGATAATTTTAGAGCCATTATTTCTCGTAAAAAGTTAAGGATAAAAATGGTTATTGTGGGTTATCCCTAAGAGATAGACATATACCATCGTGGACTTTTTTGTAGAACTTTTTAAGGTGTACAATACTGTAGTACATTATTTTGATCTATCTCGAATGGTTCAGCCAGCGTTGACAATGTAAGCGCAAAAAAATGTGTTTATTTACGACATCACATTAGAAACCTCTAAAATTATCAGTGTTTCTCTACTATATTATGCATGTATTATACATATAAACCTTCCTCTTGAATCACTCTATCTATTAAAAAAAACCGCATCAAAATCCGTTGCGGAGTTTTAAAGATCTAAGCATATATAGGGACAGATAGACAGGGAAGCGACTTTGTTTTATACTATGTAGTGATAGTGAAGTGATGATGAAAGGTCACCTTATTATCTTTAGTTTAAAACTATTTTGGTTAATTTCCGCCACTCTTCGCAAAGCGGGTCAGATATGCCCAATGATATCTGGCGTTGGATAAATCAGCCCTTATTTATTCATTTATAAAAATAAATAAATAAAAAGTGGAATTTATTAAAACGTACATAAATGTAATTCAAGCTTGAGCTGTGACACTACGAGAAATATATACTACGGACATAACATTATCATTAGATAATGTAAGAATCATGACATAGGACAGTACTGTAGTTAGACATTAGTCTAACTACAGTACTGTCCTATGTCATTATTCTTACTGTAAAGCACACTCGCCAGTCAATCTGTCAGTTTAGTATAATGTTTCTACACAGCGTGTTGTGTCCATTTAGAACAATTTAAAAACAAACCACTTAATTTTCAAACAAAAAAAAAAAAAAAAAAACTCGTTTCAAGATGGTGCGTGTTTTTCTAAACTTTTTAAATTCTACTTTTAAAATTCAGGCAAAACTTTTCTAAATGAAGTTTTTTTTTCAGGATACAATAAAATTAGTTTTGTTTTTCTTGTCTGTGGCAAAATATTGTGAGTCGGCAAATATTTTGTATGTGGTGCCTTTTACGTCGAAATCTCATTATATAATGTTAAAACCTATCGGACTGGAGCTGGCTCGAAGGGGGCATAATGTAACTGTGATTACTGGTCACAGAGAAACTAACCCTCCACCGAACTATCACCAATACATGGTGGATAAGAAGGAGATTTGGGATGTTATAGGTAAGTCTATTCATATTTTTTATTTGTGTAGCTGTCGACATAGCTCACAGAATAAACAAACTGCCGGTCGATTCTGGAAAAATCTCACCGTGATAACTAATGTGAAGTGATCTGTGAGTCATGCTGATGCTAGGGATTGACACTATTGAGACTCACTCCACGCTCACTTCACCCAAGTTTACACGGTGAGATTGTTACAGAATCGCACGGCTCAAGTGGCAATGGGTCGGCAATCGAGCTAAATGGCGTGCATTGGAACGGCCTATATTCGGCAGTAGACTGCTGTAGAGAAGCTAATGATGATGATAATTTATATTTTTACGTTATTGTATAACTTATTTATTTACGATCTTCGACAAAAAGTATACACAATACATACATTTGACTTACTTATGTGTATGGAAAACGAAAACGGAGGATTTTGTCCAACAGTGGGCACCACAGCCTACATAGACATACCTAATGTTTTACTTAATGCTAGCTCCGATAAATGTCTGTTCTGCGGATTTTTATGTTTATTAGATAATGGCGCCGATTTCCTTGTTCACAAACTAAACTAAAAAGTTCAATGCATCTTTTTCTTTCTATTGCATTAAGTAAAGGACAGAAGATACACATTCGTTGAGTCCTGTCAAATTAGTCAGCGCCTGGCGTAAATTGACGTATTTTTAGTAGCCAATTTTTTAATCACGACTAAACTTGTCTTTGGAGTATCTTAATTTGACAGGACTAAACTAATAATTTTATCTTCTGTCCTTTTCTTAATGAAATAGAAAGAAAAAGATGCACTGAATTTAAATTTAGTATAGTTTGTGAACAAGGGAATCCATTATCTAAGAATTTGTTTACCATTATAGGGTGAGATATGAGTAATTTGTTAAAGTTAGGAAGAGCTAAAAAAGTACGGTATCCACAAACAAATGTTGGGCAGTAATGTTTGGAGGCTTCATAAATTTTAGTTTTAAATAACTTACTAATTATTTAAATTCCTAACAATATCCGTTACATTTCCAGTAGGTACTTATTCTTGTTTATCTAAACTGGCCTGTAAAACAAAGTATCACACTTTTAAAATTGGAATAACTTTTTAAATACACAAGATAATAATATACTTTCGAAATAAAAAGGACTCGAAAAAGAGTTTAATTTTGTATATAAAACCTTCATAGTCGAGAACCTTTTAGAAATGGCTGAAAAGAGCTTTAAAAACAAAAATAATCCTTTTCGAATTACAATTTTACCATTCATTTTTTTGTTTCTGTTTTTGTTTTCTAATTTTTTTACAAAATCTAAGTTAGACAACAGCACATACATTTTATTTATCATACCTCTTTCACCTGAAGAATGTGCTAAGATCATGACTTTTCTGGAACTAGGCATCAGTATGCGTCGTACTGCAAGAATGGTGGGTGTGACGTTACGAACAGTCCAGAAGGTGAAGCGAAAGTACGAAGAGACTGGAAACCATCTAAGGGGACCTTGTAATGGCAGACCCAGGTGTACTAGTGCCCGGGAAGATCGTTATATTGTTTCCACAGTGTTGAGAAATCGCCACCTTAATGCAGTTGAAGTCCAGCAACAGCTTCTTCAGACCCGAAGGGACTCCCGACATTAGTGATAGTAAAGTGAAAAGAAGACTTGCTGAAGCAAATCTGAAATCCCGAAGACCAGCGAGTCTCCCCACACTCGAGAGAGAGCATCGAGTAGCGAGAATGCGATAGGCCCGTGAACACATAGAGTGGGATGAAGAAGAGTGGTCAGAAATTTTGTTCATAGATGAGTCTCGATTCTCACTTTATACTTCTGATGAAAGACGAAGTGCCTACAGGCGGCCTGGTGAGCGATACCTTCAAGACTGCTTCTCAGAAAGAGTCCAGTACGGTGGATACAGTGTACATGTATGGGCTGGCATATCTTCAGAAGGTCGCACAGAGTTAGTGGCCATAGAAAATGGCACTCTGACTAGGGAAAAATATGCCCAAGAGATTCTCAACGAGTATGTAGGGCCGTATTTAGCAAATATAGGTGATGGATCGATGCTGATGCATGATAATGCCCGGCCACACACGGCTCAGGTCGTGCAAGAGTATATTCAGGAGGTTGGTATCAGCGTGATGGCTTGGCCATCAAGAAGTCCTGATCTCAACCCGATTGAGCACACCTGGGATGAGCTAAGGAGGCTAGTCAAAAGCCGCAGACTACCACCTACCACCCTCAGGGCACTAAAACAGGCCCTAATTGAAAAATCGGAGAATATTCCCCAACATCGGCTCCAAAACCTCGTGTTCAGTATGCCAAACCGGCTCGAAGCTATAGTCAGAGCCCGAGGAGGCAATACCAGTTATTAAAAATTAGATAACATGTAAAACATACATATAAAATGTTAATTGAGTTTTTTGACACTAAGCTAAAAATGGCTATTTTTATTGTATTATCTTTTTTTTTGTAAGTTGAAAATGTTACTACCTAATGTATAGTTTACTTGATTTAGAGAAAGCTGGTGAAATTTGCTATAAAACGTTTTTTTTTATATTAGAAAAAATTTAAATTTTAAAATGTTAGTACTTAGTTTTGCAGGCCAGTGTATTTATGTAAGCTAATTATGAAATCTTTTTACGATTGCCTTACACACGTGTTAAACATGAAGCTACAATGTAAAAATGCAAGTCATGAAACAACTCTATTTCTATTTATAGGAGGCGGCAGACCTAATGTCTTCGACATGGTACGTTTATCTGCGGAGCAATTCAACCGCGACATTCTATGTAAAGGAGGCTTAGCTTTCACAGAACTTGTACTAAACTCAACTGAAATCAAAACACTTCTCAGAGAAGACACCAATTTTGACTTGGTCATCAGTGAACAGTTCTATCAAGAAGCGCTGAATATTCTAGCTCACAAGTACAATGCTCCTTTAGCCTTAGTTACGACATTCGGGAATTGCATGAAACACAATATTGTATCTAGGAATCCACTACAGTTGGCCACAGTAGTCGCAGAATTTCTGGATGTCAAGGAGCCGACATCATTTTGGGGTAGACTGAGAAATTTATATTTCACAGTACACGAATACGTTTATTGGAAATATTGGTATCTAGAAGAACATGAAAAGCTTGTGAGGAAGTACTTGCACGACTTACCGAAACCGGTCCCCAGTTTGTACGACATGCAAATAAATGCTTCCCTGATGTTGATAAATGGACATTTCAGTTTTGATACCGCAGTGGCTTACCTTCCAAATGTAGTGGAGATTGGAGGAGTACATTTGACTGAGAGTGACACAAAATTACCTGAGGTAAGTTGTTTGATATTTCTTATACAAATCTAATTTTAAACAATAAATTCATACCTCCAGAGACTTTTAACACATCCATGCTATCAAGGACAAATAATTAATTTTAGATGAATAACTATTGGGTTACTTTTGGTTACTTTTTTGGATAATATTAAAATTGTTTTTACATATATAACCATTAGTTAAATTGACACTAATTGGAAGCGTTTTCATAAAAAGTTGTTGTCAAGGACACGAACAAGTCGATGGAATTTGCAACCAAAAACTAGAAATAATTATCATATCATTATTGTGTTGCTTCGCTTTTTCGTTAGTAATCCATTTCAATTTCAAGATAATCGTCATGCATATTTTGTCTTTATGGTGGAGGCACGACTATGCAATTTCCAACATGTTAGGCACGGTTCCAAAACACATGCAGTACTACGTATTTTGTAACTTATTGGGCTTAAGACTCTTATACACATTTTAGTTGGAGATTTAAATTATAAAATAATATAAGCTTATAACAAGCTTATAACAATTTCTTTATAACAATTTGGAATAAGAACTTTTTCATTCAAATGTTATCTCAATAAAATAAATAATAATAAGACCAGACTGTTATTGTCCCACTGCAGGGCAAAGGGTTCTTCTCATACAGAGAATGCATGAGTATTGATCACCACGCTTGCTCAAAGTGGATTGACGATTTCAGACTTCATTTATAATGAGTCCAGAACACTAGTAAGTACTATTGGGTTGGTGCATATGAAATTGGCGATTGCGCAACAATGTAAAACAGTGGGTGCTTATTACCGAACACGTTTTGATTAGTTCATTTTTGTTATTGTAAACAAAGAATCGACACTTGATTAATATTTTAAACACCATCAGAGGATTTAGACGTTAGACGTGATTCAATTTAAAATTTTCTTTCTTACCACGGATTCGAAAAAAAAATTAGAGGTATCATTTTTTATGAGTTCAAAGGTGGATAAAGTGCACGTGAAACAGCAATAAAAAAAATGAGAGATTAGGGGAGAATACAGTTTCTGAAAGGACAGTAAGAAATTGGTTCCGAACATTTCGTTGTGGAGTAAAGAATTTTGAAAATGAGCCTTGCGGTCCACCTTCGCGCGTACTGGATCTGCAAGTTTTACAACAATTAACTAGTGGAGTCCAATGTGCATATAACACGAGAACTTGCATAAGAACTTGCTGTCCATCATACAACTGTTGTACAATTTTGTCAGGAATAAATCATTTTTCTTTTATGAGAATAAATGATATAAACCTATTTAAATATTTTTTTTGTGTTTTTGATCCTCTGTTTAAATCGGGAATTTCATATGCACCAACCCAATATTATTAAAAATAGATTATTGCGATTGAAAAGATCATAAGTTCATAACAATACTAAAATTAAATGTTGTAGCGAAATCTAAACTTTATCTGTGTGTTCAGCTAGGCTAGTAACATTCATTTTATAGTGTCCTGTATAATTGAGAAAATACGTTTTCAATAATAGGCAGTTCATAATCAGTCATTAATATATCACTAATTTATGAAAAATCTATAATTCAATATTTGAAAACCATTACATCTTTAGTCAATCGTCACCTCCAATCTTACTGATGTATAGATATATAGTCTCCTTACGTGCCTCTATGTTGATATACTTTTGATCTTTGAACTTATCCGCTGGTAGCCGCATGAGCGCGGTTCACGGTTATACCTATCTACTCATAAACACATTTAGTTATATATCATTACTAGTATAAGTAATCGGGTATCTTTATCTCCTAACGTTCAGAATACCTTAGAACAACTATATAATTATATAGAATTGTACAAATTGCCATCTATTATGTTGTCTGTAGTATTTTGTTCTACAGTCCGTTCATGGTCATTCATAATATTCAATTTAGGATCGTTACTAACATTACGCATTGTTTTCTAGTTCTCGAGTTGTATAACGCCTATATTATCTAGGAACTAATAAATAATGGTTGATGGTGTGTTATTATTTTTGGCTTGTGTTAAAATAGGTACTTCTAAATTATGGGCTGTATTGTCTGATACCTTCTGTCATTTAGGTATGATACATAGTTTTAATCATGGTCTGGTAGTTTGAGTAATTTATGCGGCCTACCCGTCATTTCTTTGGTTTTTTTTTTCGAATCATTGAGCTCCTTGAGTTCTGATTTGAGCTGCACGATTAATGACAATGCGTGCACTGACTGGACATGTCCACTCAATCTGTGTGGTTCTTTCCTCAAAAGACCATTTCAGACACCAATCTACATTGTCTTCACATGTCCTGACCAAAATTATGTCTGGACTTTTAAAGGTACTGTGACCACTGCGCTTGTTTCGGCTTTTATTCCCAGAGTAGTCAGATACGAAACGTTTACCTCATCAAGTTTTTAAAATATGATTGACGTGTAAAACAGTGTTTGTACAAATCTAATTACAGAAATAAAATCATCTATCAATAATATCAACTATTAATGTCTGTTAGATTCTCTTTTAGATGAGGCCTCGTCTATAGGTACATTCCTTCTTTGTTTATTGATTTTAATTTGTGTCAAATAAAACTTCCACTGGCCATTTGCTTATGAATAAAATTGTTGCACCATTCAGTTTTATTTGTGCTCTAGTACAAATTGTTCTTGAATCATTTGATTGAATTTGACTACATCCACGAAGACTTGGGGCGTCTACATGTGCCCGCGTTGTGGATTACGGCCCACTCTCGCTCACCGAGAGGAGGTCTGTGTCCCAGCAGTGGGAACATTATAGGCTGATTATGTTATATATACTGTGGCCCCCAAAAGTTAGTTAACGTTTTTCCACTTCAGCTTTGATGTATTATGATTTAACACTCTCAGCGCCATGTAGTCCGCCGGCCGCCCACATGGCCCGCTTCTCTAGAAAATGCTGGCGCTGAGAGTGTTAAAATTCTAGTGATCCAAATGTTTGAGCTGCTATAACGTTTTTATTTACTAATTCAACTACCTTTGAAATTATTATAAATAATAATCAAGTAATCTCTTAGGAGTACCTGATTATTTTTTTTATTTTAAAATCGTAGTGTGTAGTGCAAAAATGTCATCTAACTTTTGGAGGCCACTGTACAGTAAACGCTCAGAAGTCCATAAGCACGCTAAAGTTCACATTGCCATGAACAGTACGAGCGCGATACAGTCAGTGCGTGTGCGAGTGATGTCTCAACATTCCGCAGATAACACACACTAATGAACTGTCGTCGTAATATCCACGATGTTTTCGAAAAATCTCATTAACAATATCAATAACATTCGCAATATTATATTTCGCATTCGCTTTGTTAGTATTTTAAGTGTCTTTGTATTCTTTGTATTATTCGTACCATTAGGTTGTTACTGTTAAATTACATTAGTTTCTTTAAAGACACATATCATATACATATATTTATAGATCATGATTTAAACTATTAGTTTAAAGTCGGTGTTGACGTAATTATTCAATGTGGCTTTCCAATTCCGTAAACATTTCTCATTTGGATATTTATTTTCAGGATCTCCAAGAAATATTAGATAACGCCAAACATGGAGCCGTGTATATGAACTTCGGATCGAATGTACGCAGTTCAGAGTTGCCAGTTGAAACAAGAAACGCAATCCTCAACGTGTTCAGGAAACTTAAACAAACTGTCCTTTGGAAATGGGAAGACGATAAACTGGAGAATAAACCGCCGAATCTTATTGTAAGAGATTGGTTGCCGCAAAAAGAAATATTGTGTAAGTATTAGTTTTAAATCATGGATTAAAAAAACTAAATAAAAGCTTGTAATATAGAATATTTTTTGCAGCATTAGGGTAAGATATTGTGCATTTTTAAACATGAGACTTTAAAGCCCACAAATAATTTATTCTATACAGTTGCGATTCTGTAACCATCTCACCGTGAAAACTTAGGTGAATTGAGCGTGGAGTGAGCCGTCAGTGTCATCCCACCTGATACGAGGGATTGATCAAACATACATTTACAATAATAATAAACTAGACTAGTCCATATATAAGGACAAAACAAACAACAACATTGATATTCTGACTAAGTTTTTGTTTTGCTATTTTATTTTAAAACCCCACAAAATAGTAATGTTTTGACAACAAAAATACTAGCTTTCAAATTATATACAATGATCAATAAAATTAGGATAAAATAAATTATTAAAGTCTCGATTATGATTGTAAATGTATTCTTTGTGCATCAGTGGGATGACACCGACAGCGCACTCCACGCACGTTTTCACGGTGAGATTTTTACAGAATCGACATGCAGGATACATTTTTAACTAGTGCGCAAATTGTAACCATGAATGCAGCATATGATTCTAGATCACCTAGAAAATAATTTTTCGTCGGTTATAAAAAAAATCAGCTGCTTCATAGAAAAGTGTAATACGTACGCGGTTAAAATGTATGGCAAAGATTTTTTTTTTACCTAGCAACAAAAAAAAAAATAACGCAGGGTTTCAGATCCATGTACTGAATTCGTGGTTACAGTTTGAGCACTGGATAAAAATTTATATAGATCATATTGTGATCAGACCGAAAAACATTTTAACGTAAGGACTTGGCTGTCAATCTTGGAACTTTGACAGCCGTTACGGGTTGTCAGAAGCTCGAAAGTTTAACAACCAGTCTTACCGAGGGGTACTGTGTTGTGGAGGTCAGATAGGCACTCGCTCCATGTAAAATACTGGTATTCAGCTGCATCCGGTTAGACTGGAAGCCGACCCCAACATAGTTGGGAAAAGGCTAGGCAGATTGATTGACTTATAGTCCAGGCGTCGTGCAATTTGCAAAATACGTATTCGTTTGTATGAAACTGCTGTCAGTTTCATACAAACGAATACGTATTTTGCAAATTTGATCTTTATTAGCTAGCTAGAATTGTCGCACTGACAGGTATCAGGAATGTATTTTCTCGACGCCTGGTCCGAGTAAGGCTCGACCACTGTGGGTCAAGAACTCATTCTCTCTTCGGTCGCACTGTAACACCAAGTAAAGATTTGAATGCATTACACTAAGCAATATGTTTTATCCTAACAGTAATTATGCTTCTCATCCAAACATCAGATTATTCGTTTCGCACGGAGGGCTTATAGGAACACAAGAGGCTACTTTCCATGGAGTCCCAATCGTAGGCGTTCCAATCTATGGTGACCAGTACAACAATTTATTACAAGCTGAGTCATTAGGCTATGGTAAAATATTGGAATACCGTCATATCAATGAAGAAACGTTTTCTCAAACGTTGAATGAAGTACTTACAAATGATTCCTACAGAATAAAGGTTAAAGAATTGTCGGTTAGATTCAAGGATAGACCAATGAGCGCTTTGGATACTGCCATGTTTTGGATCGAATATGTTATCAGAAATAAAGGAGCACATTACATGAAGAACCCAGCGTTGCAGTTAAGTTGGGTCGCGTATACCATGATTGATGTTTACGCTTTTGTTTTAATATTAGTACTGGTGGCTGTGTACGCGATTGTGAAAGTACCAATGTTTATTATGAGCTTTTTGAACTCGAAATCATCAAAGAAGCAAAAGAAGAAGCGAACATAGGAGGATTTATGTATTTTGAATTACATATTTGTTACTTTTTTTTTGTTTTAATTCCCAAAGTATACGTCATCAAGAGAATTCTGTAATTCATATTTCATAGAAACGACACAGTTAGTGTACTTAGTTATTAATCTTAAAACTTTACTCATTACCGATTTGTGAATTCTTGTAACAGTCTTAAAAATAAGAAACATTGGGATTCATTTTGAAATGATGATTTTCATCTAGTTATCATCCTGATTTACAATTATTTTTATTTTATATTAGTTATTACATAATTTCAAGATTTTATCGAGATTAAAATAATTTAAATCTCGATGAAATCTAAAATAAATAATAACAGTTGTAGCGACATCTACAACGCCACATACGAACTACGGGTCATACTGATGTCTCACGCAAAATAATGCCTCTCGCAAGCAGAGTTTACCGCCCAACTAGCATATACACGGTATAGAATGATATAGAACGGCCCGACATGAATCATTAGGCAGTTGCCGGTCAGACACGACACCCGTCTGGTCGGAGGATCCTCCCTTTCTATGGAGGATGAGTGAACTTTGCACCCTGTTCCTCACACCTCTACAAGGTGTAACTTAAATAACGCACAACCTCTTAAGGGGTCATTGTACTCATCATTATGAACCACTTTTACTATGGGACCAAACCGGAAATCGCGATAAAAAAAATCAGCTGTTCCCTACATTTTGACGAGTTATGCGAACATAAATGTAGGGAACAGCTGATTTTTTTCCGCGATTTCAGGTTTCGTCCCATAGTAAAAGTTGTTCATAATGATGAGTACAATGACCCCTTAAGAGGTTGTGCGTTATTTAAGTTACACCTTTTATATAGTCTTACGTAACTTATTTTGTCTTGCGTTTTTTTTATTTTTTATTTCAAACACTTTACATCATAATCAGCCTATAATATCGGGAACATTACACTACTGATACACAGGCCTCCTATCAGTGAGAGGGAGTGAGACGTAATCTACCACGTGAGCCCAATGGGGGTTGGTAATCTTCGAAAATTTTCTCAAGGCTGGTTGGCAATTTCAGACTTGTATTAATTAAAAGTCCAGGTTTACTAACAATTTCTTCATTGATGTAGGTGTTGTCCAAGATAAACTTAGATATAACATAAATTAATTGAAAAAGTGATATTGGTATTTGCCTGGATTTGAACCCATAACCTCGTGTATAAGAGGCGAGGTCTTAACTACTGTTAGCTTTATCTGTACAATACTACAATACAAATAAAAGAAAATGAAGTGTTTCTTTGTATACATTCAGTCAAAAAAGTATCGGGAATAGAAGATTAGTTTATGGTTCCAAATTATTATTTTGGCGCGGAGTTTGACTCGATCGCATGAGAGTCGCTGAGAACATGCTAGAGCGAGTCAATTCCGACCCAACATTCATGAAACGCATTGTTACTGATGATGAGACGTGGGTTTACGAGTTTGACATGCAAACTGGTCAAAAAGCTTCGGAGTTCCTTCCAACTGAACCGAAACCGAAAAAACCACGCCAAAGTCCATCAAAAGTCAAAGTCATATTGACTGTTTTCTTTGACTATCGCGGTGTTGTGCACTCGGAATTCTTGCCGGAAGGTCTAAATAAAAAATAAAGAATATTATTTGAGATTTATGCGGCGTTTAAGAAAACATATTAGATGAAAAAGGCCACATTTGTGGAGAGAAAATTCTTGGATTTTGCACCACGATAATGCACCTTCACACAAGACCACATACATAGCTCCAGCCGACTTCTTCCTTTTTCCTAAACTCAAATTACCACTTCGTGGCATCCGTTTTCATTCGGTAGAAGACATAAAGGAGAATTCGCGGCGAGAACTGAACTCAATTCCGGAAGAAACGTTTAAAAAATGTTTTGATGATTGGATTATTCGTTGCGTAAATGCATTGTTTCTGAAGGAGCATACTTTGAAGGTTATAAAATAAATTTGGATGAATAACTAACATTTTGTGTATTACTGATCTTTTCCCGGTACTTTCTTGACAGAGTAGTACAAATGCAATGAATACAATATTTATACATATATACATACATAATTATACAAATAGAAAAAAAAATTCTGCTTGTAATATCAAAATAACAGTTTTTTTACTAAATGAACATTAAAGTATATACGGTATTTATAACATTTTTTTATAAATTTTTGTCTATCTGTTTTTTTCGGCTAATCTCCGAAACAGCCGTTCCGATTTAGACTGGACTTTCACTGGCAGATAGTTGATGTTATAAGGAATAACTTAGGTTAATTTTATTTTTGCTTTTTCTAATTATTAATTTTTATTTTATTTTCCGCGCAAAAAATGAAAATCCATGAAATCCAATTTGTTTAACGACATGCACGCGAATGACGAGTCGCGGGCACAGGTAATTAATTGGTTTATATAAGAAACGGCTTCTTTAAGTCATTCACCAAAAAAACATGATGAACGAATCTAATAAATACATCAAGTAGGTATCATAATCAAAATGTATCTGTTCTGACTGGCATTAGTATAAATTACTTGTCAGTACAAAAAAAAAAACCGGGACATGTTAGACCTACATACTCAAGGTTATAAGCCATTTTTCATCTCCATAGTTTTTATACGAATGAATACCAAAATATATTAACAAATAATAGTGATAATATGAGTTAATGCTTTTTAGTAAGTCTTAAAAAACGTAAAAAGCTGTTGATGAGGTTTATCGTCAAAATAAATAAACTCAAATTTGTTTTGTAAGTTGTTCCTTGCAACTTCCTATGCCCACAAAGTAAAATGGTATCCTTTCAAGGGGTATAATGATCTTAAATTAAGATAAAGTGTGTTGAATTGCTGATACTGTTGCCCCGCGCGTGTCTAGTGCCTTATTATCAAGGGTGGTTTATTTCGTGCCAATTTTTACCCTATATATTTTGCTTGTAAAATTCAGTTTTCTATTTTTAGTCAAATTGTTTATTTTGTTGTTTTACACACTGGTAATAACTTGCAATAACTGCTGTACTATTCAATTTGATAACCTAATCACCACTCTATACAATAAGAAAAAAAAAAAAAAAAACTCAACCTTCCATTTTCTAATCTGAAAAATCCCTAAACATGGCCACACCAGGCCACAACACCGTACCTGAAACTACGTACAGTTTATAATTAGACAAATATTTGAACGGAACATTGGTGTTTGAACAAGGCACAGGTTGGGGCGAGTCTTTTGTCCAGTGCCGCGAGAGAGTGTGCTGTGGGCGAGTGCTCCGACTGACTTATGAATTTCGAATGCGACAGACTGAGATTGCGAACCTCTTTCATGTGTACTCAGACTTTCATTAGTACGCACTTGTTTTTATTTTTTCTTTTAAATACTTTGATACTGTCGTTTATAGATGTTTCTTTAATATCTCGTTTCTTGGCTTCCTTGTATTAAAATATTTTTAGAAAGGCAGTAGGTACCTTTATGAATGGGACGATAATAATTATGTACCCTGAGCTTGGCATTTGACAAGTAAGTACCAAGAAAGAATGGTATATTCTGTTATCTCGAAGTGTTGATATTTCTGGCTCAGTTCATAGATCACACGAAGAATTTCTGCACTCTCATGCTGAGTTCTACTAAAGATACTTAAAAATAAAAACAGAATGATGACACTAGGCAATCGTAAACTATTTATCCAATCAAATCTGATGAAACATCTTAACTGAACGTGACCCTTTGACCCACAATCATCTTTAAGTACCTATTTAAATTAAAGAACACGTTGTTCTTCTAAGCTACGCAACGTATTTTGATGCGGTTTTCATTGTCATTTTCAGTATGAATTCCAGGAGGTTTATGTGTATAATTAATTAATATTAAACTGATATATAATAAAGAAATCTCAATTTTTTGTCATACCATTACGCGAATAATATTCACTTTACCTACGGCAATGACTACCGAGGTTCACATTTGATAGTCAGGGAAATTTACTTTTTCTATCATTCTTCAATACAGGAATGTTTCCGCATGTGTTTATTATTTCAATGATGTGGCTCTTGTTTTTTATACTAATTATGCGAAAAAAAAAATGCGTAGATACTAATTAGCTACAGTCACCAAAAGAGATAAGTAACCAGTGTCGTCGGATATAGTTAAAGTTTGGTAAGAAACCGGTGGAAGTTTTTGAGTGAAATTTAATTTGAGAAAAGAACTGTTTGTTCTCCATTGATCAAATAAAAATTTTACCCGAAAACATCCATCGGTTTCTTACTAAACTTCAACTATATCCGACGACCCTGGTTACTTATCTCCTTTGGTGACTGTACACCCAATTTATAAGTCACCTGCCAATTAATTGGAAGCTACTTTTGTCAATGTACATGTATTTATCAAAACTTTCTGCAGCACGAAATACAACCATTCACTGGATTGCAATAGAAAACTTTCCAGCTAGTCGAGAAGTCCGTTCATTACACGTCGATTTTACGTACACTCGAGGTAAAAGCACCTGCATTCACACACACATATCACTAATTTATCAATCGTCTGTCTAGAACCCTGAAAGGTGAATGTAAAACTAACAGAGTTGGGACAGGACGCAAATTAAAATCAACATACCGGCGACGGCCGACGACCATCCGTCGGTTTTCGCATCCGTTTTTTGTCTAATCTCCTGTTGATACCTGCCTGTCGTAGGTAGGTACTTCTGTTCGTGAATTTTCACGCCGAAATTTTAATGGATTTACGATTGAGATTTTCCCAGATGTTTTTTCTTTGTGCAGAATTGGAATGGATTATAGAGTACCTGGCAGACGTGGCATCTGCCTAATTCGTAATAGGTCTGACCTAATAATTATGTAGATTGGGAGATATAGGTAGGTATCGATGTTTGAGATGCTAAAAATAGATACCTAGAGGTTTTTCTTAATTTTTATTTATTCAGTCTAGTCTGTCCCACGGCTGGGCAAAGGCGTCCCCAAAATCCTTCCAGGAACATTTCTCCCATGCCACCTCGACCTAACCCTTGCGGTACGCGTCCAGCGGGGAATTGGGTAATACACTGTCAGTAGCAATGGCTTTCATTTTGACAGTTCAACAACATTTATTGCGTTATTTACGTTGTTGAGTAGACAAATTTTTCGAACATATGACGCAATGGATTAGCAATATCCTTCAAGATGATTCAAATTATGATTTTTTTGGATAGGCAGTCTCTCCACGTACCTGCCTGCACGTCTTCAGCTGCATCCAGTTAGACTGAAAGCCGACCCCAATATACATAATTGGGAAAATGCTAGGCAAAGGATGAAAATGACAATGGGTGTGTTACGCGTTAGGGTGCAGCAGTGCGATTCTGTAACCATCTCACCGTGAAAACTAAGGTGAAGTGAGCGTGGAGTGAGCTGTCAGTGGCATCCCACTGATGCTAGGGATTGACCAAGCATACATTTACAATCATAATCGAGATTTTAATAATATTTTTTATGCTAATTCTATTGATCATTTTATATAATTTCAACGATAGTATTTTAGCTGTCTAATAACTTACTAGCTTCTGTCGGCGACTTCGTTCGCGTGAAAGTCGTAAGACACCACAATATACTAAAAAACAGCTACATTTTTATAAAGAAATCCCTGTATACTACGTTTGTAGTTTTGGTCTCAGCAGCCCTCGGTCCCCGACCCATTGCGTGGCATCATATCGCCCGCCCACGCTATAACTTAGTTTTCGCTTAGCGTTCAATTTTTTTTTGATTTTGAATTTTTTTTTCTTGGCTCCCTTTTCCAAATCCGACTGGTACTTCCAGAGATTATTGTTTGCACAAAAAAAAAAACAAAAAAATTCTTCAGCTTTATTATACTTGTATAGATTCTTATATCCCAGTTGGAGTAGTTCAATGTACCTACTAAAATTATGTTCTCAATTACGCAATGTGCAAGACTGGAGGCTTCTCCGAGGATGGCTGTTTCGGGCCACTAAGCTTAATACGTTCCCCATTACACATCTTAGATTCGGTCTAGACTGTTATAATGTAATAGCATTGTGGTTGCACCATTTGGCCGTATGCATTGCCATATTGTGCACTATGCCTACAAAGATATTCATTAGATTAATCGCGAGTGTAAATTTTTAACGACACCAGCCGGTCGATTCTGTAAAAATCTCACCGTGAAATCATAAGTGAAGTGAGCTTGAAGTGAGCAGTGTCAATAGTGTTAATCCCTAATGACAACTCACTCCACGCTCACTTCACCCAAGTTTTCACGGTGAAATGGTTACAGAATCGCTCGGCAGAAGACCAAATTCCGTAATTAAAAACGTTCAAAATCTAGTTGCTATCTCATCTCAGCGACCATCAATGTCAAAAATAATAACTCGTAGTCTTTATTAGGAAAATACAAGTTTAACAAAACATTAGTCACTAGGGGCAATGAAAATGTAGGGAAATTAAAGGTATTTTTGACAGATTGCGACTGAGATCAGAATGTGAACATTCTTAAAATTGCGAGAACTGCTTAAAATTAATCATCTTCTTCAATTGCTTAAAACAGACTTGTATGCAATAGCTACAGTGTAGGCTACAAGGGGGAAAAATACTGTTTTTTCAGTACATTTTAAATCATTGTATGTATATTCTACTCATTTAACAAATCCAAATCCCAACACACCAGCTTCACTTAACACCATGCTCCCAAAATTATTCAAAGGAACGACCCAACCTAATTAGTATCAATTTTATCTGCAGACGACATAAAAGCAATTATTCGCCGCAGTGCATTTAGCGCAGACTACAGATACGAAACTTTGGCACAGAATAATACAGAAGGTCGGCTCCATGCAACGAGCACGCACACAGACACACTTTACGTGCAGCAAGTGCAGACGCACTTTTTCATTTTCCCCTTTTATTCATATGATTAGCGACCCATACATTATACCAGACAGTGACGTTTAACCATACATTTTTGACATTTACATCACTTAACTTTAATCTTCGTTTATAAATAAACCTCATAGTTCTTTAAATTCTTCGCACACAAATAAGTTACAAAGACGGACTTAATGCCTTAGGCATTCTCCACCAGTCAACCAATGGTGCTGTGGAGGTGCTCTGTCTATTTGTTTTTTCTATGGGCACTAGTTGGCTGAAATAAAGGAATAAATAAATAAATTAACCGTCGCGACTAATCGAACTACACTTTGCGCGCTCTCTGTTTTACAGCGAGACGTATAGCGACGTGCGAGACAGAGCGCGAAGGTGTAGTTCGCCTTATCGCGACACTGTAGCCGTAGCATGACTCGCATCAATGTGTGCGTGGGCATCTTCTCACACGTTGTAAGAACTCAGCCTTCTGTACCTACTTTCTATTCTGTGATTTAGCGGAGACTACGGATACGCGACATTGGTCTATTTCGAGGCCAGGCCTATCTCATTAAGAGTTTGCAATTAAAACTTTGCAATCTGGCCGTCGTTCTGAAGGGAATTAACGCCAATGCCAACGCTTGGGAAATGAAAAGCAGTCTTGTACGTCATAGAGATTTTGCTGGATTGGGACTTGTTAGTGACGATTTGTAAGTTATTTTAGTTTTGGGCTTTAAAATTGTGGTAGAAATGGGATTGAGGCAGTTTTTTTTGTCGTTGGCTACCTTTTTAGCATCATTAATTCTGAAATGTTCACAGATTTGTACTGAGATACCGTGCCGTAGGATACGGTAACTTTAAGTGCCTGTCTGTCTTCATGCGAGTGAATTTACATATCCTAGACATTGTCGTGACATTTATTCAATTGTGCAAGGACTAATGTCCGTTGTTCCTTCGTTACCATCAACTTACAACTGTACTTTTTATGTTTTTTTTTTGTTTGTTTGTTTGTACAATTGAGTAGATATAAATATGTATTTTTTTTTTTTTTTTTACTTTTGCATGCCGTAAGGTAGTGTGTTGGAACTGCTATAACAATTTTTACACCTTATTTTGTGCCCACATTCAAGGCAAATAAATGATTTCTGATTCTGAACTTCAGCTACAAAGTCTTCTACGTTTTATACTTTCCTCCCATTCAAAGCTTCGTATCCATTTTCCTTTTTCATTCCAGATAGGAGGCATATCACAGTCTCCTTCATGCCTGAAAAATAACAAGCTTTTATTATATTGCGTACACTACATACATGTATAATTGTACATATGGCATCCGCGTACGCTTTTTATGCCAGCCGTCTATGTCCTAGCTCTGTATGCAACTTTTTGCTTGGCGAGCGCGAACAAAAACGATATTTATACCAGTCACAATACCCTGATGTACTGTGTGGAATTGAGTGCGGAATGTGAGAGCCTTTTGTGATATTATATCAGTTCTAGCGAGGCTGTTTCGCTTGTGGAGTTGCTAGGAAATGTATGTAACATGTTCCCTGTGAAATCTGAGGGAGCACGTTTCATATGCTATGTGTATGTACGAATCCATAAAGGATTTTGGCCACGCGATTCATAGAAAAAGACAGAAACAATTTTGAGCACGCTGTTTTGAAAAGGCTGGATATAGTTTTTTTTCTCCCCAATGCACAATAGACTCACCCCCTATTACATGGGACTAAAAATAACTGGCATGTACAGACGCGAGCACATCAAGCTACCCGAAACTCAATTTTTCCAATCAACTTTGAACCTAATACTTTCGCGATAAAGTTGAAAATCTATTAAAGAAATTTGACAGATTGTGGTAGTTTGATGTGCTGGCGTCTGCACATCTACGTAAATTCATTCAATTGTCTTTATTGTTATATCAATGTGAAGCCTCAAAACATATTACACATTGGGTAATTGTAGCTACAAATTGATAAAGTATTATGGAACACAAATTTTAGACAGTAAAATGAATCCTTGACTATTTATCAAAGTCAAACTCAAAGCATTTATTTCAAATAAACCTATTCCAGACACTTTTTAATTGTCAAGGAGTCGGTCAGTTAGAAAGATGAAGCTAGATGCCCATTACAAAGCATAGTAGGTGGCATACCTGTGGAGAAGAACGGGCAAGAATCTCCACGGAAACTCTTTTAAATAATAAAATTATTACAAAATATTGGTTACATCATCCATGTTGAAATTATACATGTGAGAACGATGTAGAACGATGTGCACGTTAAAAGCGTCCGTACTAAAAAAGATTTTTTCAAACAATTCAGAAATTAAAATACTTAGATTAAAATAAAAATAAGCCGTGGCGGCTAAGAGATGACCAGTCCCAACTAACGGCGCCCGTTCACGAACATGACGTATGGATCAGCACCATTTAGCTCAAAAATTTTGAAGGAAACTTAATGATCCTTAATGATCTTGTTGAAGCTGGCCGTACGCAAAACCCGGATGTGGGAAAGCTCAACCCTTCATAGAGTCGATTCAACCAAACTTATGTTAAAATTTACAAAGATAAACATTTACCTGATACATTAATGTACATAACATTGAACAAACCGCGTTAAGTAAACAATGTATCATATTTATATAGAAAATGTCAAACGGCTCGTTGTTAAAGTTTGCTCGTAACATTTGACATTAAATTACAAACTTACGAACTTCAAAGTAATGGCTTCAATTGAAATTTGTTTTAACATTAATTTGTTCCGAGTTTAAAGTTCGGGAGCCGAAAATTACGATGCAAGAAGAAAGGGCGGACGAGAACGAACTCCTGTCCCTTTGTATATAAAACATTGTTAGTATAGGCACTGAATTTATTATTTTTCGTTTCGTTGACAATTTGTTTCGAATTTATTTAGAAGTTTTGATTGCGAAGTAAGAAGTATTTTGATAGCTACTGAATACGTTGTTTGGCTATGGGGGTACATTACTTTATAATTAACATAATGTAATTTGATTCAGAGGGGTCCGTGGCTAAATAATAACAGCCGCACAGGTCGATCGATCAGGTTAAGCTACGCTTGCCGCGGTTGGTCTGTGGATGGGTGACCGTGTTTACATACCGAGACCCCTCCGTGCCTCGTAAAGCACGTTAAGCCGTTGGTCCCGGATGTCATTCGTGGATCTTTGACAGTCGTTACGGGTATTCAGGAGCCCGAAAGTCTGACAACCAGTCTTACCAAGGGGTATCGTATTACTCAGTAATTGGGTTGTGGAGGTCAGACAGGCAGTCGCTCCATGTAAAATACTGGTATTCAGCTGCATCCGGTTAGACTGGAAGCCTATCCCAACGTAGTTGGGAAAAGGCTAGGCAGGTGATGAATTTGATTGAGAACACTAATACCCGTAGGTATTTACAAACATTACTATGAGGTCTCACAGTGCGCGCGGACGCACGGTGTTCCAAAAACCTATTCATAGACAATACTTGAGTTGCGATCGGCAGTATGCATCCCTTAATATTTCTGAATTTAAAGGCTTGTCATATGGAACGCATTGATATATGTCTTACTTCGCATAGCAGTGTTACTTTACTTAGACAAGTATATTTATTTATACATATACTTTATTGTACACCACAAAAAAAAACACAACATAAATTATACATCAAAGGCTATAAAATATACAATGGACGGCCTTATCGCTTTCTGCGATCTCTTCCAGGCAATCTTGGAATGGACAGTGATTTTCCTGCACATAAAATGGGTCTGTCGTTGGTGCAAATATTATGTATACAGTACACTAAAATAGATACACATATTATATATACATATTATATTATTTTAGTATAGTTTGTGAACACGGGTGTAAGACAGCACATTTAGGAGCTTATTTATAGACAATGATTCGTCAAATGTATGGTTAAAAGTCGCTGATCACTACTTACCTTTAAGTAACGTTTATGAAGAAAGGGGTTAATTGCGGCATAGCTGGCGTTTAATTGTGCTTTTGTCGGTTGTGCTGTCTTTTGTGTGCACTAAATAAATGTTTTATCTATCTATCTATAGCAAAACTCATCCTAGTACTTCTAATGTAAAGAGAATTATTTCATCATCATAGGCCTCTTCAGTTACACGCCATTCATTCTCGGCAACTCTCAGGCTGAGGCTACATTAGGCCGCGACGCGACCTGCAACACATGAGCGACTAAAACAAATAAATAATGATCACGTATATGCTACACCGTACATCAAATATTACTGGCGATCTTTATGCGATAGGAACGACATTAGGTACTGTTATCACGGCATCGGCTACATCAGACAGGCCTGTTAGTCTAGTGGTCAGTGGCCCTGACTGCTATACACAAGGTCGTGGGTTCGATTCCCACCCAGGACAAATGTTTGTGTAATGAGCACGATCATTTGTTCTGTGTCTGGGTGTAATTTATCTATAATATGTATGTATTTAGAAATATATATGTATGTTTATCAGTTGTCTAGTACCCATAGCACAAGCTCTGCTTAGTTTGGGACTAGATGGCGTTGTGTGAAAGTTGTGGAATATTATATTATTATTATTATTATTATCAACATATCAGCGAAATTGAAGCGAATTTATTAGAAAAATTCTCACTTGCACGACTAGTTCAATAGTGCTACTAAATAAGCGTGTGGCTACCTTATGCGTATAGTAAACCGCGATGGATGATTTGATCGTAATTTAAGAAAACTTAAAGTTTGCCGATTCGCGGACTCTACTCAAGAATACGTCTACCCCAACGGTTATTCGGTTCTATGGTAAATAATATGGCCGACCACTTTGGTTCTCTGCCGGATCCCCCCCGTTCCGGATTCGATCGAGGAACATGTAAAGTGGAGCATTAATGATAATAAAAACAATTCTTAGCTACTAACTTCATAATGTGTACCTAATTTGTGTCAGTTTAGTATTTTTTATTTATTTTTATATAGGCAGCTGCTTCGCCACGATGACAACTACAACACAACTAGGGTCAATCATAACAGATTATTACGTTTTTTTTGTTAATGTTGTTATTGTAGAAACCTGATAAGGAATGTTTCTTACGAATTAAGTCAACGAAACTTGTACGTCATAGACTTATATAGACAATAACTTAGTAAAAGCGAATACAAAATATTGATTATCAACAATATTTGTCTCTCCTTCCTTTTTCAATCCATCCAAAGGTTGTCTTTAAAAGATCGCTCTTAGCGATAAGACCGCCCATTGTGTCACCCTTTGTAAAATTTCTATATTTATGTCTGTAATCTATATGGTGTACATAATAAAGAGTATTCTATTCTATTCTATTCTATTATCTTAGTGATTTAAACAATAGGTTAATTCTAGGCAGTCGTCTTCTGTGTAGTTGTACAGACACACATCATGCTATTACAATCCGTCAAATTTCTTTAATAGATTTTCAACGTTATCGCTAAAGCATGAGGTTCAAGGTTGATTGGGAAAATTTGACCGTTTCGGATAGCTTGATGTGCTGGCGTCCGTAAGTACATCCGTACAGTCCGCATTATCGCATAACAACAGGGTCCTATTTAATAAAACTCACTTATGCGATATACTTGTCAAAAATTTACAAAATTGTGTAATTTTCACGACAGGTGCTGATGTAAAGCATTGACACCATGAGAATATAAAGCTATAGGTACATGAACGCGACGATCGCTTTAGGTTAAGACGCGGCCTTAGACTTAGGCGGCTTTATTGTCAGTTTTTTTTTATATTTAGAACTTTAACGCTGTCGGGATACAGTACGAAATCCAAAAAATGGATCGACTGTTTATACCTGAAGATAAATCTTGTTTAGCAACAAGATTTATCTTTTATTCGTGTATAAACCGCCGAGCCATTTTTTGAATAAATAATTACATTTTTTGAATAAAAAAAAAGAATCAATTTAATTCATAAGGCTGATAAGGCTCCCAAACTAACTTGAAAACGATATTTCTAACGAGACTCATCACCTGCCTAGCCTTTTCCCAACTATGTTGGGGTCGGCTTCCAGTCTAACCGGATGCAGCTGAATACCAGTATTTTACATGGAGCGACTGCCTATCTGACCTCCACAACCCAGTTACTGGGTAATACGATACCCCTAGGTAAGACTGGTTGTCAGATTTTCGGGCTTCTGACACCCGTAACGACTGTCAAAGATCTACGAATGACAGCCGGGACCAACGGCTTAACGTGCTTTCCGAGGCACGGAGGGATCTCGGTATGTAAAGGTCACATGTAAAGATGATCGACCTGTGCGGCTGTTATTATTTAGCCACGGGCCCCTCTCCTCTATTTGTAACGAGACTATAATCTAGTTAATATTAGGTGAATCAAATATAAACAGGACTTTTTTTATTACTGGTCGCTGAGTGAAGTGACGCGCTTGGTGCTGTTGTATGTGTTAGGGGGGATCATCTAGGGGAGGGGGGTATACTGCTCCGGCTCACTTTAGTTTATTGCGCGCCAGTAGCATCATGTATGAGCAGGAGGTATATAAGTCTGTTGAGCAACGACTTATCATAATTTTTTTTAACACGGGAGGGCATAAAACCTTCCGAAATTTTGCATCCATTGACTCTACAGTTCGATAAGAATACGCTTTCAAGACGTCAAGTGTAGGAATGGCACAAAAAAAAAATTCAAGTGGAGGACGCCGTTTTCACGCTGACCAGATAGTGGAATCATTTGTGTGCAATTGGCTAAAGGCACGACCGACATTCTTCGATACTGGCATCAAGAAACATCCCCTGCGCTGGGAAAAAATATGTTAATAGAAGGGGAGATTATGTAGAAAAATAAAATATATTCCTTTTTTTTTACGAGTATAATAATACGTGCGTATTTTTTTTTACTTAAGTCCGGTTTATATTTGATCCACCCACGTATTACAAAATGATCTTTTCGATCCTAAAACATAAACAATGACCTGATTTCCTCCTGAAATCAAAACAAGATGAACAGGGAGCTACTTCGGACCTTTTCATAGCAAATTAATCAATTAGAGCCTTGACTCCAGGGAGGCAATCGCTGGGTGAAGCCTAATTATAACAGATTACATTAATCTCTTACGATATAACGGATCCGACAGGGCGTGGTCACGATTTTCGCGTTTGTATTAATTGGTGATAAATTGCAGTGAGGTATGGTTTGGAGCTTGCAACATGGAGACGGGGAAGAATTAATTACTTTTGAATTTTAGTAGGTTTTGTTTTTTTTTTTTTATAACCGGGTGATCTGGTTGGGTGACCAGATGAATAAACGTAAACGAAGAAAACAGGCCAAGTGCGAGTCATATTTGAGCACGATGGGTTCCGTACCATTATCTATAAAAATTGCAAAAAAATCACAGTTGTTGTATGGGAGTCCACTTAAATATTTATTGTATTCTATTTTTTAGTATTTGTTGTTATAGCGGCAACAGAAATACATCATCTGTGAAAATTTCAACTGTCTAACTATCACGGTTGATGAGATACAGCCTGGTGACAGACGAACGGACGGACGGACGAGCAGACGGACAGACGGACAGACGGACAGACGGACAGACGGACGGACGGACGGACGGACAGCGGAGTCGTAGTAATAGGGTCCCGTTTTACCCTTTGGGTACGGAACCCTAAAAAAAGCAGTATGTAAGAACCGTAGAAGGTGGCGTTCTGTAGTGTCTGCCAATTGTGGTACCCTTGGCAAAAAGGTGCGAGCTTATGCAGGTATGTGTAGAGTGACTAAGTGGTGATTTCTATTGGGAACATATCCATGGTTAGTATTTAATTTTTCAAATAAAAAATAATAATTAAAAAAAATAAATTCATATCAAGCGATCGCAGGCCCTGATGGATAACATAAACACAAAAGCAATGACTTGTACGAGTATAGGCGAATGATCAGTTGATCGGTGATTATTGCCTAGCCAGAGAACTCACACCACAGTAAGGGCAACACTGATACCTACCTACGTATATGCCTTTCGTGTCATTTACGTGATTTAACATTTTTCATAGTGTCATTTTTATTTCGATGTATGTGATTTTCTATTTATTTTTGGCATGTATTTAACGCGGCGACAGATTAATCTGAATTTGGGATTAAAAAATAATTAAAGACGGTAGCAAAAATGGTAGGTTGGCAGCTACTGACGGCGGATGAAAAGTAGAAAATGGGCATTCTTAAATTAAACAACGAGGTTGTATTTCAAGTACACTAATTATTATCTTTAATAATAATAAGGCGTAGTCGACGGAGCCCCGCTTCGCGGGGCCCCTATTTCAGTCTGCAGGGTTTAAAGGCACCTAACACGAAGGGGATGACGGGGGCTCGTTCGCTCGCTCCGCTCGCTCACTTGAGCCCCCGTCATCCCCTTCGAACCTAACCTGTCCGTGTCGGGGTGCCCCAAGTCACGAGCTCGCTTTGCTCGCTCTTGCATCCTAAGTTCTCAAGTTCAATCTTGTGTTTTTCTGGGAATGAGTCTTCAGAGATGCCTATAGTTGCCTATAATACAGTTTGTTATCCCACTGTTAATATTAGTCGCCATGTCATTATTTTTAGTAGCAAATAGATAGTCGCCTTTTTAAGTTGTTAGTCGCCTGGAAAATAATATTCCTTTATTTTTATATCGGCACCTTGTTTTTATCTATTTAATTGATGTAACTGGTTATCATCTTATTGTACTTTTGTGTGTTGTGCTGTCTTTTGTGTGCGCCAAATAAATGCTTTATCTATCTATCTATCTATCTTTCGTGGACTACCCGTCCAAATAGGTACCTACTGCCTCTAAATCATTATACGACAAAATGCTAACAAAATGTAAATTGAATACAAAAACAATGTAAACTTTTATTTGAGCTCGAACAATAACATTTTCTACTCTTCCATCTTAGAATTTTCAATTTTCCCAACAATACGTATAATTTTATGAAATTCATAATTAATACTTTTGCATCTGTTTTTGGGTCAAAACAAAACTAATTATAACTACCCTCATTTACTAACAAAACTGTTGAGCTTTAGAAAAGGGTTTTAAATGGGAGCGAATACAATTTGATGAAACTTTGATGTTTGTACACGAACATTATGAAGCCCTATATTTATTTACTTAGTTGTATTTCATAAGTGTTGATGGCCCTGTGGTTAAGGTCTCGCCTTTCAAACATGAGGATATGGGTTTAAATCTGGGCAAGTACCTAGCAATGTGAATTTTTCAATACATATGTACTTTCTAAGTTTATCTTGGACATCACTAAAATCGGTGAAGGAAAACATCGTGAGGAAACCTGGACTTTTAGTAAATACTAGCTTCTGCCAGTGACTACGTCCGTGTGAAATTTCTTGTAATAACAATAACTTAATATTTAATTTTTGTCATTTGTAAAATATCTTGCACATCACTAAAATCAGTGTAGAAAAACTTCGTGAGGAAGCCTGCAGGGTAATTGCGTAACACACTATCAGTAGCAATAGGTTTCATTTTGAAAGCTCAACAACATTCATTGCGTTATTTACGTTGCTGAGCAGACAAATTTTTCGAACATATGGAGCAATGGATCAGCAATATGCTTCAAAATTATTCAAATTGAGAGTAATAGTGTGTTACGCAATTAGGGTGCTGAACTTTTAGTTAATTAATACTAAACAGCTGCCAGCGACTTCATCCGCGTGAGATTTCTTGCTATAACATAAAATGTCTTGGACATCCCTAAAGTCGGTAAAGGAAAATAATCGTGAGGAAACCTGGACTTTATTTTTTTTAATTTTTTTATTTATTTATTATTCTCCAACTTGTGATACAGCTCAAAACTATTTCCCACCTGGGAACTCCTTTGATATTTCAGCTTTTCTATTTTCAAATCGCTTTACGCCAACAGTGAAACCAATTTCATACTACGACTTAGATGGTACCTACCGAGATTATCTCGTATTTCTAGGCTCTCGAACTACACGACTATTCCATTTATGTTTGTGAAGATATTCCTGGCACTCTAATTTTGGAATATCGCTTCAGTTGGCACTTTTTATTACCTATGCAGTTGTCGATGACATTGTCAGCAATACCATTTAACATTTGAAAGCTTCTAAAACGCTAAATTGTTGTGCTGTCGGGCGCTTTCACTTGATTTATCTTTTCCTTTATCTAATTTTACGGCTTGTTTTGGTTACTAAAGTAGGTAGACGATTTAAATAACTAAATAGCTTCATTAAAACGTCAAGATTACTCAGCCCGGTCCGCTTTAAATTAGAAGCGCCAACACAAAAGCCTGTAGCAATAACCATCAAGACGAAAATTTGCGTTTTTAATATTATCAACGTTTTCGTCTGTAAAATAGGAGCGCCGAATAAAATGTATGCTAATCTGACATTTGCATATGACTGGGAAAAATCACTGGCCCATTAAAGAGTGTCCCTAGAAGTGTGAAAGGATAGAGTGGTTAAAATACAGTTAACAAGGGCCGAAGAGGTGCCATTAAAGATCTAAGACCGTCCTTATTCTCCCGTCGTTTGTCATGCAAATAGAGAGTGAATAATTTATAGAAGATTCATCCCCCTGCTTTACGAGCATCCCCATTGTTGAGGAAATCGGATGATATAAGGCAACCGGTGTATCTAGATAAATACCTTTTACATTGTTATGATGATACTCTTTGTTTGGGGTTCCGGACGTCAATGTATTTCAGAGTACCATTGTATTCCATGTCGTTTTCTATTTGAATGAAATACCAGTTTTCCTATTTAAATGTTTTTTTTTGTCAATATTTGGGTATACCTAAAAACATGACGATGAATTTATTCTTTAAAATAAGCATCGTTTTGCGCCGGCTGGATGTCGGTGACATGAGAATTATATACCTGTTTTTTTTTTTAATTCTCGGGGTTGGAATATCCTCATGGATGTCCACCGCCCTAGGGCGGGCTCTGTTAGACGTTTACTGACTAAAAACCACCCCGTTGTTCCATCTCTCACCTACGCCGGGGGTCGCGGGAACGAACGATACTTCCGCAACCCCCGACTGGTGCCGATCCGCGTCTGCGGGCCTCCTCGGGTGCTATGGATACCTAACCTAACACAAAACCGGATAGAAAAACCGGAAACTAGTGTAAAACAAATTGTTTTTTATGTAGGTCTGTGTGCCCACATAGTTCTTCTAAAGTACACGATGGATTTTTACCATAATTTAGAGAATTTATTCAAGAAGGTTTATGTGTATCATCATCTGCCTAGCCTTTTCCCAACTATGATGGGGTCAGCTTCCAGTCTAACCGGATGCAGCTGAATACCAGTATTTTACATGGAGCGACTGCCTATCTGACCTCCACAATCCAGTTACTGGGTAATACGATACTCCTTGGTAAGGCTGGGTGTCAGACTTTCGGGCTTCTGACTACCCGTAACGACTGTCAAAGATCCATGAATGACAGCCGGGACCAACGGCTTAACGTGCTTTCAAGAAGGTTTATGTGTATAATACATTTATATTTAAGTTAGGTAAAGCACAGAAACATCAATGATTTGACATGTCGCCTTTGACATTGTACCCGTGCAAATTGAGGGCACGTCACTAAAATATTTATCACGGCATAGATCATGCGTTTGAGGGGCCCGTGGCTAAATAATAACAGCCGCATAGGTCGATCGGTCAGGTTAGGTTATCATTTGGTCTGTGGATGAGTGACCATCTTTACATACCGAGACCCCTCCGTGCCTCGGAAAGCACGTTAAGCCGTTGGTCCCAGCTGTCATTCGTGGATCTTTGACAGTCTTTACGGGTAGTCAGGAGCCCGAAAGTCTGACAATCAGTCTCACCGAGGGGTATCGTATTACCCAGTAACTGGGTTGTGGAGGTCAGATAGGCAGTAGCTCCATGTAAAATACTGGTATCCAGCTGGTTAGACTGGAAGCCGGCCCCAACATAGTTGGGAAAAAGCTAGGCAGGTGATGAGATCATGCGCATTGTTACCTACCTACATTCACAGTTATGTAACTTTGTGGTGTTGTGCGCAACAATAAACTACTCCCCAAAAATAGCACAATACCCGAATAACAACAAAAGTAATGTAATAAATTACGTGACACGTCTGTAAGCTAGTTGAAATTAAATATTTTACTCGTCTGCGCAAAGAAAAACTAAAAAAAGCAATGTGGTTTGTGTGCTGCAACGTTTTTCGCATTCATAACACTGTGCTTTTTGTCCAAGGGCGTGAATAAATGGACACACTGTCCGCGTGTCCCCACAGTGTCTTATTTCTAATTTTTGTACATTTTTAATGAGTACAGTTGTGTGATTGCTTTGGTTAGATTTATCCGTCGAATTGCCTTACAAAAGGTATGATAGCTAATATGATGCGACAAAACTGTACTGCGACTCGCAGTACAGTCGCATAAGCGTTAATCGCACATCCATTTGTCGAGCTCACGCCTTATACTCGCTAAAATGCTTTGCGCGATCCATATTTTGTGCTAGTTACCTATTTTTTTATTTGCAGGGTTACGTAGTGATGCCTACTGTTTTTTTTATTGCTCAATGATCCTACCCTGCAATGGACCTCAATCACGCCTGATGGAAAGCGATGGATGAGGTCTATGATGGAAAGAGCGTGCCCAGAAGAGAAGGCAGACGCGTTAAACGCGGATTTTTGCTTTTTCCTGAACTGAACGTCCTGCTTTTGATTCGGGCAAAGTGATTGCGTTATTTCTCAAAAAAAAAAAAGCTAATGGACTTCCAAAACATACCTCCCAATTACCATAACAGTATAAAACAAAAGTAATCAATTATAAACAATAAGAGCCCATCGATTGGGCGGTCGTAAGCTCAGACCCGACCCGTTGATCTATTGTGGTGAACCCAATGCTAAAACAAGCACATTTAGATTAGTTCGAGGGATTAACAGGGATGTTAGCAAAGTACATTGTATATAGACGAAAGGTATAAGGTATGTCTATGTGCTTGTCTTCTAGTTTCAGGACCCTTAGTAAGATACAGGGCTTGTGTAATCGGTAGCTAAAGATGCCCCTGCTCTTTGTACACCGCACGGTTTTATTACGGTACGGCGTATAAACCGCGCCGGAGAAGAAACGTCTCCGTGTGCACACGACGACACATCAAGCTATATATTTCCAGTTTTTGCTTACCTCGCATTGTATAGGATTTTAGTACAGTGAGAAGTCAGCTTATATTGGAAATGTAGGAATAGCTCGATATCTCGCTGTGCCTACAAGCTTCCATAGTGATCCATACAACACTGACGATCCGTGCCAGACACGGCGTATGAACGGCGCCGTAGAAAAACGTTGTCGGTGTACAAGCTTTCATAGTGATCCATACAACACTGACAAACCGTGCATACACACGCCGAATAGGTAGTTAGTTTTTGAAAAATGTGAGTGTACGAAGGGCCTAAGGGTAGTCAATAATCTTATAATCATCATTATCTTGACCTTTTTTTCTGTTTATCCCCTAAACTGTTCCACTGCTTGGCCAAGCCCTCTCCTAAGTCCTTCCAAGAACTCTTTTCCTGCTTTTTTCTTTTCTTTCTTGCCCTTATACCAATTTATTTGGGGTCGACACAACTTGCCTTTTTCTTATATTAGTCGTCATCTTAGTAGTCACTCAATAATCTTATAATAATAAAATAAACTAGCCCACACGTTTGTGGCAACAAAACCAGCACCCTAATTGCGTTACACAATTTCAATTACAATAATTTTAACGAATATTGCTAATCCATTTCTTCATATGTTGGAAAAAATTGTCTGCTCAACAACTTAAATAAGGCAATAATTAATGTTGTTGAACTGTCAAATTTAAATCTGTTTGCGCCTGATGCTTTAGTGGCTTTAGTGTCTGTGTCAATTGTTGCTAACAGTATCGGATCAGGAGCCAAAAGGTGACGGTAGTTCTCGCACAAATTGAATCGGCTAAGGAAAAATTTCCACCTGACTTTTTCGATTGAGTAATTAATACCAAAAAATTCTCAAATAAGGAAGAACATCGGCCCGCACATTTTTCTTGTTTTGTATTTAAAATCACAATAGAACGAAGTGTAAGGTTTTCCACTGGTATCTAAATTAAATTCATAACTAGTTTAAAGTAAAACTCTTTCGTTTTATTGAGCACCAAGCTCCGACGAGACAAAAGCCATTGCTACTGTTAGTGTGTTACTGCTGGAATTCTATTGAACCTCCGTAATACGTCAAGCCAGCTCAAGGTCATAGTGTTATAACCGGATGTGCGGTCTGGTCTACTGTACCTGCCGGTCGATTCTGTAAAAATCTCACTGTGAAATCATAAGTGAAGTGAGCACCTAATAGTGTTAGTCCCTAGCGAATGACAGCTCACTACACGCTCACTTCACCCAAGCTTTCACGGTGAGATGGTTACAGAATCGCACGGCTGTTGATAGATTAATTAGCTTATTTATTTATTCCTTTATTTCGGGCAACTAAGGCCCATAGAAAACACAATACATACTACTAAAAACATATTAATACTTATAAACTAATACATACAAAAATTATCACAATTAATATAATACTATAATAATATAACTTAAAATACTATAAATACATAAAACATAACAAACTTATACTACTGCACACGAAGTGTCGGCGTCGTGTTTCGCTGACTGGTGTCATGTAGCCGGCCACGAAACCGGCGATACACAACACCCTTCGGCCAGAACTCTTGAGGGACTTCTCGAGATGATGTGTCGGAACACGCACCATGAACGACTTGAAGTTCGTGTTGTGACCCTCAAAGTCCAGTTGGTCGCACAAGCAGGTACTAATATATTAACGTCTGTCATTATAGTAAAGGATACATAGTTCAATATATATACTTACTATCCCATATTAAGTGGCCACATACTTATTAAATAGAATTTCAAACGATTGTTTTGTTGTTTTTAGATGAACTTGTGATATAATAACACTAGCCTATTATTATCCCACTGCAGGGTAAAGGCCTCTTATCACGCAGACACGGCACGAGCATTGATTAACAACACTCGTGCTCAAGACAGGTAACCGTGAAAACTTAGATGAAGTGAGTTTGAAATGAGCTGTCTACTCTTACAGTCAGGTGGGATGACAGTTCACTTCAAGTTATCATCATCTAAATTTTCACGGTGAGGTTTTTACAGATTAGCACCACAAGTTTCCTCACGATGTTTTGCTTCATCGATGTAAGTAATGTCCAATATAAAATCAGAAAGTGCATATGCTTTGGAAAGGTCAAAGTGCCCGGATTTGAATCCATAATCTCGTGAATAAGAAGCTCTGATACTAGCAGCTGGTAATCGTTTTCAGTGAGTACTCACAGGTAATCAAGTTCTTTGCTATGGTCCCCCCAAACAATATCAGTGATGAGCTTATTATGAACATAATCCAATCCAAACAAACGCTAGTACTTCAATTATTGGAAAGTTGATATAACAATTCCATAGCGTTTTTCTTTTGTTTTGGTGGTAAAAAATTATAACACAGCGTAAAATGCTCCCCTTCAAGCATCTAATTAGTTGCTAAGATGTACAATTGCGTAATTTCCACCGCTAAGTTCTCCTGCTCTTTGAGAACGCACCTAAGTACGTAATAACTGCGCCCTTCTAGAATGTTAGTTGTTTAAACTATGCTTATGCCTGAGGGATGTTACTTTGTATTTTTGCTCGAAATTAAACGTTTACTAAAGCTACTGTTTCCTAAAAAAAAGCGGTGGCCGCCACATAGCGTCCGCAATTAACCGGAAAATGACGTCACTGAAAGTTATTTATGACGGTAAGTTGGTGTGTTTTCTTAGAGAGTGTTTTTTGACACAGTAAATTCAAACCCCGCAGCTATCATTTTTATGAAACTGCAGTTGTTATGTTGCGGTCACCACTCTCCTTGGAAATCGAGACATTCAATATTTTGTATATAGTATGTGTGTCTATTTTAGCGCTGCCCGCTGCCACCCAAAACAAATGACAACCAAATTCAGTACCTACACACTTAATTCATTTAATTCATTCAATGTGTCAAGGCCCAAGATATATCGGTGATTTTGTAGTTGGAAACGATTGAGTGCTGAAAGGTCGTAATGGCCACAAAACGGTGCTTAGGAAAATGACTTTTATATTTCGTTAGATAGATCTCTATTTGAAACAGCGCGCTCTGGAATCGTCATAGGTCATATTGTTCATTATAGTGCTCGTTCATATAAAATGGTTTTATATTGCTATTAAAACTTTTACCAAACTAAATACTAAAGTAAAAGTTGGTAATTGTTTAATCACTACATAGTATAAAACAAAGTCGCTTCCCGCTGTCTGTCCCTATGTATGCTTAGATCTTTAAAACTTTGCAACGGATTTTGATGCGGTTTTTTTTAATAGATAGAGTAATTCAAGAGGAAGGTTTATATGTATAATAAATGCATAATATAGTAGAGAAACACTGATCATTTTAGAGGTTTCTAATGTGATGTCGTAAATAAACACATTTTTTGCGCTTACATTGCAAACGCTGGCTTAACCCTACGAGATAGATCAAAATAATGTACTACAGTATTGTACACCTTAAAAAGGTCTACAAAAAAGTCCGCGATGGCATATGTCTATCTCTTAGGGATAACTCACAATAACCATTTTTATCCTATACTTTTTAAGAGAAATAATGGCTCTAAAATTATCAGTGTTTCTGTACTATATTATGCATGTATTATATACATATAAACCTTCGTCTTGAATCACTCTATCTATTAAAAAAACCGCATCAAAATCCGTAGCGTAGTTTTAAAGTTCTAAGCATACATAGAGACAGACAGACAGCGGGAAGCGACTTTGTTTTATACTATGTAGTGATAGTGATCAGCATTGCACCCGTGCGAAGCCGGGGCGGGTCGCTAGTAGATAATAATATTAAAACGATAAACGTAGTTGTCGCAGGAGAGTAACAAAATTATACGCAGGTAGGTAGGCTCGTTTCATTTGACCTTCTACGTTATTTATCTAGTGAATATGACTATTTGCAAGTCACCTGTACTTTTATCATCAAACAGACTTTATCTTTATGTTTTTACTTGATAAAAATTAAGACAACAAACCAATGTGAAATAATATTTATCATGTTTTTATAACAGGCAATATCAGTCTTATTTCATTAAGAATAAGGTCTTGGATGACATTGACATGCTCACAAAATTCTCGCATGGAAATTAGATAACTGACTCACACATGCGCATCAGTTACGCTGAGCACACACAGAGTGACGTAAAGTTCAACGATATGAAGATAGTAGCGGAACGCTATTTTAACAATTCGTCGCCTCTAGGTCACTGGCTGGAGAGGTTATGAATTGGATAAATTAAAAAAAAAACGCAATTGAAAGTGTAAATGAGTGGAAATTACTCTCTTTTATAAATGAAACTATAGGGATACAACGTTCTAATAAAATAAAACGTAGTTCAAAGCGTTAGTGTTCTAGATTTGTGATAAACAAGAAACAGTAAACAACTGATTGTGAGTGTCGCGTCATTGTATTTGTGCCGAGCAGTGAAACCGTTCGCAATGGCTGTGTCAGTGTCCACTAAATTGTTGTCTTTGTGTAAAAACAGTGTAAACATAAGAGCATTGTCCACCACAAGCTCAAAAAACGCAAAAGTTACGTTCAACTGGGAGGATCCCCTGAATTTAGATGGACAATTACATGACGACGAAAAGGCGATAAGGGACTCGTTCAGAGCTTATTGCAACGAGAAGTTATTGCCGAGAATAATCGAAGCGAACAGAAATGAAGTCTTTGATAGAACAATTTACAAGGAGCTGGGAGAATTGGGAGCACTTGGATGCACTATTAAAGGGTATGGATGTGCCGGTGTTTCTTCGGTTACATATGGATTGATGACAAGAGAGTTGGATGGAGTTGACTCAGCGTACAGATCGGCAATGAGTGTACAAAGCAGCTTGGCTATGGGATCGATATACATGTATGGAACAGAAGAACAGAAACAAAAGTACTTACCAAGAATGGCCACTGGAGAATTGGTAGGATGTTTTGGCTTGACGGAGCCCAATTTCGGCAGTGATGCTGGTGGTTTAGTAACAAGAGCTAAGTATGACGCGAAGAATAAAACTTACATTCTCTCAGGCTCGAAGACATGGATTACGAACTCACCCATCGCAGACATACTGATCGTGTGGGCTAAAAACGACGAAGACAAAGTCAGAGGTTTCATCGTCGACCGGTCGCAAGTCAAAAAGGGCCTCGATACTCCTAAAATCAATGGTAAATTTTCTTTGCGAGCGTCGGCAACGGGCATGATATTGCTCGACGAAGTGGCTATACCGGAGGACAATTTATTGCCCAACGTAGTGGGCCTGAAGGGGCCGTTCGGATGTCTCAATAACGCGCGATATGGGATCGCTTGGGGCGCTCTCGGTGCCGCTGAAACATGTTTGCGGATCGCCCGTCAGTACACATTAGACAGGAAACAATTTGGGAGACCTCTCGCAGCCAACCAGATTATACAGAAGAAAATGGCTGACATGATGACGGAGATAGCCCTCGGTTTCCAGGGTTGTCTGAGAGTAGGTCGCCTGAAGGATGAAGATAAGGCTGCTCCTGAAATGATTTCTTTATTGAAAAGGAATAACTGTGGAAAAGCTTTGGAAATAGCTAGAAGTGCTAGAGACATGCTTGGAGGTAACGGAGTGTCTGATGAGTATCACATTATAAGACACGTAATGAATCTAGAGGCAGTGAACACATATGAAGGAACACATGATATTCACGCGCTAATATTGGGCAGAGGTATCACTGGAATACCTGCATTTTCTTAATCATTTTTTCTGATGTTTATATATCTTGTACAGAAACTTATATTGTTATCGTTATTAAAATGATGTTTATTACCAATAACCATGGTTTCTTTATACCTGAATGAAATATTGCCTTATCTTGCATGATTATCACAGCAGTAAGGTTGGTTTCTCTTCTTACTTTTATTTGGAACTTTTGACAGTCAAATAAAAAATGGCCAGAAATATTATTTTTACAAAAAGACGATCTTGGAGGCGCCGGGTATCGATCCCGGTACCTCTCGCATGCTAAGCGAGCGCTCTACCATCTGAGCTACGCCCCCGATGAAATTAAATAGCAGAATTAACCATTAGTATCTGTTTTTACTTTCGAATACAAGGTTGAATAAATATAATAAATTCCATTATAAATAAATGATACATTTGCGCAAGATAATGTGTATCAGGACAAACGATTTGTATTTCTTATCTATTATCGTTCAAAGAACGAGCAACTTATACTACGAAGAAATGTATTAAACTCAAACAATTTTTTTAAAACGAGAAATAATTGAGGTGACGTCATACTTTTCCGTCACAAGTCGACTCCGAAGTGTTACAAAGTTATTATAATACCCACTTCTTCTCCGAAAATAAGGTAAGTATCATATCAAGCTTATCTATTTCTGTCTGACCTGACCTGTAAAGTATACCTCAGTCACATCCTAGTGCTTCCTCTTCGCATTTACTTTTCAAGGCTTAATTTGGTTATATTTGGAAACAGGAATTTTCAGTCAGTGATTCAATTAATTTCTCTTCTGTCGTCTTACATGTGAAAGCGGTGCCACCTTTTCAATTACATAATTATTTGAGGCCACGAATTAGGTACTTAACGAGATTGCCATTTCTTATTTACTGTAGTCTTAGGGAGGCAAATGTACATAATCCGAAGTGAAAAACCCACGCACTTGGCTGAGGTAAATTAATGGAATCTTTTCAGTTTCCTTTTCAATTAACATAGCGTTACATCACGCCTGCTCCCCTGAGGGGATAGCAGAGCTGTATTTTGCATACTCTTACATTTCACCAGTCAATTGATTCATGAGTGTTCTTTTAGCCCGATTACGGCAAAGCCAAAGAAAGGTTATCATTTTAATAGGCTATGTATGTATATTAATCTGTTTCCTTACAACTCCTAAAGTACTCGGCGTATTTTGTAATAATTAATATCTAATTATATGATTTAGGGCTGATTTGACCAAATTCAAAATAAAATTGACGTCCGACAGTTCTATTATGAAAATATGTCAATAATTCAAAATTTATTCTCATTAAAAGATTTATTCTATGTACTCGGTATAAGTAAGAGTTTGGTGGAATGCGCTCTAAGGCGTAAAATCGAAACTGATGTAATTTTGTTACGATGTCTCCTTTATACCTGTTTAGTTGGCGTTTTTGTCGTAGCTACTATCTATGTTCTATGTTATGGGTTTGGTTTCCGCACTATAGTCCTTCAAGTAGAACACTCTGCGTGTTAGGTCATATTAGTTAGGTTTTATTTTTAAATTTTTTTTTGTCATCAATTAACGTAGTTTTATATATTTTCCCTTCCATTTCTTTATAAAAACTTTTTGTCCCCTTCGTCTCCCTAACGTTTCCTATGAATAAATGTGGGATCTTATTTGCGGGAAAATATACGGTACATTATAAAATCTACGTAAGTATAACAATACTTAAGAAATAGTAATCACTCCACTCAAATCGCTTCTTTCAACAAAATACCATTTTAGACAACAATATACGTGATTTGACCAAAATTATGTTCCACACATAATTTTGGTCAAATTATGTACCTGTATTTTAATCTTTAAAAGAAACTGTGACCTCTGAGTTTTTTCGACCTTTCTTCACAGAGTAGTCAGATAGAAAACCTCATTTACTTTTTCAAATATAATTGACGTGTAAAAGTTTTACCTAATTACGAAAGTAAAAGCATTCGCAGTAATAAACGGCTGCAATAACTGTTTTCATTTAAAACGACATCATTTTTCTTTGAAAACACAATTCCGTGGTATGAATCCCGGATTTAGCGATGAGCTATGATATCACTCCGTTTCAAAATATTTATTTTAATAAGACGTTGAGAGAATATGGCGGTAAAGGGGGGATTTTGGATTCGGCGTAAGATTAGTATGTACGTTCTGGAATAACATACATTGTATGTTTACGTTATTAAATATATCGTTGTCAAAGTAGGAATATATCTTTCTCTAGATACTTACTAGGTATTGAATTCTGACATAAAAAGCTTAAGCATCTTAAAGCCTAGTAAAAAAAAATGATATGACAATGTTGATTTCAAAGTAAGTAACGAGGGGCCATTATATACCTACTATACAAATTGTAGTATAATAAGACGTTTATAGTTAGAGAGTTACCTAAGGCAGATCACACACTACAACGCGCCACGCGACGGGGCGCAGATAACGCGCCCCCGCGCGTGATTTATTAAATACAAATTCAATAAAAACGCGCTTCTGCACTGAGATTTTGGATTCGTTTCTCGCGCTCCGTCGCGTGGCGCGTTTTAGTGTGATTCGCCTTAGTCTGTTTAACATTAATAAAAATTCTACCTTTAATTATAAACGTTGTATAAAGTTGAGAGACGTTTAACGACGTTGCTGTTGGTGAGGCTTACAAGGACGCCAGGCGGAAGTTTCACCTATGGGAAGACATTGGGAAGCCATCTGCTGGTCCCACATTTTGTGATATGCGTGAAACAAAGAGAATGTTTAAGTCTCGAATAAAGACCAAATCAAAATGGATATTTTGATTTGGTCAATATACAACGTGCAAAAACGTGCGTGTGTTAAATGCGCAAAACCTGAAAATAGTTTGATCAGAATAACGAGCAGAATTAATTGAACCACTTTTTAATATAGGTCACATTTTTCAAAAATCTTCATCAAAAACGTTGCCGTGTCTATTTATTAATAGGTCAAGCAACCCAATGTCAGCGCGGCGCAGCGGCCCGGTGACGACTCTTCCCTCGGTAAAGCGTCGTCGCAGACGCAAGAAACGATCAGAATGGCCAGTAAAACTAAAACAGCACATAAAACCTTTAAAATTTTTTTAATGACTTATTTTCTCCCTGAAATAGGTCATTGAATTAAAAATCAATTGGAGTGTCTGAGGTTTTGCGCATTTAACGTTACACGTTGTATAATGATTTTCGCACGGTTTGGAAACACACGACCAGGCTGAGCAGTAAGCCGGGCCTCCCTGTATCGGTCAGTACCGAGAGCGCTCCCGTAGGCATTTCTGACCTCTTTAAGGAACATTTTAGGATTAAGTCACCACTCGGTACCTGCGTATATGAGCCAGATGTTCTTGACCAAGGTGACCTTGGAACGAGATTCACAGCCAAAGACGTTCAACGTGTTGTCAACAGTATGTCAAGAGGCAAGTCTCCAGGTGACGATGGTGTAAGTTTGCGGGTCCTCATTTAACCAAGAGTGTTAGCAATGTTTTACAATTTTTGTGTGAGTCATGCGTATTTGCCTTGTCATATGACTAAAACGATTGTAGTACCCATTATTAAAAATAAAACTGGTGACATCGTGGACTTTAATAAATACAGGCCCATTTCTCTGGCCACGGTGATCGCAAAAGAGCTTGACAGCTTGCTTAACAGACAACTTAATACCTTTGTTCAGCTGCATGATAATCCGTTCGGATTTCGATCTGGACTATCTTCTGAGAGTGCCCTTTTGCCTCTAAAGTGGGCTGTGAGTGTGACTGACTACTCACTATCATTTGCCTAGCCTTTTCCCAAGTATGAACTACTATGCTGGGGTCGGCTTCCAGTCTAACCGGACTGCTCAGTTAGGAAAATACCTACGTATGCTTGTTTCCTCGACCTCTCTAAGGCAATAAACATTATTAAATACAAATAATCATTAATTGGACACCGGTCTAAAATAAAAACTTTTCTATTCTATTCTATTAAATAAATTAACCAAAGCTTATAAATAAACCCATGTTTAATATTAATAGTAAGCACGTGCCTCCACTGACCTTTCGTGAATAGATACAGGAAAACGGATTCTATTTGTGGATAAATTTCCTTCAGATTGCTAATTACCTCCCCAACAACACAAGGTTGGGGAGGTAATTAGCAAGTTTTTTTTTTTTCTTAAGATATTTCACTTATTCAAATTAGGCAGAATCAGCACTTTATGAAGGCCAAAAATCTGATAAGCCTTTGCCCTGCAGTCAGATGGTCGTCTCCTTGCAGCCTGCAACGCAAAAGCATCTTTTCGTACAGATTAGAAACAAGCATTAAAATCAAAAGTTATTTATTAAAACTAGGCTGAGAGTCAACACTTTTTGAAAGTCAAAAAATCTGATGAGCGTTTGCCCTGCAGTGAGATGGTTGTCTCCATGCAGCCTGATTAGAAACAAGCATTAAAATCAAAAATTAGAGCCAGCGCAGACGACGGACATTTGTCCGCGGACTTTTTCGTCCGCCAAAATAGAGCGCTTACAACTGCATCAAGTAACGCACACGAGGGACTAAACATACCACGGACAAAAAGTCCGCCTCGTGTGCGTTACTTGACGCAGTTGTAAGTGCTCTATTTTGGCGGACGAAAAAGTCCGCGGACGAATGTCCGTCGTCTGCGCTGGCCCTTATGTACTCAAACTAGGCTGACAATCAACACTTTTTGAAATTCAAAAAATCTGATGAGCCTTTGCCCTGCAGTGAGATGGTTATCTCCATGCAGCCTGCAACGCAAAAGCATCTTCTCGTACAGATTATGAACAAGCATCATCATCATCTGCCTAGCCTTTTCCCAACTACGTTAGGGTCGGCTTCCAGTCTAACCTGATGCAGCTGAATACCACTATTTTACATGGATCGATGGCCTATCTGACCTCCACAACCCAGTTATTAGGTAATACGATATGGGGTATAAGCCCTTGGTAAGACTGGTTGTCAGACTGTCGGGCTTCTGACTACCCGTAACGACTGTCAAAGATAGGAACAAGGAACAAGCATTAAAATCAAATGTCATTTACTCAAATTAGGCTGAGAATCAGCACTTTTTGAATGTCAAAATTAGAGAAGAAACGCCCGCCCTTCACCATTTCCTAGTGCTTTAACTGGGAAGAAGAAGTAACGCAACAAACTCCCCAGTAAACAGCTGTTTGAAAAAAATATCCCTTTGTGGTAAATCGTGGAACTTAACATAACCGCACCCACACTATACTATCGTAGGTACAGTCAAATAGAGAAGTCTAAACCAAAACACGTATAAACAGACAGTTGCGTGAAAACAAGCACTTTTGTCACTCAGTGTACCTACTGGGATATCACTTTGTTTTCGTGATGATTGCTATTATTGTTTATCACGGATATAATAAGGCTGACGGCGTCACTGCATACGAATATTCTCTAATAAGGGAAAATAGAGAATACGGATGTCTTCCTTATAATATGTAACTATGTTTGATAAGGCGCCTGTTTTCGTGTTTGGGCAGGATATTGCTTTTTGTATCAGATGTGTTAATTGGAATATTGTATTAATACGTCGCTTTTATAAGGAACATAATACATTTTCTTACTGTTTCTGTATTATGTATTTGACGGCGATATACAACGTGTAACGTTAAATGCGCAAAACCTGAAAATAGTTTGATCAGAATAACGAGCAGAATTAATTGAACCACTTTTTAATACAGGTCACATTTTTCAAAAAATCTTCATTAAAACGATGCCGCGGCCGTGTCCATTTATTAATAGGTCAAGCAAGCCAATGTCAGCGCGGCGCAGCGGCCCGGTGTCGACTCCTCCCTCTATAAAGCGTTGCTCGTCGCAGACGCAAGAAACGATCAGAATGGCCAGTAAAACTAAAACAGCACATAAAACCTTTACAATTTTTTTAATGACTTATTTTCTCTCTGAAATAGGTCAATTTATTTATTTTTTATTTATTTATTTATATGGCACTTCAACGACTCACTCACTAAGACATACACAAACTAAAAACACATACAGTTTTAGGAATTGTGAATTCGTCACTTACAGAAGTGCACAGCACTAGCACAGAAATTAATAGTACGTACAAGACAATTGAATTGAAAATCAGTTGGGGTGTCTGATGTTTTGCGCATTTAACGTTACACGTTGTATACGCATCGTTTATTTGGTGCACACAAAAGACATAGAACCTAGCTCAGGAGCCAGGGACTTGTCTTGTGTATTTTTTTTATGTGAAATAATTATTATTATGTCGTTTATTTATCTATTTACTTATCTATATACATTTTTAATCATTCTTAAAATATAAAAATAAGTATAAAAAACATTTAGTGATCCGCCAGTGTCGGGAACAGGGTCCAAGCTACCAGTGGTTAAGGCTCCCGAGACAGGAACCTCCTCACAGCCATTTCGAGGAGTACTGCCTTTATAATTATCTATTTTCTTTAAAACATATCCGGACCCTGGGGTCCCGGACCTTTGGAAGGCGTACGAGAGGCCAAAGCCAACTCGCAGAGGACCCCTTAGACATTTTCAAATGATGAGGAGGCACCAACCGACGATTTTTTTTAAAAGGGGGAGGTGTAGACTGCAGCATGCCTAACCCTATATAACTGTAACTGCACACATACTAATGTTCATTATTATATCGGTATAAATAACTACTACAAAACGAATTACATGAATGTTAGGAAATAGCTACACGATGCCAAAAAACATACGTGTTCAAATAAAAAAAGAAGAAAACAAGAAATATTGTGGTGACAGTATTGTCACTTTAAAATAATAAAATAACGAACACTCAAAGTGCCGTGTGCGACTCAAGGTTGCACCAAATGGGAGTCCAGCTCAGCATGTGTCAGGCAAGTATTGATATACAGGATGCTTTTTTTACAGGCTACACATTTTTACAGGATGTTCTACTTATAAATATGAACAACTTTGACTATGGGACCAACTCTGAAATTACGAAAACAAAATCAGCTGTTTAACCTTTTGAACGCCAATCACTTGTATACAAGTTCGTTGTACACAAGTGATTAGCGTTCAAAAGGTTAATACAAAAGTTCAATACCTACTTGACCAAAATGTATGAAATAGCTGATTTTTTTTTCGTTATCTCAGAGTTGGTCCCATAGTGAAAGTAACACCCTGTAATTTTTTACAGGGCGCTTACACCGTAATCACCCTGTAAAAATTTGGAGCTTGTAAAAAAAAGCATCCAGTATAATATTCATTTCAAGCTGATATTCTGCTGGATTCCTGCAGTGACATAAGGACGTCGAGCAGATGAGATAAATACGCGAATTATTGCTGCTATTTATTCATTTCTTGAATCGCCATATCATTTATTTCTTGCTGGGTGTTGTGAAGAGGTGGAATGTGCGGTACTTAGTAGTTACTGGAATCACCGAAGAGGTCGGATAAGAGTGACACTGGCTGGTGACATTCACTCTAGCAAAACGTCGCGTCGATGGTTGCGTGGCGCCTGTCTTCTTATTGCAGAAGATTATGTAAAAGGAGCCGCTGTTGGACCACGTCCACGACGAACTGCTATATTCCGGCATAATCCTGATGATATTGAAGCTGCTGAACCACTAATAGGATGATCACTTATGATAGTCACCTACATAAAAGGTCGTTCTAGAGATTAGGGGGTTTATTCATAAACGTTGCATAACGTTAAGTAATTACTAGCGACTGTTTAACCATACATTTTTGACGTTTAAACGTCTTTTATCTTTAAGCAACGTTTATGAATAAACCCCGACAATTTTAAATTACTGGCACTTCATTTCCACGTGTTTCCTTATTTACTATCAAATCTATGAACCTTCTCAAAGTTGATAATTTTAAGTATACAAGAAGGACAGAGTAAACAAACAAGGTATACTCCTCTTGTTTTGCACACCCAGGCAATTGTTTAACTTTCCTGGTTCCTTATAGTTTAAAAATATTTACCTTCATAATAGTAAAATAGAGACTTGTTATATTGAAAGTTCAAAATCTATATCTATCTGTATTAATAATAAAGCTGAAGAGTTTGTTTGTTAGAACGCGCTAATTACTGGAGTTGCCAGTCGGATTTGAAAAAATATTTTTGTATTTGATAGCACAATTCTTAAGGAAGGTTATATTTATCGTTACGCTACGACCCTTACCTTGCCCTTGCCTACGGACACGAAGTTAGCGGATGCGGGGCGGTGGCGGCGACGGTGCGGGTAGCGGAGGTACGAACACACTACGACGTCGTCAACATAGTATAAAAAGGGGAAGTAAGTTATCTTCATACAAACGCACCGCGCGCGGCTTGTATGTGTGCGCCAAAGTATCTATGCGTCGCGCACGCACACTTAAACAAAATCTCGACCCGTTTCTCACAGCGCCAGTCGGGGCTAACACCGCACGAGGTTCGCGCGTCACGGCTTTTCGGCACCGCTAAATGAATAAAAAATGTGCGATAATGATGAATTTTGTAAGAAATGTGTGATTCAATAGATATGTTTGTATCAATTAAAAATAAAAATAAATATGGTCCTTTATGTGTACATTGTGCCTATCAAAAAAAATACAAAAAACTGACTAGTATATAATTATACTAGTCAGTTTTTTGTATTTTTTTTTATGATGATATATATGATATACGAGCTCTTAGTCTATAAATATTTGTTAGCGGTTTGGGCGACAACCGAATCTAACGAAGCGCGGACAGTCGCGCCCCCACCGCCCCGCCGCGCGCCGGTTTATTTTATCCCTTTTTTTATAAATAATACTGCTCTGAATCTTGAATACATTTCTGTATTTGTTTTACATTTCTGTGTTGGTTTGCACTGAATTAAAATTTTGCTAAAAGTGACAACCCTGAGACAGTAGGCAATTATATCGCGGATTGGGCCGGAGATAGCCTACTTCCCCTCTTTATACTATGTCGTCAACGAGCGACGCGACATGGGAGGAAACAGCATCGCGGCATTGCATCGTTTGACACAACCGCGCTCGGACATACCTTTGATTTAAGTACTTAGATTGCTATTATTATGAACCACCCAATAAATCTTTTTATAATACAGTCCACTTGCTTTACTTCGACCTTGGCCTAGACATATTTCATATTTATATTCTGTAAAAATCTCACCGTGAAAATTTAGGTGACTGAGCTGGAAGTCGAAGTGGCGGTGCTTGGGCCCATGTCCAGCAGTGGACGTCTTTCAGCTGAATTTATTTATTTATTTATTCCTTTATTTCAGGCAACTAAAGCCCATAGAAAAACAATACATACTACTACAAACATACTTATAAACTAATACATACAAAATTATCACAAATACAATACTATAATAATATAACTTAAAAATACTATAAATAAATACAACATAACACAACTTATACTACTGCACACGAAGTGTCGGCGTCGTGTTTCGCTGACTGGTGTCATGTAGCCGGCCACGAAACCGGCGATACACAACACCCTTCGGTCAGAACTCTTCCTTGAGGAACTTCTCGAGATGATGTGTCGGAACACGCACCACGAACGACTTGAAATTCGTGTTGTGACGCGGCTCCAACTTCTCGACCCTCAAAGTAAAGTTGGTCTGTCCTGTTGGTCAATGATGATGAGCTTGAAAAGAGCCTTTTAATAGTGTTAATCCCTAGCATTAGGTGGAATGACAGTTCACTTCACCTAAGTTTTCAGGGTGAGTTTTTTTACAGAATACACCGACCGCTTATACACGCACGCCGGTTGCGATAATTACGCATCTGACTTTTCTGAAGAATTAAAAAAAATATATAAATGGAATAATCTGTAGTAAAAGGAACAGTTAGAGAGTAGTGGTGGCCATTCTTAGCAGCCCCGACTTACAAGTTGTAGGTCGGTAAGGAAAACATCGTGAGGAAGCCGTCATGTCCTCGCACCAAAAATTTTAAGACATGTGACATCTACCAACCCGTACTGTACTCGCGTGGTGGATTACGAACCAGTTCCTCTCACCAAGAAGATGCCTATGTCTCAGCAGTGGAAACATTATAGGATGATTATGCTTATGCTAAAAGGCACAGAAATGAGAACGACGCCATTTTATATCACTATCTCATAGGTACGGACGCCTGCACATCAATTTACCCAAAACTGAAAAAAAAACCCAATCAACTTTGAACCTTACGCTTTAGCGATAAAGTTGAAAATCTATTAAAGAAATTTGACAGATTGTAGTAGCTTGATGTGCTGGCGTCTGTAATTTAAATACCTGATAGTTTATTGTTTGCTCATAATAAGTCTCCAGCAACGTTTTATCAAAATAATCTTCTATGGAAACATACGATAAATAAGATAAGGACCAAATGTAATCGTATTGTTTTTCGACAGATAAAAAAAGTGACTTTTTATTACCTTGAGTTGTACAAAAACACTTATCTAAACACTATGCAGCATAACAACTAAGGGAAAGAGTATTTTCGATGATTGCAAGAGTTCATCGAAAACACTCTTTCCTTTCGGCGAAGACGCTGGCAGCCTAACAAGTTAAATCTTACTTTGGGAGCAAAGTAAGATTTAATTTATATCTAGGTTGCCAGCGCTCTCGCCTATAACTTGAACGTCTAGCACTAGTTGTTGGACGAGCACAGTATATTATTATTAAGATAATAATAATAACTACTTACTAGGAAATGCATATAGGGTGACTGGTAATTAGTGACCGATACATAAACACATGATTCTACTCATGACAACAAACAAGTTTTATAATGGGACAAAAAGTGAAATGACGAAAAAAAAATCAGCTGTTCCCTACATTTTTGTTCGTACGAACATAAATGTAGGGAACAACTGATTTTTTTTCCGCGATTTCGGATTTGGTCCGATAGTAAAAGTTGTTTGTAATGATGAGTAGAATCATGTGTTTAAGTATCGGTCACTAATTACCAGTCACCCTATATATGATGTGGCCTATTAAAGTACCTATGTGAGGGTATGTGTGTGTATGTATTGAGAGAGAGATAAATATGGTGAAAACTTGTGTTTATGTAAGTCTGTATAAATATAATTATAAATATATGACTTTACTAACCACATTAGGTTAAGCAATTGATACATGTAGTAACACAAATACAAAATAGTTTATTCTGTAAATTAGGAAATACATTACATTTAAACGTGTCCATGCCTGTATTAGAAGGCTCCGCTCTTTCACATCATTGTCGTACACATATACTATAGTGTACTGTGACCTTAGGGGTAAATATGCAATGTAAGTACATTTTTCTGTGTCAGTAAATCTTCAGTGTTGTGTAACACTTTCAATCATAATCTGAAACATTTTGAAGGATATTGCTAATCCATTGCTTCATACTCGTATCATGTTCGAAAAATTTGTCTGCTCAACAAAGTAAATAACGCAATGAATGTTGTTGAACTGTCAAAATGAAAGCCGTTGATACTGTTAATGTGTTGCGCAATTACCCCAGCTGGTCATACACGCCTGTTGCGAGCTAACTGTTAGATCATCATCTGCCTAGCCTTTTCCCAAGTATGTTGGGGTCGGCTTCCAGTCTAACCGGATGCAGCTAAATACCAGCATTTCACGAGGAGCGACTGCCTATCTGACCTCCACGGCTCACGGCTTAACGTGCTTTCCGAGACACGGTGGGGTCTTGGTATGTGAAGATGGTCACGCATCCACGGAGCAACCGCGGCAAGCGTAGCTTAACCTGATGGATCGGCCCGTGTGGTTGTTATTACTTAGCCACAAGCCCCTCACGGGATAGTATTTTTTGTAGTTTGATCGATCATAACATAGAAACAGTGACATAAAATGTGATTTGATTAACTTTCAGTTCGTAGCGGTAGTAGAGGTTTCATTTCAATTAGAAGTTTGCAGCTAATTATAACTTTATCGTTACAGATGATAGTTTCTGATTAGATCGTTAGCATAGTGATAACTTCGTTGATAAGGGTATTCTGCAGCAAAGGAATAGGTCAATTACTAGCCAATTAAATTGTAGTTCTAAATATTAGCCGAAAAATGGCAACTATGATTAATATATATTACATTTAGCCAACATCACATGAACATAGCAACCGGACATCAGAAACAACAAAAATCAACGACATTTTTACATAAATGTAGTGTGTGGGATCTCCAGGAAAACTTCAGGGTCGCACAAAACAACAGTTTATTTAATATGATAGAACTTTTTCAATCTCAACGCGTATTTCTTATTTCTCCCGAATCGCCATCTTCCCTTTCTTACTTCCTTTCACTTGTTCAAAAACATGCTTTTAATTTCTTGAAACGCTTAGGTATTCAGTACACATCTTAAATTAATCCTTCATAGATAACCAGAACACACACACACACAGACACATATCCGTCAGAAGTTGGCCGTAACCTCCCGGCGCTGATTTGCTGGATTCGTTTTTTCCTCTATAGATCATTTTTTCTCCTGACAGTTCATTTTATTTATATGTATGTATATATGTATCTATCTATGTATTATTATTAATTCTTGTATTTTATAGTCATTTCTTAGCTATCTATTCCGTATGTTGCATCTGCATCACCCTAAGGCTGTCTGCTAGGAAATGCCTCAGGCATTAAGTCCGCCTTTGTACAGTATTTTTTAATTGTGCATGAAGTTGTAATAAATAAGTAAATAAGAATAAACTCACGTCTGATTCCCGTAGGCAGTAACTACAGAACGCCACCTGCTACGATCCTTACCACAGTACGAAGGTGCAGTTCCCGTAATTTTAAGAACGTTCACAGTCTGTGCTGTCTCAATCCGATAAAAGTACTTCGAATTTCCCTACATTTTTTTAAAAATGTAGGGAAATTCAAAATACTTACTAGTAAAGGAAAAAGCTTTCAAATTCGAGTCGCAATCTCTACATTGCGACTTGAATTTGAACGTTTTTTTAAGTACGAGAATTGACCTTTACATAAAATTTTTATCTGTTCTGAGATCCTTGCATATTGCTCATATATCTGGTCATACCCGCACGCTGGTTACTAGTAATACGCCTTGACCATGTTTTTTTTTAGTTTAAAAATAAAAAAATTAAAATTTTTGCAAAGAAAAAAATAAACAAGGATTAATTTTGCCCGTCCGTCCATGGTTTTCTGGCAATAACAATGACCTACGTCACACCCCTTGGGTGTTATATCCCTGACATTTAGATGGTAATGCAAGTCAGATGCAAGAGGGGTGACGACTGTAACTGATGAGACGGAAACGTTTTAGTGTTCTTGCATTATTAATGTAGATACTTACGTACTACGAGTACCTATAATGTATTATTTATGTATGTGATTGGAAGTGGTACAAGCACGTAAATTGATGTACCTATTCAGATTCGTCTGTAGCTTCTAGGGGAATCTATAATGACATGCTAGAGTGTTTGCGTTTGTTTGATGTTTATTTGCCAGTTCTTCGACCTCGGTCATTCAGCGCTCATAAATTGTATTGTGGACTACAGACACTAGTTTCTATTGGTCAAAGGAATAAATATTCAGTAATGCTGCAATTATTTATGACAAAGTAATACTTTTTTAGTAGGTACACTTTTATCCATGGTATGCATTTATCTTTCTCTTGCCCTTATTTCAATTTATTTAGGGTCAGCGCAATATGTATTTTTCTTCCATACTTCTCTATTAGTCGTCATATTAGTAGTCACCCGCTTTCAAGCCATATTATCATTTGTATGCAAGTTAAATGGTAGTTTCCAATGGTAGTTTAGTAGTGGTTAATGGTAGTTAATGGTAGTTAGTGGAGTAATGGTAGTTTTAGTTATTAGCGCAGAAGCCATTCGCTCAGAAACAGCCTCATCGTCATCCGTCATTCAGGATGACTCCTTAAAATTCTCCGTTTTTTCAATTTTAATGCATTTTTTTTTTTAATTCATTGAGTTTCAAAAACACGCAAAGAATGTGCGCAATATGGAAGGATTGATGGGACTATGGAGAAATATCTTGACGATGCGTGCATCGCCGCCCGTTCGATGTCCACCACCGCCCGTTCGATGTCCACCGCGCACAGGATGGATAGAAAGCAGCACATGAAGTCATTTTTTGCTCCGTTGGTGTAATTGCTGAATGGCGTTCCAGTGTGAGAATAAATAAATAAATCACTGCTTTTTCAAATCAAACGATTATTACAGTTTTCAATTAGAAATATGATTACACGGATCAAGTGACGCACTTCTTATGGAACAAAAACATTTCTAGCGCGACAAACGGATGCGGAACGGATCGTGTGCCCAAAGAAGCGTCTAAGGCCCGATCTCATATCGGCGGCGGCGATCTCTCGCGTCCGGCCCTGGTCGAGGCCATGGTACGGAGCGAGAGTGCATGGGAAGCCGTCACCTCCTTCTGCGAAGCAGTATTGCTTGCGAAGGTGGAGGCGGAATGCGTGAGGGAGAGGCAATATTTGCGCCTTCACGCCCCTAGTCACCGCAGAAGATGCCCTGGTAGTCGGGAGGAAAGAGCTGACACCCGGCCACCATAAGCGTGGGCTTGCGGACGGCGAGCAATGGGCAGTTCGCCGTCCGGTAAGGACCAGGCCTGGGTCGACGGCGCGTTGTGTTCCACAACGACGTTCCAAAGACAACGTTCCAAAGAGATGTCAGCAGTAACTGAGACGGGGTCCGCTGGGGCCAATGCTCGCCAGGGTCGCGGGTTGTTCGAAAGAGTTATCGTGGCCCTTCTCACAGGCAACTGGAGGAACACGGGTGGGTTTTAGTCAGTAAAAGTCTGACACGCCCTCCCGCTTTGCTCAGAGCGGGAGAAGTTATTTGATAATTTCCCACCCAAAAAAAAAAAAAACCTGCCCGATCTCATTGCTCGTTATTTTAAAACATTTATTTAAATAATGCGACATAGCAAGGCTGGGTCTTAGAGTTATTATAGGGTATAGAGCGCCAACAAATTTTATGTACCTACCTAGGTTTATCGTAGAAATAAAGGCATGCAGTCGTTTCGTTTCTACATAACTATGTACGGAAATCTATCTATATTCTTCTCTATATATAAATAAAAATGACAAGCTTTTCGTTGGTAAGCGCATCAGTTGAGAACGGCTGGACCAATTTGTTTTTTTTAATGTCTGTTACAGTCCGAATAAGGTTTTTAGGGAAATAAAAATTGGAAAACTTGCATGGAGAATTCGAGAAAAACTAAAAATATATATTTTTTTGTATGAATTATTGAAATTTGAACAGGACAACGCCTGTCGGGCAAGCTAGTTAAAAATAGAGTCTTTTTAATCAGTTAGAATTAATGAAATGCTAGTTGTACATTATGCTTCGAAATTTTGCTTGGAAAAAGAGCAAAAACATTAATAAAAAAAATTATCAACCCATTCAAACTCAAACTCATCATTCATTTCAAGTAAGCCAATTACAGGCACTTTTGAATTGTCAAGGGGTCAGTCAGTCAGAAAGATGAAGCTAGTTGCCCATTCCAAAGCGAAGTAGGTACCGGTGGAGGAGAACGGGCAAGAAACTCCACGGACACTCTTTTAAATCATAAAAATTGTTACAACATTTTGGTTACATCATTCAAGTTGAAATTATACATGTGAGAACGATGTAGAAAGACGTGCAAGTTAAAAGCGTCCGTACTAAAACCGATAAAAAAAAAAAAAAACAGAAATGAAAATACTTAGATTAAAATAAAAATAAGCCGTGGCAGCTAAGAGATGACCAGTCCCTACTGGCGGCGCCCGTTCACGAACATGACGTATGGATCAGCACCATTTAGCTAAACCATTTTGAAGGGAACTTAATGATCCAACACACACGCCACCACCAGAATTCGTAAATAAAGAAAGCATTAGCGCTCTACAGATTACTTTCATACTCAAATGGAAAAGGTAGTTTCCTTGAAACATTGTGGCAGCTTTGTGGTCCCACTCCCAGCAGTACTTATTAAAATATGATGACGAAAACAAAATAAACGAGTTTCGACAGACTAATACGTACATTTTGCTATTAAGGAATGCGAAGGCGTTTCTAAATTAGTGAAACGAAAAGTGTTTTTGTGTATATACATTTGTAGGGAAAAACGTTGTTATTATTATAGGCTAGTTAACTTATGTTATTTATAACTAGTTGTAGTCCATGTTATATAAGTACGCACGACGACATATCAAGCTATACATTTCCAGCTGACTTCTTATTGTACAAAATGCTTATCATCATCTGCCTAGCCTTTTCCCAACTATGTTGGGGTCGGCTTCCAGTCTAACCGAATGCAGCTGAATACCAGTATTTTACATGGAGCGACTACCTATCTGACCTCCACAACCCAGTTACTGGGTAATCGATACCCCTAGGTAAGACTGGTTGTCAAACTTCCAAGCTTCTGACGACCCATAACAACAGCAATCCACGAATGACAGCCGGGACCAACGGCTTAACGTGCTTTTCAAGGCACGGAGGGGTCTCGGTATGTAAAGATGGTCACCCATCCACAGACCAACCACGGCAAGCGTAGCTTAACCTGATCGATAGACCTGCGCGGCTGTTGTTATTTAGCCACGGGCCCCTCCAAAAGGCCAATATGAGTATGAAATGGAATGCGGCACCAACGGACGATTATCCCTGTATGCACCATGCTAGTGCACCCAAAGATGACCCCCGGTTGGTATAGGACTGTTGCACGATATCGAAATATTATTAGTATTATTATTACTTATTCATTTCTAAATGCAATAATAATCATAATCATTAACTATTCTACCACGTTTACGATTGGTTTTATCAAGTCATCTTTCTTTTAAAGCTCCTTCAGTTCAACTTCAGCCTCGTAAATCCAAACTAGATTTTTGAGCACATGACCTTGCAATCCTAAATCGAAAGAAATCTCCCGGGTAGGATATTAAGTCGATAATCGTTCGGTGGTCTTATTTTTAATGAATAGATAAAAAAAAACATGCGATATTTCTCACTGTAATATGAGGATAGTGCTGCAAGAAATTGAGCAAATGTTAAGATCCAGCAGAACTAGAGAAACACTTCGTTTAACTTTTGAAAATTGACTAAGAAAGTTACTCTTAGTTCTAACAAATCACGCGCGGTTAAGTAGGTACCCAGTGCTGCACAGACTAATTAGTTCTCAGTGCTGTGACCATTGGTGGATTAGCGCCGTGGCTATGACGTTACAATACACTTAACCAGTTCATGAAGAAATAAAACAAACAGCTGAATCAGTAACACAGCAAAGGCACTTGTGGCTAAGAAACAACAGCCGCACGGGTCGATTGATCAGTTTAAATTACGCTTGCCGCGGTCGGTCCGTGATGGGTGACCATCTGTACATACCAAGACCACTCCGTGCCTCGGAAAGCACGAAAAGCCGTTGGTCCCGGCTGTTCTTCGTGGATCTTTGACAGTCGTTACGGGTAGTCAGAAGCCCTGAAGTCTGATGTGGAGTGTCCACGCAAGTTTTCACGGTGAGATTTTTACAGAATCGACCTGATCTCTGACCTGATCTGCTGGTCGAGCTGTTAGTGTCATCCCACTGATGCTAGGGATTGACTAAGAATACATTTAAAATCATAATCGAGATTTTAATAATTTATTTCATGCTTCTTCTAACTTTGTTTTTTTTTCCTAGATTGTAACACCACAAAATATTAATGTTTTGACAATTAAAATACTAGCTTTGAAACTATATAAAATGATCAATAGAATTAGCATAGAAAATATGATTAAAATCTCCATTATGATTGTAAATGTATGCTTGGTCAATCCCTAGTATGAGGTGAGATGACACTGACAGCTCACTCAACGCTCACTTCACCCAAGTTTTCACAGTGAGATGGTTACAGAATCGCACTGTAGCGCAGCCACTGAATAACTTAATTTATTCACATTGACATCAGAACGACCAGCGAATACTATAATAATTTGAAAAATTAATCTCCAATTAAAAGGAGAAAGATATTGGAAATGTAATTTATCTACGTTATGGCACGAATTTCGTTAAACAAGGAGTTAATTAGTAAAATGCAATGGAGAGCAAACGGGAACGCGATTGGTTTTGCGCTATGTCAGACGTCCTCCATGCGTACACCAGGCAAATGAGAACGTACATATTTCAATATGGCCGCCGATATTTTAATGATAACTGCGTCGGTTCCATGGTGTACATGGAAATTGTATGGCATGATGCGGAATTAATTGGCAGATTTTTGGAATTTGATGGCATTCGGAGTTGACAGGTGATGTTCAGTTGTTTGTTTTGTTTATTTAAATTGATGAGAGGGATTTGTAAAAATGCGGACTGTTATTTGGTTACTTGCTCAAAATGCAGGTAGAGGACACATCAGCTATATACCAATAATAAAGCTGAAGAGTTTATTTGTTTGTTTGAACGCGTTAATCTCTGGAACTTACAGTAGGTTTTGAAAAAATATTTTTGCATTTGAGAGCCCAATTCTCGAGGAAGGCTATATACACATCACGCTCGGACATTCAGGAGCTGAGAAAAACGAAAAACGTTATCGAAAATGAAGTAATAGCAAAATGTGAAAAATTCCTTATTAAACACGTAGAGCGCGCCTCCGGCTCTAAAAAAAATTCACGGGGAAGGACAAACAAATACCACGTGGAGTTGCGATTGTCAAATTCGATTTTAATTGTGTCAAAATTATTTTTAAATTTAGAGATTTTTTTTGCAGAATACATTCGAGAACCTTCCATTGTCATTCAATCTTGACAGATTTATTACGTGCACAGCCAACGTCCCGCAGTGCCTCTATTTTCAAGGTCAAGAGACACGGTAGGTTAACTATGACCTAAGGTGAACCAAGTCACAGAGCCAGTGGCTTGTAGATGCAAGATTCTCATAGCCAAAAGTAAGGAATTTTAGTAATAGTTTAGTTAGTTCAGTTCGGTGTACAAGAGAATCGGCACCATTATCTTCCAACTATTTTTTTAACCCAAAACCGAACAAACGAAAACGGAAACACTTATTTGTAAACTAAAGATAGACTTTCCTATGTAGCAGGCGTTGTTTTTCATGAAAGTTTTCACATTTCCGTTAGAAAAGTGGAGCAGTTGCAAAGTTTAGCGTAATTTGCATCTCACTTCCACAGATCTGACTAACAATGAGCCACGAAAAGCAATTAATACTTGAAGTGGCCCGATTCCGGTTTAAAACTAAGTGCTCTTTTGAATTTTCATCCTAATTTACATCTATAGGAGGATCAGATGCGATGAATGCGTCTAAAGGTTGCGTGAATCGTGGTTACACAATGGACCAGCAGGGTAGTTGCGTAACACACTATCAGTAGCAATGGGTTTCATTTTGACATTTCAACAACATTCATTGCGTTATTTATGTTGTTGAGCAGACACATTTTTCGAGCATATGGAGCAATGGATTAGCAATATGCTTCAAAATGATTTAAATTGATAGTAATAGTGTGTTACGCAATTAGGGTGCTGCTCTATTACTCTGTACGGAATCTTTTTAACTTCTGCGATAGTTTTCTTTTCGTTTGAAGTTGGAAAGGTTCTTTATTTCTTACAACGGACCTGAGCAAAGACAATCTCCACAGATGGGGGTTCACGGATGCCTCAGATCTCAAGTGCGTATGCGGCACCTTCCTACAGAAAATGGCCCACGTACAGTCGCCAACACATCAAGCTACCACAATCTGTCAAATTTCTTTAATAGATTTTCAACTTTATCGCTAAATCATGAGGTTCAAAATTGATTGGGAAAATTTGAGAGTTTCGGGTAGCTTGATGTGCTGTCATCTGTACCATCCTGCGCCGCATGGCCTTTTACCTGTGCACTTGATGATCTTAGAACCGCGTCAGTGAGCGGAGTTCGCTGAATTTTGGGTCAAATATGTTTGAAGTTTTTGCCATCGATATGCTAAGAAGAAGAAGAAGAAGACAATATTTGTTTTTTGTACAGTAATTATGTTATAATGCGCTATAATTGTGTAACACACTACAATCATTTGAAGGATATTGCTAATCCATTGCTTCATAATATGATTGAAAAATTTGTCAGCTCAACAACGTAAAAAACGCAATGAATGTTTAACTGTCAAAATGACAGCCATTCGTTCTTTTAGTGTGTTACGCAATTGCTCTTCAGGGTCGGCGATTTTATTATTGTTTTTAATATTGCCTTTAGAAAAGCGTAATATATAAATAATAATCTAACTTCTATTCTTGGAGCGGTGGGATCGACATCGTCTGACTTCCTTTATCAAACGCTGTGGCTATTAAATATTCTAAGTCAAGTGAAAAACGAAATTGGCAGAAAGGTACAGGATAACTATTACTGAAATAGGTTCAGAAATTGTATTACTTAGCTCTAAGCCCTAGCTTTCATCGGAAACTACCTCAGATAACGACGCTGTTGATAACATCCCGATACCGAATCTTATCTATAACTTCAATCAAATAAAAAACGATAACCTAAAGTGGATAAGGACCATATTTTCGAAGCAGCTCATAAACCGATTCCATTAACATTTACATTGCAAATTACTATAAATCCAGATTCTAATCATTGTTTAAACTTGGTACATTTGGAGGCAATAGCCCATTTTCACGGAACGCCATCGAGTCGGCCCCCGTTTGGTACACAATGAGATTGCTTGTTTAATTTTAACAATTACCATATTTTTTAACTTAACATCTGTTGGTCTACCCCTTTTAAGGAGTTTAATTATGATTTTCTGTGGGGTTTTTTGTAGAGGTGACGGTGACCGCGAAATCACTGCATTGTAGCGTCGAGACTTTATAAAGTTTGGTATATTGTTCAGAGGAAAAGGAGTGTGTATTGCAATGTACTTTACGTTTCATAAAGATATGGCAGAAATTTATAAATAAGGTGGACTTGTTTAATAGGTAGTAGTAGGTCGTACGTAGGTAAGCCTCACTAACTGAGACTTATATTAAACGAGTCCACATAAGTTATCACCAAACTGTATCTAGATAATACTTATACCCCATAACTCAGGATTTTCCTAGCATGGGAGTCATTAATATATCAGTTTGTTAAATGTTTTTATTTTAAGTGCTCTGTCTTGATTAATTTTATGTAAAAGTTAATGAGAAATAAACATTATTATTACATATACAACGTGTAACGTTAAATGCACAAAACCTCAGACACCCCAACTGATTTTTAATTCAATTGACCTTTTTCAGAGAGAAAATAAATCATTAAACAAATTGTAGAGGTTTTATGTGCTGTTTTAGTTTCACTGGCAATTCTGATTGTTTCTTGCGTCTGCGACGACGCTCTATCGAAGGAGGAGTCGTCACCGGGCCGCTGCGCCGCGATGGCTTGACCTATTAATAAATAGACACGGCAACGTTTTTAATGAAGATTTTTTGAAAACTGTGACGTATATTAAAAAGTAGTTCAATGGATTCTCCTCGTTATTCTGATCAAACTATTTTCAGGTTTTGCGCATTTAACGTTACACGTTGTATAACTCGTATCGAGATTCAGCCGGTCGATTCTGTTAGTATCTCACCGTGAGAAGTTAGATGAAGTGAGCTGTCATTCCGTCTGATGCTAGGGATTAACACTAATGACTGCTCACTTTAAGCTCGCTTCACCCAAGTTATCACAGTGAGATTTTTACAGAATAGCACTACAGTTTCTACTTCACTAGCCGCTACTCGCCGTTCGTTCCATATTACGAGTATATTATAAAACTTGATGTTGTCTCCGGCAAGTTATAATATGTAACTGTAAACATAAATAGTGTATAACACTAGACACCCACGCTTAACCTTTATGTGTGTGACGAGGTACCCGGGTACCTTTAGCATTTTAAATTTGAAAATGCTAAAAGTACCCGGGTACCTCGTCACTCACATAAGGGTTAAAACAACTGTATCCTATTATCTTTACACCAGCTAAATCTCCTTTTACTATCCAAATCTCAGTCCTGATAGTTCTATTACCTACCTACGGCTAGACTTGATAAGTACGCACTTCTGAGACCACATCAAACTGAGCCGGGTAAGAAGCGCCGCCAGTGTAAAGTTGGAAGCGCTCGGTGCGCCCGTGACAAATTGTTGCAGTAATGAGCCCCTTGCTTCCTAGCTGTTAGGACCCGCGTACACGGTTCGACCACGAAACCTTGGTGGAAACAATATACATATATGTGTAATGCTCGGTATGGTGATAATTTGTGTGGAGTAAGTATTGACAAACACGAAATACTTTTGATGAAATTGTTGAAGTCAAATGTAAGCATCGTCCAGCAATGTCTGAAGACTTGCCTGCCTTTTATAACATACGGTACCAAAACGTGGACACTGACAGCAAGCCTGGTCCACAAATTCAAGGTTGCTCAGCGCGCCGTGGAGAAGTCAATCTTCGGAGTTTCTTTGAAGCATAAGATCCGAAAAGGAATCATCCGGAGTAGAACCTGTGTTACCAACATAGCTTGCAGAGTAAGCCAGCTTAAGTGGCAGTGGACTGGCCATGTTTGCCGAAGAATCGATGACCGGTGAAGCAGACGAGTACTAGAGTCCGCGTATCGGCCAGCGTAGTAGGGGAGACTCCACAGATGGGCCGACGACCTTAAGAGTGTTATGACGCAGCCTGGGAGAGGACCAGCAATGGACGGTTAAGTTGATAGATTGAAATATAAGCATACACGGTACCTAAGACCAACGAAAGCCAGGAAAAAAATGGCACGGTGTGGGAAACACGGTACTGTCGTGGCAAATAACGGCATACCTAGGCCAATATAGTAAAACAATATTATTAAGCACAAACAAAAGAAAAATTGGGGAAAATCGATTTGCCTTTTATAAGAAACACTTAAAAAAATGGCACATTTCGTAAAAGAGTAACTAAAATATTAAATAATCCTAAATAATAAATTATAATGGATACTTAGTATAAAAGCCCATATCGCTCATCCAATGGAACAACGACTTATAATAAAACTTATATAAACTTATATAACTTATATACTTATACTAAAACGTAATACTTCGTAATTACGTTTTAGCTATTTTTCAGGAGAACGTTTTAAAAGTTTGAAATTGAAAATATGATATATCATATTTTCAATTTCAAACTTTTAATCCAATGATTATGCTTTAATGTTTAATATTTTTATGTATGTTACTATCACTACATAGTATAAAACAAAGTCGCTTCCCCGTCTGTCTGTCCCTATATATGCTTAGACTATAAAAAAAACACACTGTTAAAACTCCGCAACGGATTTTGATGCGGTTTTTTTTAATAGATAGGGTGATTCAAGAGGAAGGTTTATATGTATAATACATGCATAATATAGTAGAGAAACACTGATAATTTTAGAGGTTTCTAATGTGATGTCGTAATAAAACACATTTTTTGCGTTTACATTGCAAACGCCGGCTGAATCCTACGAGATAGATCAAAATAATGTACTACAGTATTGTACACCTTAAAAAGGTCTACAAAACAATCCGCATTGGATGAGCGATATGTAGTTAGTTACAAAGAGCTAATAGTCAAGTATCGAGTAATAGCCTCTTATCTTGAGAACAAGGCAATTCAAATTTTCTCAAGGTTTACAATTACTCTAAGTAATGTGAGCAGAAACTGAAGAGGTTTACCAAGTTTAACGAGTTGAGTTCAATTGAACCAAGTATTTTGACTGTCATACTGAACTTCGAAGTACAAAATACCGATGTACTGTATTCTTCTATCCCACGTAATTTGTACTTTTAAACTATATGAAATTTTGAACATCAAAGTTCAGTATGTCAGTCACTTCAATGCCGTGGGTATATCGGGATAAAAAGTATCCTACGTATTAATGCTGATTATAAACTATCTGTGTGTCAAATTTCGTCCAAATCTGTTCAGTAGTTTTGGCGTGAAAGAGTAACAAACATCCATCCATCCATCCATCCACCTATCCATCCATCCATCCACCTATCCATCCATCCATCAATCCATCCATCCATCCATCCATCCATCCATCCATCCATCCAACCATCCATCCATCCTCATAAACTTTCGCGTTTACATATTAGTAGGAAGTAGGATGTCAATGTCATACGTCTACGAGTCTAAATGGACTACTGGATGACAATGCATGATGCACACTTAACGTAAACTTATAACTTTTCTAAAGTGTTCTGTATCGTGAGTGTCAATCACAAATAGAAACGCAAGACCACACTGCACCGTGTATCAACGCCTTTACACCATCGCGTAGGTATGCGTATTTTCATTGTTTGTGAATGGGTGTTACCAGCTCTGTCTTGTTGTAACGCGGTTTTATTCCCGGTCGAGTTGTTAATGTTTTAGGTTTCTATAGTACTTGCTTATTGCACCATACGTTCGGTTTTTTGCCTGATAGCTGAGAAACCACATTTTCTTCTACGTGTACTGAGTAAAACGTTATTGCACTGTGTTCCTGTTTAACTTTGTGTATGTGTAACAAATGAAATTGGCTTCTGTGTTTCAATTTCAAGAAACGTTCATTTATTTTACTTTTGTTTACCGTTGAATTTGTGTATAAAATTGTAGTGAGTTCTCGTTTTACGTGGGATTGTGTGGGTGTAATTGCTTAAAAACATAACAAAACATCAAACCTTGTTTCCCCAAAGGGTTCTGGCGCAATTCTCCCGCTACGTTTAAGTGCCCTCTTACATTCTGGTACTGAACGCGCATCTTTTTTTTTTTTTGTATAAATGGCATCTCGCAGTTCAACCTATGAGGTTGTCGTAGGCTTAACTGGGCTTATAAACAGGGAGCCGGACGCTCGGTGTCACCACTGCGTCGACTGTCGGGAGGACACGGCGTGGCATACGCTGGCAGAGTGTGCCGCTTGGGAGGAGCCGCGCCGTGCCCTCATCTCAGGAGTAGGCAGTGACCTATCGCTGCCGGCCGTGGTCGAGTCTATGGTCGTCAGCGAGGAGTCCTGGGACGCGGTGGTTTCCTTCTGCGCAACAGTCGTCTCGCAGAAGGAGGCTGCGGAAAGGGAGAGGGAGATCTCGTCCCCTCACCCGGCCCGCAGCAGGCGCAACGGGCTTCGGCGGAGGGCGGACAACGCCCTCTTCCAGCCCCCCTAAATGGGTCCAGGGACGACGGACTTGGGGACGTCCGTCGCCCCCCACACATCAGGACCCGAGGCAGCGGCGCGTAGTGTTCCACGCGCGCCCCTCTTAGACGTCGCGGGGGGAGTTTAACACCTCACTCCCCCCCCCGACACGAGGAAGCCCGCACGAGCGGGCCAGCACCAGCCGGGGGTTGCGGAAGTATCGTTCGTTCCCGCGACCCCCGGCGTAGGTGAGAGAGGGAACACCGGGGTGGTTTTTAGTCAGTAAGAGTCTGACAGACCCCGCCGCCCGCCCCAGGGCGGCGGACATCCATCAGTTTTCCACACCGAACAAAAAAAAAAAAGTCTTAACTAGGCTTGCCTGTGGATGCCTCAATAAATTAAGACCTCCAACATAAAAATCGAAATATAGTACTTTTATTTATAAATAAAAAAATCATACTGTCAATATTTTTTTTTTATTGATATTGTTTAAGCAATTATTGGAGACAATTTTGATATACCTACTATAAATACTACGTGAAAATTATGTCGAAGTTCGGAGATATACAGACTTGTTTCCAGTAGAATATTGAATTAGGTCCAGTCGTTTTTTCTTTATTTATAAGGCATTTAACAAAAATGTATTCTGTTATTATAAAAATATATGATATTTGTGATATAAGAAAAATAGTTTTGATGGATTATATTCAGTAGAATCTGCAAATTAGAATCAGCTCTCCATGTGTTTTTGCCTAAACATACACCAGGAGGACGAATATTGCTGAATAAATAGATAAATAATACAACAAACCGCTTTATCATTATTATAGAAGAGAAAACAAACTATTTTTAACAATTAATTGTTATTTATACCAACCAACGAATAGTATTGAATTTCAACGAGGAAATGCATGATTTCCTAGTTGAAATTCAATACTATTCGTTCTATCTACGCGCATTTTTGTAATACTCCTCTTAAGTCCGATGTAATGGGGGGCGAGGCTATTGACATGAACCGGGCACAAATCCAGAAGTAGTAATATGGGGCGGGTAGCACGATATCGTAATGCTTTGTACACGACCAGCACCCTAATTGCGTAACACACTATTACTCTCAATTTGAATCATTTTGAAGCATACGTAGGGCGCTCGAAAAGTTTTGTCCTTCAAGGTTTCTAGCAATTGTAACTGATTGTAACTATCATTTCTAAAAAGTGCGGGAATAAGTAGGCCGGAGCGTGCATCGACATGTCCGTGCGGTCAGTACTTTTTGAGCACAGAACGTAATTAAATCGAAAATGGCTACGTGGACAAAAACTGAATATCGCACAGTTATCCGTTACCTACATTTTTTTACGCAATCTATCTGTTGATGAGTGTTTCGTAGAAATGTCTACTGTATTGGGCGAATATTGTCCATCCTTAAAGACAATAAAGCGGTGGTATAAACAATTCAAAAGTGGTGATTATAGTGTGGAAGACGACTCACGTTCTGGTCGGCCAGCAGAAGCAGTGACGCTTGAAAACATCACTGCTGTGGAGAAACTACTTAATGAAGACAGGCATATCACTTACCGGCAAATTCAGGAGCTCTTACATATTAGTGCATCATCCGTTCATGACATCCTGCACAGTCATTTACGAGTAAGAAAAGTTTTTACACTTTGGGTACCCCACTTAATGACAGAGGACTTAAAGCATACGAGAATAGAGTGGTGTAAAAAAATGCTCAAGCGTTTTGAAAGTGGGGCATCTAAGGATGTTAACAGCATCATAACGGGCGACGAAACATGGTTATACTACTTCGATGTGCCAACAAAAGCGCAAAGCAAAGTTTGGCTTTTCGAAGATGAGGATACACCGGTGGAGGTCCGCAAATGTCGCTCGGTGAAAAAAAGAATGATTGCTGTTTTCTTCTGTAAACGTGGTATTGTGGAAAGAGTTGTTTTAGATAAACAGCGCACGGTCACTAGTGCTTGGTATACAGAAAAATGTTTGACTACCGTTATTGAAAGACTTCGGAATTTGCGACCAAAGTCAAGGCTTGACATATGGATCCTTCATCATGACAATGCTCCTGCGCACAAAGCAAAGAACACTATTGCCTTTCTGGTCAAATCTGGGCTAACTATTTTGGGTCATCCTCCATATAGTCCAGATCTCGCGCCCTGCGACTTCGGATTGTTCCCTGAAATTAAAAAACGTCTGAAAGAAAGACGTTTTTCAACTGATGAAGCGCTTTTAGAGGCGTGGGACCAAGAGTGTGCCAGTCTCTCTGAAGAAAGATGGAAGGGCTGGTTTGAAGAATGGTTTTGGCGTATGTCGAAGTGCATTGACTGTGGTGGAGAATATTTTGAAAAACTTTGAAAGGTAACGGCTAAGGACAACATTTTTCGAGCAACCTACGTATTGCTAATCCATTGTTCCATATGTTCGACAAAAATGTCTGCTCAAAAACGTTAATAACGCAATGAATGTTGTTGAACTGTCAAAATGAAACACATTGCTACTGATAGTGTGTTACGAAATTACCCTGCCGTTCGGGATTTAGTGCTTATAACTAATAGCTACACGGATTCCAAAATGGGAATTTATCGATAAGTAATTAGGGGTTTGAAACAATTTAATATTCGGTTGTTTTGTATGATCTACTTTATGTGGAATTGTCCTGTATTTATTCGGTCACAACGTCACGTCTGGCACACAGCGTACATATTTAATGTTTGTTGCGGAAATATTTACATTTTGCTATTGTATAAGTCTTAACTGTGTATACAGGATGGTAGGAGCATCGTCGCGCAATCGGTTACCGTGGATTCGGTACTTAAATGATTCCCCGACGAAAAATGTATGTGCTAGGGGGTCTAGAATCATTTGCTGAATTCACGTTTTCAGTTTGCGCGTCGATGTTCCTGTCGCCCTGTAGTTTCAACATAATAGACTATATGCAATGCAACAGTTAATTTCCAGTGTAATGCAACGATGTTCTAAGGAATTTGTAGGAACGGCGAAACGCCTCCAAGCTTTCACAATAGTCCCAAAACGTACTCTTAGGTCCGGGGTTTTATCTAAAAAAAGGAATCGCCTATAGAACTATAGATTTGTAAATCGTGAATTATTTTAAGATACTCACTCACTCACTTTTTCGTCTCTCAGCGAACTGCGCTGACTCTCGAATCTTTTCTATTCTATATATGAAATATTGTTTTCCTCCTTATAAATGTCATTAAATTATGCAAAATTCGTGGAGGTTGGATGATCATCCAGCAGCATAAAGTTCGTTTATAATCCCCGTTACAAATCTGACAGGTGTAATGTCAAACTTCTATACTAAAAAAAACACAAACACAAAAGACTTAAATGCCAGACGAACTATAATATAAGACACACACAACACTAACATTAGTGTGTGATTGATAGTTCAATCACAATCTGAAACATTTTGAAGGATATTGCTAATCCATTGCTTCATATGTTCGAAAAATTTGTATGCTCAACAGCGTAAATAACGCAATGAATGTTGTTGAACTGTCAAAATGAAACTCATTGCTACTGACAGCGTGTTACGCAATTATCCCGCTGCTTAAAACCTCTGCAATAACTATGAAGTTACACAATCCAAAAATGCATATTTCGCCCCAACCACAGTTTATACTATTACCTTCGTAGTAACTTCTGTGACTCAACAACGAGTCTGGTTGAAAAACTTTTTCGTAAAAAACATTAGTTTGGGCAGTTGCCAGGCGGATGCGCGAGGCGACGCTAGTGTCCGGCACTAGATTTACAACGAGTTTTCAATAGTACAGTCAGCCTCAAAAACATACTCAATAGTTTATTTGCATTGCACAAGGTGTACTCAGGTGGTAACTTAAAATTGTATGTGATCATTGTGCACTCTGTCGGATACAGCAAAATAGTAGAAGAGGAGAAGCATTGAAAAGTAAGATGTGCCCATATATCAACAAAAATTCATTTGACTCTCTACAATTTGTATCCTGTAATACTGCATCAATCATCATCTGCCTAGCCTTTTCCCAAATATGTTGGGGTCGGCTTCCAGTCTAACCGGATGCAGCTGAATACCAGTATTTTACTTGAAGCGACTGCCTATCCAACCTCCACAACCCAGTTACTGGGTAGTACGATACCCCTTGGTAAGACTGGTTGTAAGGCTTTCGAGCTTCTGACTACCCGTAACGACTGTCAAAGATCCACGAATGACAGCCGGGACCAACGGCTTAACGTGCTTTCCGAGGCAAGGAGGGGTCTCGGTATATAAAGATAATCACCGATCCACAGAGCAACCGCGGCAAACGTAGCTTAACCTGATCGCTCGACCTGTGCAACTGTTATTATTTAGCCACAGGCCCCTCATATAATACTGCATCAATATATAGCTATAATTAAATACCCAATGTGTAATATATTTTGTCGCTACACATTAATACAATGTTATAGAACAAAGATTGTATAAAATTAAATTAATTCATGTCGATATAACGGCCCAGTGCTAACGGACGTGACTTAGAGTAGGTCGTGGGTTCGAACCCAGACAGTTGCTTTACTTCATACAACGTATAACGTTAAATGCGCAAAACCTCAGACACCCCAACTGATTTTTAATTAAATTGACCTATTTCACAGAGAAAATAAGTCATTAAGAAATTGTAAAGGTTTTATGTGCTGTTTTAGTTTTACTGGCCATTCTGATCGTTTCTTGGGTCTGCGACGACGCTTTACCGTGGGAGGAGTCGTCACCGGGCCGCTGCGCCGCGCTGACATTGGCTTGCTTGACCTATTAATAACGGCAACGTTTTTAATGAAGATTTTTTGAAAAATGTGACCTTATTAAAAAGTGGATCAATTAATTCTGCTCGTTATTCTGATCAAACTTTTTTCAGGTTTTGCGCATTTAACGTTACACGTTGTATAAAATATTTCATCGCCACTGCTCTTAAAGCGGTGAAAAAAAACATCGTGAGCAAACCGGCATGTTGTAGAACCAAAAAATTCGAAGACACGTCACATCTAGGTACCAACCCGCACTGGGCCCACGCGGTGGATTACGGCCCACTCCCTCTTACCGAGAAGAGGCTTGTGTCCCAGACGTTATGGCCTGATTATGCTATATCGATATATAGGAAACATCTTTTTGAGGCTGACTGTACCGATGGCCTCAATGTGACAGGAATGCTGACTAAGTCTTCCTGTATGAGAGACAGCTTGTGACAGAATTTTTATTTTACGAATAAAACAAATCCTGGGAAGCTTCTTTGTCTATGTCTTGAAAGAAAGAAAGAAAGGTATTGGTGATGAGCTAATTTATTATTTTATTATTGCTAAACGCCTATGACCTCAATCACGCACATAAAAAAAAAAAAAGAAATAGCTAAGTGAACTCCGCTTTTGACCTCGATCGGAACGCTGAGTACTTCTGGTCAGGATATCGACCAAGTGCGGATGGTATCCTGCAGTACGCGTTGTAGTCTGGTGATTGATCTTTATTAGTGGCATTAATTGGAAGGCCTATCTAATAAGCACACTTTAGAAAGGCAATTGAAAGTTGTTAGGCAATAGACAGTTGTTTCGGGGAGGATTTAAGTTAGACAGTCACGAGTGCGTGCCGAGTCTATGCTTTTTCGGCTATCAAAATTGGGGTATCCAATGCAAAAAGATTTTTTATCCGACTAGTAGTTCCACAGATTGGTGCATTCAAACAAACAAACTCTTCAGCTTTATTATTAGTATACAACGTGTAACGTTAAATGCGCAAAACCTGAAAATAGTTTTATCAGAATAACGAGTAGAATTAATTGAACCACTTTTTAATATAGGCCACATTTCTCAAAAAATCTTCATTAAAAACGTTGTCGTGTCTATTTATTAATAGGTTAAGCAAGCCAATGTCAGCGCGGCGCAGCGGCCCAGTGACGACTCCTCACTCGATAAAGCGTCGTCGCAGACGCAAGAAACGATCAGAATTGCCAGTAAAACTAAAACAGCACATAAAACCTTTACAATTTTTTTAATAACTTTTTTTCAATCTGAAGTAGGTCAACTGAATTAAAAATCAGTTGGGGTGTCTGAGGTTTTGCGCATTTAACTTTACACGTTGTAGATAGACTAGTATAGATGTATGGATGTACGTGAAGTTTTGGATCCGTGCCTCGCCCCGACTTTTTCGTGGCACGGCACGTGCCCACCAGGCTGTAGGATAAATCATTGCTTACCTACTACTATGAATTATACATTACTGATATCGTAAAATAACTGCAACGTGGTTGCCCGTGTTTTTTTTTACCAGTTAGTCAACGAGGTATTTATTCATTCGTATCGTGGTCAAGGACTAACAAGCCATTTTATTGGAGTATCTTAGTATAATAAATCAACAGACGACCTGCACGATGAAAATGACGCCACAAATGACTTACAAACCTACCGAACACGTGATCGACATCACACATACCACGTTTTCAAACAAATTATTTTTTATTGTACCTACTCTGCTCTCTTTCCTTTTACTGTTGCGTTCAGCTATCATACGTTTTAATAATTATTTTTCAAACACGCATAATTATATTTCGCGAACACTACATCTTACACTACAACGCGCCACGCGACAAGTCGCGGAAATGCGTTTTTTAAATTAAATTTGCGCACCGGAGTGTGGCGCATGGTAGTGTGAGATCCGCCTTACTAACCCCGAGACCTAATCAAAAGCGGCTGTCCCGCGAATACGCAATCGACGTGATCATTTATCTGAATTATGATGTACAGACGCCAGCACATCAAGCTACTACAATCTGTCAAATTTCTTTAATAGATTTTCAACTTTATCGCGAAAGCATAAGGTTGAAAGTTGATTAAGAAAATCTGACAGTTTCGGGTAGCTTGATGTGCTGGCATCTGTACAAACGCGACTTGATTGATCGAGCGACCTATGTCATATCATTTAGAAGACCGCAATGAACGCGTACTCGTGCAACGATCGCTTTTGTTTCAGACGCGGCCTGATGCGACGCACCAAAACGCAAATGACAAAATAAAAGAGTGCGAAGAGCAAGCAACATAAATCTCACCACCCAAAAAAATAAGAAAATAAAAATTAATAGCTGATAAGATAAGATAATGATTTGAAGGCGCAGGAGGGTCATCATCAGAACTCATCTCGCAGAGCGTGGATATTAGGCGGTGAATAAAACCGAATACCTCCGAAAATCAACTGTTATAATGCTTTTCTTCAATAATTACAAAACCACTAAAATTAAAATTCTCATATTAAAACAGTAGTCTCTAATCTTTAAATCTACACAAATCTTTTTAAAAATCACTTTCATTGTGGCAATGGAAAGCGATTCATCGCAGACATGATGCGCTGGTGCCGTTCCGTCAAACTGTACGTGCCCTGCTACCATCGACACGAAGCTCCGCTAGAATATTTTTGACAGCGACCATACAGCCACTCTTCATGTTGACATTTTGATTTCCACATTGACGCGCTATCAGATGTATTTCTCACCAGAAAACATATTGTACATTTTCAAACAATCAAGAACAATACAATAGTTTTAATCATAGTGTGGAAGACTGGTGCCTAAGTTAAGCGTAAGGCCTATATTTGACAAGTGAAATTAAAATCACTGGCAGGGTATTACTAGAACATTATGCTTACATTTACCGATGAGAGACAATCAGGATAAACCTTCAAAATCTCCACAAGCGTCCTTTCCTAGAAAACTTCCCAAAAAGGCAAGAAAAATAATACCACGCGAAAAATATAGCTACATGTTAAAAATTAATCCCCGAAATGGTAGCAACGCTCGTCGGGTGTCAAGTGCGAGCCGGTACATCGTTAGTCGAAGAGTTTTCTTTTGTCTCAAGGGTTGAGCCTTGCTTGTTATGCCAGCTTTTGTTGGTGACCCCGCCCGTGCCCGTGGCCACCTTCTAACTTATTCATTACATGCTTTTTCAAGGAGCTAAGAAATACTGAGATGCAAATAAACTATGGGCCAAGAATAGACGCCTCGGTGGATGAGGGATTTGAATTTGAGATGTGCCTGTTGAATGTAGTGTTCGCTACATGATGTATGTGTAGAATATGCTTTCAGAATCTCATAGTTTCTGTTAGCGAATTTTATGGAGGACGAAATAAAATTTAAGGGAAACTTTTGCGTGAGCCGGCTTTAAGGATTGTCGAAAATGAAGCCAGATGTCTACCTCTGAATTTGATCTTGACAATTATATGGATGCTAAAATAAAACTATGTCCATATTCTGGAGGTTGAAATAGTTATTGCAATAAGAGAAGGTAATTGTGGCCATTTTCATTTGTCAATTTGTCAGATGAAATATCTCATTCATACCTACCCTTCGTGAGACTCAATATGAATGCCTAACTTAAATAGGTGTGATAGTTTCGCTTTTAATTTCGTTATATATACTATTGCTGTGATTTTTTTTAATATCCAAAAGCAACCATATAGCTGGCTTGGGGACACTAGACTCTACAAAAATTAGCACTTTAAGCTTAATATTTCTAAAACGGATCCCTGAATCAAAAAATAGTATTCACGAACCCGCAATATTTTTGAAAGACCTATTCAACGATACCGCACACCATGGGTTAGAAGGAAAAAAAACATCCCCACTTTACGTGTGGAGGAAGGGTACCTACCCTAAAAAAAATGTTTTTTAATGATTTAATTTTATCACTTTGTCGGCGTGATTAACCCGGCGTCATGGGGGTGGAAAATTGTAACACGGACGTGGGGGCTGGGTCATCATTACCCGGATAAGGAATGTGAATATTTCTGTATGTATTTGAGAAAATTAATATTTTTTTGTTGCCTACAATGATTGTCTGTTATAAGGGTAATAAAAAACTAGAAACGTAATGAAAATAGAAAATTTTATTAATAGGAACAACGTTTTGAAAACTAGGCACTAAAAAATCAACAAATTTGGCTTCCTTTAGCAAAACTTAACATAAATAAAATATTAACCAGTCTTTAGTTTTCTAATGGCATTTTTATAAATGTTCTTATATAAAATAATGAAAAAAGCTAATCAGACTCATCTTTATTAATACAATTGGCGCAGAAAGGCACTATATGTTGAGGACAAATATGCTTGTTGCATCCTTCACATACGTGTGTAGTTTTGCGATCTTTGCTTGCAGGACACACCTGACACCTCTTACGAGCATTTTTTTTTTTTTGCTGGGGGCTCCTCTATAGGTTCGCCTGAAAATTGGCCAATTTTTTTGCGAAGGTCTCGTGGCAAACTTAGAACATTCCGGCGAACTTTCAAGTGCTCACTGACAAGAGCAAGGCCTAGATTTTTCAAATACCGGCGTCGCTTTAGGTTTGACTCATTATTTATGCGATGTATTATAAGTCCGTTAATTGCCGCCATGTTCAACATGGCATAAAAAATTGTCAGCGGCCACTTCTTTGAGTTACGACATACGTCATACGAAGCGCACAACTCATCAGCAACATCAACTCCACATTTTGTTATGTTGTAATAGGTGTTTATCTCTGGTTTTTTCTTTTCGCCAGTTGAACTATCAATAGTGTCATCATGGTGAAGGCTTGACATCAGCAACACAATCTTGTTCTTTTTAGGTGTATGAGAAACAAGAGTTATATCTTTTTGGAAGGCAAATTGGGAGGTAAAAACACCTTTACGTGACTTTAAAAATTCAGGTGGAATTTGCTTCTTGTTCTTACGCAGGGTGCCAACGGACGTCAATTTATGTTCACTTAGTAAATGCTCAACAAGTTCATAACTGGTGAACCAATTATCAAACGTCACGTTACGATTTGTCTTAGAAATGGGCTGCACGATTCGATCTACTATGTCAAATGGCTTGTTACTTGAAGAATAAGGACCATTAGGCTGCTTTCCAGGATATATTTCCAGGTTTTTGATATAAAAGTTTCGAGCGTCTACTAAAGCAATTATTTTTAATCCATATTTGGCGGGCTTCGATGGTATGTATTGGCGAAATTTACAGCGACCTCGGAAACCTATCAGCATCTCGTCAATTGTTAGACAGTCACTTGCAACGTAAGACTTCTTGCAGTTTTCAACAAAGGCTTCAAACAGTTCTCTAATTGGTGCTAAGTTATCAATTTGTTTCCGTTCGTCGCGAGTAGAAAGACTGTCAAACGTCAAGCAGCTTTGTAGAAAATAAAAACGCTGCTTAGACATGACTAATCTATAAATTTCTACTCCAGTGCCATCAGTAGACCACAAGTCACTCAAGTTTTGTCTACCAGAGCGGTTTAACCCAGCAAGATAAAGAAGGCCGAACAAAGCTTTCAATTCCGCCATACTACATTCTTTTATATGTGTGTATTTTGATAAGTTATTACACAACGCAATTTTAGGACGAATGCGTTCATTTGTATATTTTAGAATAAGTTGCAACATTTCATCAGTAAAAAATAGGTTCCAGCTGGCAAATTCCGACAAAGCATCCTTAGCTTCCATTGCTACCCCCGGCAACTGGTTGATTATATTTTCAGCTCTTGTTCGAACATTCTGTCGAAGAGGTTTTCGAAACCAAGCCGTACCATCTTTACCAAAATATTGCCGTGTGTACTCACAATCACGAGCCGACGAACTTGTTGATGCATATTCCTCCTGCTGCAGATTTGCGTCAGACTGTAGCCTACTTCTAATTGTCGCCAATGGAACCTCGTCCTCATCCGAAATCTCTTGCTCCGTATTGGTAGCTTCACTACGCTCACTCACATGGTCATCATCCTCTCCAGACTCCTGATCAGACGGCATAACATCCGAGTCCGACTCTTCAAGTATCGCCATAACACGACGTCTTTCCAGTTCTTCGCGGTCCATTATTACTCGTACTACCTACCGAAAATATAAAAAAAAAACGTCAAAACCACAAAACAATGTAGTTACACAAATAAAAAGCATCGTAAACAACAATAAATCATTTAAACATTGATTGATAAAAATGGCACAAACTAGTTACACTGAATACATGCATGGGTCATATTTACCTTTTTTCCAATACAACACTTGTAACTCCCAACGCGGTCCCCGCACGACTGATTTCGCGTCTAAAACGTGTAGAGGGACTCAATAACTCCAGCTACTGAGAAGAGCGGCAACGTCGCGTGCGTCGTTTTAAAATTATAAGTGAACTACAAAAGCGCGGGTAATTTTGACCCAGCCCCCATGACGCCGGGTTAATATGTATATCCATACCAAATTATAACTTTCTAGTACTAAGAGTCTCTGAGCTAAGCTGCGGACGGACGGACGGACGGTCGGACGAACGAACAGATAGATAGAGATGGCGAAACGAAGGGTTCCTTCTTGACTACGGAACCCTAAAAATAAGGATTACAACACATTATTTAACATTTGTAAATCAATTCTAATTTAAGCTACGATAAATCCATAATTTTAACAAAATACTCGTTCATATTATAAACAATTCCCCAGAATCTATTCCTCAATGTAGGACAAACTGTCTCTTCTCATATCTATTTCGCAATCGCATCTAGAATTTATTTTAAGTCGCTTGAGAATATATACGCTGTTGGCATAAGCCGAAAATTCAATCTATTTTGTAGCGCTTAATGCGAGTCTGACACAGTAGGTACCAGTATATCAATTGTCGACATGTCATTCTTGAAATCCGTCTAGAATTTCTACTAGTTTAGCACCACCGTTACTAGTTGTACTTTTAGAACTAGTTAATATATATTTATTTTGTTTCTTATTTTGATTGTTGTTTTTTATGTATGTCTTATCGTATGGATATCTTGTAATTTTGTCTCTGCATCACCCTAAGGTTGACTGGTAGAAAATGCCTCAGGTATTAAGTTCGCCTTTGTACAGTTCTTTTTTTACTTGTGCATAAAGTTTTAATAAATAAAAATAAATAAAAAAATGTAACAGAGAAATATGGAAGAAAAATACATGTTGCGCCGACCCCAAATAAATTCAGATACGTTTATGAGAATGATGGTGATCTTATCGTATGCTACACTGGTTGACGTCATCACGTCAATGTCAACGCCGGCTGTCTCAGCATTATGCTGAGCGCCATTTTGCCTAGATGTGACTCATGTTTTTATCCAACTTGTTATTTTTATGGTTCCGTACCCAAAGTGTAAAGCGGGACCCTATTACTAAGACTCCGCTGTCCATCCGTCCATCCGTCCGTCTGTCACCAGGATGTATCTCATGAACCGTGATAGTTATACAGTTGAAATTTTCACAAATGATGTATTTCTGTTGCCGCTATAACAACATATACTAAAAAACAGAATAAAATAAATATTTAAGGGGCTCCCATACAACAAACGTGATTTTTTTTACCGTTTTTATAGGTACGGAACCCTTCGTGCGTGAATCCAACTCACACTTGGCCGATTTTTTTTTTGTATTTGTGTTTTGTTTCTGCGTCATATTTACCGAAAATAATCGCTATTTTTCTTTCTTTGTTGCAAGATTTGAGTCGTCTAAAAGGTTTCTATTATATTACAATAGTGAGAAAGACTCAATTTCACGTTGAGTTGCTCATCTATATCAATCTAATTCATTATTATTTCAGGGGATTACATTAAGTCTATTTCGGGCAGTATTAAGTCGAGTTTGACTAATGTTGCCGGACGGATTGTTACGGGAGCCAAGTTCCCCTATCTAAGCGGATGAGCTGATCGAACCGGCTGTGTAAAATTAGAGTTCCGTGTTGCCTTCGGTATCCATTTGGTGATTACTTTTAGGAGATTATCTTTATTTAGGAAGACTTAATACTGCTGGTAACTTTACTTTGGGTTTTTCATTAAGTTGTTTTGTTAAGAAAAAGCGAAACGTTGTAATAGTCTTTTTAGTTCTGTTTTTAAGGAAACATAGCTAGTTCGGTAGATGTTTAGAAGGAACGACATCAACAACATTGAAACACAAGGCCTATTGTAAATTTTCCACAAAGTAAATTAGCCACAAAGTAATTTCGTCACAAAATAAATTCTTCACATCTTTTACACTCCATACATTGGAAGTGTATTCGCCACTTGCATTAAAAATATGTGTAAATTCGTCACAAATGTTCATTATAGGTACATCATTTTTAAATAAAATACTGGTAGCAAGCAAAGTTATTCGATTCAGCAAAAAATTGAAAACAATTTTGGACAATTACAATAACATGTCACTGGCTGAAGTTATTAAAAAAAAATTCTGTTATGCAGCATTTTATAAACTTGTAACATAATTATGTTGTTTTAATCTATGATTAAAGTCAGCGGTATGTTGAATCGTTCCAAAGAATTACTGTGATTATTAGACATAATATGTTCCTAAAATAGCTTATTAATCGTTCTGATTTTGTTTCAACATTTTTTTTTAATTAGATGTCTTAAATTATAATATTAAACTTATTTATCTTTCGTTATGTTGCAGGAAAATCAGCGTACTGCAATAATAATATATTTAGTTGTAAATAAAACTGTGATTTTTTATGTAGACGTAAAAAAATTGAAAAAAAAAAATGAAAAAAAACAACAAATAAAAAAAAAAAAATTGCAAGTAGCTGATTTGCCTACAACATTACAATTATAATTGTAATGTTGTAGGCAAATCAGCTACTTGCATGTTCATAAGGATTAGGGGTGTCACGCTGTCCTTGACAACGCGGCCTTAAAAACGAACAAAACCAGATAATCAGCGTATATTTTAGTTGTAAGTAGAACTGTGATTTTTATTTAGACGTAAGGTTAACTTAAAATTTTTGTGATTATGAAAAATAAAAATATAACGTTTTTATTCCACTTATTGTTTGATTTTTCTGCTGTCTGTGCGGAAATAAATAAATTGACGAATTTATAATAAGTAATCAAAATAAATATATGACGAATTTACTACATGAAAATAAAGCTGTGGCAAATTTACACATACTTTTGTCCGTGCCGAACTTAATTTGTGGCGAATGTACCCTAAACAGCACTGCAGTCAATTAGTTATGTCTGAGGACGCCAAACACAAGTGGTACGCTGAAATAACATATATGTTTTTATTAAACTAGTCGTAGTTGTATTGGCAAGCACGTATTGTACCTACATTTGGTCCGTATCTATATTCATAGTCTTTATCCTGCAAATAAATTGGTGCAAACAATGATCATCATCAACCTTTCTCAGTACATACACTAAATAGTATGTTTGATAACCTTTGTGACAGTCATCAGAGATATATAGATATATAATCAAATTTAAAATTGCACGCCACTCCACTGCTTGTTGCATATACATTTCAAATGTTTAAGTATAGAAATTTTAAACGGAGAGCAGTGGTAGCCCAGTTAGAAACAGCTGCGATTTACGAGTTGTAGGTCGTTGGTTCGAACCATGATAGACGCTTTAATTTGTGTAAATTATTTAATCACGGTTACCTCACGATGTTTTCCTTCACCGTTTTGAGAGCAGTGTATCAAAACGGCGAAGAAAAACATCGCGAGGGAACTGGCATGTCCTAGAACCAATAAAAGAAAAAACAAATGACATAATATATCAACCCGCACAACCTCTCGAAAAGAGGCCTGTGTCCCCAGCAGTGGGACCCATAGAGACTGATTATGTATAGTCATTTTTGTGAAGGGTATGCAATTTAAAATATCTTCAAAATGTTCAGCAACACTTAGGAAACCTGTAACACGAACAAATGACAAACCATCAAAGCTGACCAAACATTAGGCGGCACAATAAGTATGTGACAATGCCGATAGTAAAACCCGTTACTGCCGAATATCCTTTGAAACTCTATGTGGGCTATCCACTGAGTGCCGCGGGCTTACTATAAATAACGTTTAGTGCTACCGAGAGGTGTTCAAATTGCTTCCACGTGATATATCCCACAGTCCAAGTACGTTTAGCCATATTGAATTTTTAAGCAAAGATGCCCCGTTGCCCTGGATACGCGGCGGTCGCTTTTTGTCGAGGTAATAAAGCAAGCAGGTTTTTGAATTGATATCACCGCAGGTGTTTCTGAAATTTCATGTCCATAACTGATGTGGAAGTGTCGTTGGAATGTATTTTAAAGACAAGGCTGCTATTTGTGATAGATCGGTAGTATGTCATTTGTTCTCGGGAACCGCCCTTTATATGAATCACTGTTTTTGAATGAATTTATGTTTCCATGCAGTTGTGCCAAACTAATTATCATAACTAAACGAAAAAGATTCCAAATCTGACCATGGGTAGTTGAATCTCTTATTCGACTTCAATACGTTTGAGTAGAAGAATGCGAGAAGCACAAGACTTCGCGATATCGACCCATATGGCGAAGTATTTGAGTTGAAATGATAATGATGATGTTCAAGGCACTCACAGCAGTTGTTCATTTAGTATAAATCAATGTTGAAAGTTACTTCAGATGTCTGTAAGTCAATAAACAATACTAATAAATTCACGCAAGAGACACCCCAAACAACAAATCCTACAGTTAATTGAAATTTCATCAATTCTCAGATTTAGAGCTGATTTTTCCATCGCCAAATAACTTTTATGCGAGGAATAAAATTGACGTTTGACAGTTTTTGTATAACATAACTGTCAACATTTTAAAATTATTCCTCGATAAAGTTATCAGATGATTGAAAAACCAGTCCTTAATTAAATTAAATAAAACAAAACAACTAGACTGAAATAAATACTAGTTTTATTGTATTAAATTATATGCGTATCTTTAATTTAGAGCGGCGCGATTTTATAATTGCAAATTTTATGCTGACTGACATGAAAGACATTTTAGAGTTAAAAGAACTCGAGAACAGCCCTTTATTTTGATTTGTCCCTTTGTTCTGGTAAATGAAAAGCCATTCTGTAGATGACTTTCTTACCCGGTATAATGGCGCGGCTCTCCTGAAATGATAACTCGTTATCATTTTTGGAATGTTTTAATAAAAAGCGGTGGCTTAATTAGTGAGAAAATTTTAGCTGTATCTCGGATGTCTGTGGTTGTGTTGAAAGAAAGATATGCGGATATGAAAAGTAAGCGTTTTGGATGTATTCAGTTTATTCACAAATAATGTTTAGGTATTTTTGTGCTTACTTTTCAGAATGAGTACTTATCAGTTTAAAGTATTATTCTCGAATGGCCAATTGCACATTGGTAATAACACTTGTACTTCGAAAGTTGCTCTTACACGGAGAGAAAAATCTTAGAAAAATTACTGTGCTGTCTCATAATCTGAGTGCATTTGAGTGGTAATGGAAAAATGATCATGCTAGCACGGTAAAAATTTCTATGCTGCACAGTAAAATTTATTGGACTAATAGTGAGTTTTTCCCGATCTCCCTTAGAAAATTTTCTGTAGATGTCAATAATTGCAATCACTTTATAGTGACGAGCAAGGTAATTTTTCTAAGAATTTTCTCTCCGTGTAGTTACTGCTACAACATGAAGATGCTGTCAATGTCAATTTTTTACCCACATAGGATATTGAAATGTAATGTGTTTCTTCACTTTCTTCACGTATGATGATATAATAGACACCAAATCCAATAAAAAGTATAATTTGACTTTTTAGGGTTCCGTACCCAAAGGGTAAAACGGGACCCTATTACTAAGACTCCGCCGTTCGTCTGTCACCAGGCTGTATCTCATGAACCGTGATAGTTAGACAGTTGAAATTTTCACAGATGATGTATTTCTGTTACCGCTATAACAAAAAATACTAAAAAAACAGAATAAAATAAATATTTAAGGGGCACCCATACAACAAGCGTGTTTTTTTTGCCGTTTTTATAGATAATATAATAATAATATAATATAATAATTAATATCTGTATATAACATTCAATGCTATTGCTATAAAACTTCGCACGAAGCATTGTTTCTTTGAAACACGCACTTAAAACCTTCAAAGCAAGTGCATAAATATATTTACATTCATCAAAATTCACACATTCGTACCCACAGTCCCACATTGCAATTCTGCTTAAAGCACCTGTCCCACCGCTGGCGAGAAGCGAGTAGAGCTAGCAACTAAACACGAGTTGGTGAGCAACGAGCAGCGAGTGCATGACAGCGACGAGCGATTACTCGCTAATATGACACTAATATGACAGGCCTGTTGGTCTAGTGGTCAGTGGCCCTGACTGCTATGCCCAACCAAGTTCGTGGGTTCGGTGATCGTGGATCGTGTGGTCGTGTGATGAGCACGATCATTTGTTCTTTGCCTGGGTGCAATTTATCTATAATATGTATGTATTTAGAAATATATAATTATGTATGTTTATCAGTTGTCTAGTACTCATAGCACAAGCTCTGCTTAGTTTGGGACTAGATGGAGTTGTGTGAAAGTTGTGGAATATTATTATTATTATTATTATTAATATGCGTATGTTCCAAGCGTGAGTTCCTCAGCGAGTGTTCTGCCCGCCAAGCGAGCGTCACTGAGCGAGTACTCTCTTTGATGGCTCTTGTCGCTGCAACACCGTTCTGCGTTTACACAGCCGGCGAGTATCCGTTATATTTGCTGACGTGCGGTGGTGTGAACAGTCAGCGATCACCTATTAATAAACATTACATTCATCAAAATTCACACATTCGTACCCACAGTCCCACATTGCAATTCTGCTTAAAACACCTGTCCCACCGCTGGCGAGAAGCAAGTAGAGCTAGCAACTAAAAACGAGTGTTTCTTGAGCGAGAAAATCGTTGATAGCTAAATGCTTTCTCGTCGGCGGTGGGACAGGTGCCTAAGAGCTATTGATACAAGCAATTTTTCTAATGCACCTACATGTCGACATTATCGTGATTAAAGTCTTTCCATAATGGAGCTCGTATATATTTGCCAAACGTTTTAGAGATTTATATTCTTACCACATTTACTCATAGGTAGGGGTAGAATTTTGGCTACGACTATTCCTTAACATGACTTTACAGTGGTGCAATTTCTTTTTGGGAATTTATTTGGCATACTTAAATAATATATGAAGGGAATAATATATCAAGGGGTATCGCACGAGTATTACCCAGTAACTGGGTTGTGGAGGTCAGATAGGCAGTCGCTCCGTGTAAAATACTGGTTATTAGCTGCATCCGGTTAGACTGGAAGCCAACCCCAACATAGTTGAGAAAAGGCTAGGTAGGTGATTATGATGACTTCAATAATATATTATGAAGATATTGGTGAAGTTCTTGAGCATGTGTCAATTTCACCGGAGAAAAAAATAAATAAAAAAAAGACATAAAAACAATTTACGCACACAAAGTCCTCACGTAGCTAATAAGTATCCATTCCACTGCAAAAAAGTAAACTAATTTTATTTATTACTTTAATTTGCTAAAATCACTTGAAGCAATGCATGTGTCGGAATATGTACAATTATACAGTGTATACTCTTGATTTCTTTTCCTAAATTGCATGGAATTAGTATGTACTATATTCTTTAAGCTGTCAAGAGTATTTCTAGATCAATAATCAATGAATTTCGAACGAAACATTAAACATTATAACAAACATGAAGCCTTTTTGTTGTAGGTTTCTAGTAGTCATACCTTACCGACTAAAACAAAAAAAAAAAAATGTGTTTACTAATACTTATTTATCAACTAAATTCTCTACGATTAAAAGGTACACCATGATTATAGCTGATTGCTTTTCTATGCCTGTTTAGACAGATATGAAGATAGGGAATAAAAAAGAAACTTATACAGGGAACAAGCTCTGCTACGATTTCGTAGCACAGTGGGGGCTACGCCGTAGCACGTCGCGTAGCAGCACGTAAGAGTCGATAACAAAAAGTACTGCATAATAATAAACATCGTAGATTAACCATAATGATACCATAATTATAAACACCTAGTTAGTACATATCTAGTATGTAATAACTAGGTGTTTATAATTATGGTATTTTGCAAATACATTGACTCGTTTCAGTGCATTAATACTGAAACATAATTTTCACTAATGATAATGTAGCAATGTAGTGGTATAAATTAACAAAACACGGGTTGAGAGTTGTACCAACTAGGGTGATATTAAAAGGTCATTACCTGTGAAATTGTAACTTTGAATGTACTCCCGTGAGTGTCATTTGTTAATTATATGAAAACTAACTATTCGTTTAGCAGGCATTGGGAAATATACCTACCTCTTAACTAATAAACGTATTATATCAGATGAATAAGTTACACACCGATTTCTCTCTTTCAGTCGTCAGTAATTTGACTTTTGAAAGAAGAAGACAAAGCGCTGTGTAGCTGTACAGACGCTATACAACGTTTATTAGTAAAGGGGTTAATGTAATAAACACTCCGTTCGGCTGTAGATACAAAAAAATAAGGTTCAATTTTGTCCTGGAAATGATTATAATTAGGGAGCCCTTTTGTGATCATAAAAAAATCTTTCATCGATTTTGTCTATAAGAAGTACAGACGCCAGCACATCAAGCTACTATAATCTGTTAAATATCTTTTATAGATTTTCAACTTTGTCGCTAAAGCTTAAGGTTCAAGATTGATTGAGCAAATTTGACAGTTTCGGGTAGCTTGATATGCTGGCGTCTGTACATAAAAAGTATGGTATTTTAATGTTATAGTAGTAAGATTAGGACACTTTCACAATAGAGTGCCAAGTAAATTATATGGAAAGTAACTATTCGTTTTGCCAGGCATTTGGAAATACATATAACTAGATTTTGTCTCCAGCTTCACCAGTGCGGAGATCGGAAATTATCTCACGGTACTTTACTACCGGGTTAAATAGTATCATATGCCCTAATACAGCCGGTCAATTCTGTAACAATCTCATCGTGAAATCATAAGTGAAGTGAGCACTTAATAGTGTTAATCCCTAGCGAATGACAGCTCACTCTACGGTCACTTCACCCAAGCTTTCACGGTGAGATGGTTACAGAATCACACGGCTGGCCATGGTCTAGCTGTGTGCTAAATTTCATCGAAATCCGAAATCAACTGTTAAGACAGTCAGACAAAGTTACTTTCGCTTTTTTTCTATCCTAATAATAAAGCTGAAGTGGAGTTTGTTTGTTTGAACGCGCTAATCTCTGAATCTACCGGTCGAATTAACTTTCAAGCGGGCGCGCGGTCATTTGTAACGGCAGCGGTCGCGCTTAACCTAAAAGACCTGTAGGATATTTCAGGGATTTAAAGCACTAATTATTTAATATTTTTTGTATTTATCACATTATCATTATGTTAGGACATAAATAAAATTATAAAATCAAAATAATATTCAATTTTTTTTTGGATTTGTCAGCAATTTTGCGTCATAAATTTTGTTATACCTCTAATTTTCGCGTGCTTGCGTGCTTTCGACGCCTGCGCCGCGACTAAAACAAATGCGATCTATGCACTCTGGAAGGTTGTGGGGGAGGTAAACAGTTTATTTCATGCACATTGAAACAATGACAGGCTACTAGGGTTGGGAAATACATGCGACGAAAATGTATCAAGTGCGGACGATTCGACGCCGCGCGCCCGCTTGAAGGTTAAAAAAAAAATTTTTGTATTTGATAGCCCTATTATTGAGGAAGGCTATTTAATATCACGCTAGAGTTCTTAACAACGGGGCAAAAATAAAATTAAAGTCAAAAATAACGCTAAGTGAAAACGAGGTAATAGTGCGGGCAGGCGATGCGATACGACGGGGACAAGGGAACACTGAATTTCACGCAAATGAAGTCGCAGGCAGACCTAGTGTATAATATTAGTATTGAAGTATGGATGTAATTTTGTACTAGGATCGACCGTAGATTTACTACAGATTATGGTTTCATTTTGTCCTGGATAACTAGGATTACCGGAAAGCTCTTTTGTAATCTAATACATAATCTGAAATCGATTAGGTACCTATGTCTATAATAAGTAAGGAGTATCTGAATATAAATAAGATTAGGAGACTTTTACAATAGAGTTTATATAATTTTGTTTCAGTGCGGTTAGTGGAACTGCCTAGGTGCGGTTCGGTCAAGTTCAAGGAGAGAAAAATCTTAGAAAAGTTACTGTGCTGTCTCATAATCTGAGTGCGTTTGAGTGGTAATGGAAAAATTATCATGCTAGCACGGTAAAAATTTCTATGCTGCACAGTAAAATTTATTGGACTAATAGTGAATTTTTCCCAATCTCCCTTAGAAAATTTTCTGTAGATGTCACTTGCAATCACATTATAGTGACGAGCACGGTAATTTTTCTAAGAATTTTCTCTCCGTGTGGCGTTGAAATTGGTGCTCTAAATGGAATACCTCTATTATTCTTTCTATCAAATTTCAATAAACTCCTTTTACGCAGTCTGACCCACAGAATATAACTTTTATTATTTTAATAAACATGTTAGCAAACTTATCTTTTTCTTCTTCTTCGTAGTACTCTTGCCAGAGCGGTCGTGGTCCTCAGATAGGTTCTTGTCTAGAGGCTAATGTGATTTGCCTCCCGATTTATCGCCACGTACTTCGATTTCTAATATTTTTTGTACACTCATACAAGGGAAAAGCTCGCAAACTTATGTCAAGTAGGAATTCTTTATACATATTATTATTATTATTATTTATACTCCTTATACATATTCAAGCTTATAAAGTATAATAAGTAGATATTTTATACTCCTTATACATTCAGGCTTATAAAGTAAGTAGATATTTTAGGAAGCGTTTTTCGTAAATATGGAACTCACTGCCTCGTTGGTCTAGTGTTGGGTCAATATTGCCGAGCATGATGTCCTGGACCGTGAAAACTTAGGTGAAGTGAGATGCCAATAGTGTCAAACTATCATCACATCAGCCGATCTTCTCTGCAAAAATCTCAAATAAAAATTTACAAGAAAGAAATTGAAGTGAGCTGTCATTCGACCCAATGCTAGGGATTGACACTATTGACAGCTCACTCCAAGCTCACCTCACCTAAGTTTTTATGGTGAGATTTTTATAAAATAGATCGACAGGGTTCGTTTCCCAGGTCGGGCAAAGTGTTATTGAGTTTTTCTCAGAAGCAGCTCGGAGTCTGGATTTGTTCCGTTTGATAAAAACAGGCTCGCCCCACGTTACACGGGACTTGGACATAACTGGTGGAATGTGTTACATGCTAAGGTACACCTTTGCCTAACACGACGGGGAATTACAGGCGTGACGGAATAGAGAGATATTTTAGAGAGATTTATTCGTAAAGATGAACGGAACTCGTCACCGTCGTGGTCGAGTTGCGTAACCATGAATATGGAAAAAAAATCCATATTCATGGTTTTATGGAGCACGCCGTGTCAAGGACCACGCACCTGACCTTTTGAAGTGACGTCATCAATATGGTGAGGGCATGTCCTTCTGAAACGACTCTTCAGACAATTTCTCTCACATTGGCGCTTTGAACTTTTAAAATTGTTGAATCCCTGCCTATGCTTCTGAATTTAGAAATATTATTTGTCTCGAAACAAACAAAATAAGTCTGGACTAAATAGAATCTTAATATACCTAGCATCGCCCACATCAGGATCAGAGTCTTAATTGCGTAACACACTATTAACCTAAAACTGAATACTTTTGAAGGATATTGCTAAACCCTTAACAACCTAAACATCGCAATGTATGTTGTTGAACTGTCAAAATGACACCCATTGCTACTGATAGTGTGTTACTCAAGTAGCCTGCAGAAAAAAAAATGAATGAATTATTTTAAAAAATGTTTCCATAACCCATTTTGAAAGTCCTGGAAGTAATTTAATTTCTACCTAAATACATATGAATGTTTTTTGAGACTTACGGCTGACTTCTCAATCGACAGATAATTTTTTTCACTCTGGACCCACCATACGGCACGGTTGGCGCAGTGGTTAAGCTATTGACTGCTGCGCCGTGTGTCGCGGGTTCGATTCCCGCACGATGCAAATATTTGTATGACCTAGAAGTAGCTGTTCCGGTTCTGGCTGTTTATGTGACTTTAAATGTTTGGAAACGCACCCACAAAATAGAGGAGGAATTCCTAGTATGGGGCAATGTTAAAAAAAAGACCATACCTCTGGCCATAATTCCTTGGGGGTAGGGTGGGACTGAACCATACAACTATAGTAGTGTTGGGTTTAAAAAAAAAATAATGTTAAACAATATCAGTCCAAATACAAATTTATTATTATTTAACTTAAACTAAAAACACTTCCAAATTAAGATAGGTTGTTCCAATGTTAATGCATGGTGATTTAATTGTGCAATAACTGCATTTGGACTTCTCTAGTAAAATCATCATTAAAAATTTGGTCCGTTCGACTCTTTTTAGGTAACCTCTGTTTTATGAATATTGTGTAAAACATAACAACCGCATCAAAGTTACTGTATTTTATTTAGTAATTTGTTTAAGTTTGAATTAAAAACTCTTAAACATTGGTTGTCCGAGGTTCGAAAATGATGTACAGAAAGATAACGGTCTTTCACCGTAAACGCTGAATACATCATTTTTAGCCAAATATTTTCTACGTAGCTTATGAACTTGTCCATCCGCTTCAAGCTCTCGCTTTCTGTTTTTATATAATCTAGTCCTAGTAATATTTTATCAGCAGGCAGAAGCGGTAAAGCGGCAGTAATTGCCACGATTCTCCTTTCAGGTCTTGTTTGAGTTATGCGGAACTTCTGAAATTTAGCGTTCTTCGAAGTATTGCGTACCCAGTGGTAATAGCATCCCTTTATAGCGCAATTTTGAAAGACTTTCAAAAACGCATTAATGCTGCTTTTTCATAATCACAGTGTATTTTTGATCAAAGAAATAGGTATAAACCTAATAAAACTATATCTTTTGAAACTGCTACCTGGACAAAGCTAAAGTAAAGAAAAATCTAGTCTGGACTTATTTATTCTAGACTTGATTAGACTTGCCGAGTTCAATTCCCAGGAAAGGTGAAATGTAATAAAATGTATTATTATTTCAGGTCAGTTTGAACGGGACATTCGGGTTGTGGCCGATCAAAAGTATTTATTCTGCCGTATGAAAATATAGTTTCACTCCATTTATAATATTTCATTATAATTAAAAACATATTATCGGCGTACTTACGTTATTATTATCCGTGTACTTTCTACACTATTGAGAATAAGTAATTGTTTCATTTTAAATATTCCAATATAGATGTTTGTATAATGACAACGTGACCCACGCATACCAGCGCAATCACCATACTAATAAGAAATACCCATTTGATTGACTGGGCTGATTGATTTTCAATATCATTTTTTTTTTTTATTAAAAATATCTGACCCGCTTTTACACACTAAAGTGTATGTACCCAAAATATATAATAAGTTCTTCATAAAATTTCCAATGGTTGTAACACTGTCAGCTCTCAACAAAGCAGTCGATAAATTGCACGCTCTGCGAATATCAAGCAGGCCCGTCTGACGTCACGGCGCACATAAATTAAATTTATAATCAACCCAACTCCCCCAAATTAAATTAAATTATACCTGCCACTGCTCCGGCAAAATATTTACGTTTTGCTCCTTGAAAAAGGCAACAGCGCCTGTAATTCATCGGCTTCATTTCACGGTGCTAGATAATTTGTCATGAGGGTTTCAAGATTTTAATGTTGTTGTTACGAATTATAAATAGCTGTGATTTTATGAATAGCTCTTTATTATGTTCAATATATGGATTCTAGATACGAATGTGAGTCGAAACAAAAAACTATTGATCGACGAACAAATGTATTAATTGATTTTAGCCGTTAGTAGGTAGGTTCCGCAAGGGAAGGTAATTTTTTTCCGTTAGCCTGAATTGTGTCTCATTGCTGGGCAAACTCTTCCCCTGTTTACTTCCAAACCTCCCTGTCTTATGCAATCTGCGGCCATGTTGGTCCTGCAAAATTCCCAACACTAACATGGCCAACATGGCCGGCCGGAATTAATTTCATTGTGAAAAAGCGTGGGGTGCTCGATATTGATTGTTGTAAATACATATATAATTAGTAGTTATTTATAAACGTAGAGTTAATATAGAAATATGATAAAAAGCACACCACGCTTTTTTACAATTAAATGAATTTTGTTATCATAACTTCATTTTTCTTTTAGAATTTTAAAGTTATTTTCTGATTTTTACTTTGATTTGCTATTAAAGCGTGTTTTTTTAGTTTTTTTAATTATATTTTATTGAAATTATAACCTGTGACATGTGAGGTTTACGTGGGGAGATAAATAATAACCATGTTAAGTGTCAACATAAAACGTATATTTTAAAAATTAAGAAGATTAAAGAGAAAAGGTGTGGACACGCCCGGTGGGTCTGCTGCAGGCCGGGTGAGTGGATGAGATCTCTATCTCCGCAGCCTCCTTCTGCGAGAAGACTCTTTCGCAGAAGGAAACCACCGTGTCTCAAAACTCTTCGCTGCCGACCATCGCCTCGACTACGGCCGGCAGCGACAAAGAGGAGTTCTCCCGAGGCAACCCAAGGTTATGCGTATTGCGTTGAACAAAGACGTTGGCAATTTGTTACTTTATTGAAAGTAACAAATAGCAAGCTAGTCATCACCCGTTGTAACGTTTTACGTCATCATTATCATCACCATTGGCAGTCTTGTTACACCCAAAACTAAGTTTATGCCTCGTGCCTTTTGTGCCATGCTTCATTGGTCTATGCGTGTCTCATTCAGGTGTTCGCCATGATCTTCTGTAGGTCGTCCACCAAAGTTTGACTTGAAGGTGGTCAATTAATATATTAGGTTAAGACACTTCGCTGCTGGACATACGGCTACTATATCATCTCTCAAGCTATAACGCAACGTTATAATATTGACATTACAACTCAATATATCGCTCGGACTGGAATATGTAGTACGAGAATAATATCGCATGGCTCTCAGTGAATAAATAAACACCCTAAGGTTACGGCCGCATTAATAGGTGGCTTGCTTGTCGCCTATAGCCTAGCGAGTCAGCTTGCGAATTGTAATTGTAATTTGAATTGTAATTTTAAGTTGAATTGTAATTGGAATTTGAATTGTAATTGGAACTTGAATTGGAATATTTGCAACCGGTCGTACTGCTGCGCTAGTCGCTAGTCGTCAAGCGTGTATCGAAGAAAGTTAAGTCACTAGGCTCTAGACGCTACTGTTAGCATTAGGGAGATGCTAACTGTACCAGAATGATTGAATAAAATATTATTTATTTACTTTTACATTGCGTAATTATTATGAGATTTATACTAATAACATATTTGAAGTGAAAACTTCTTTAGCGGCGTTGTACACTTTTTTGTAACAGGTAAAAAAAGGAAAACTCGCGTCAGGACACGTGACCCTGATCGAAAATTCGTAAGACGGATGGTGAGTAGACAGCCGGCGGCGCGGCGTAGGCGAGGAAGTATCCCCCTCTCTTTCTACGGCGTGGCGAAAATGTATGCCTGCGCCTGTTGTTTAGTTTAGGTGGGGCAGGGTGCTTGCGCGAATGTTCGTGTGTGTTTATGTTACAGAAACAAACTTAACTTAAATTAATGAATTAATTAGAATTGTAGTTAGAATGTATTGCTAGACTTGAAGGTACATCTCTCGACAATAAATCTGCAATTTGGGAACTACAGATAACTGGTGGAACATATGGCACACCTCCGGTGGACGTGAAAAAATTAAAAAATTAATAAAATAATGGTTCTGGTAATAATGATGGTGAAAAAGTCGTCGAAATTATGGATGGAAGTTGATTTTTCTGAGAGATAAACTTTTTAATGTAATATAAATTGTAATATAAATTGTAATCAGTACTTTTATACTGATAATTAAAGCAATTCGTGCAAAATGATTCCCTAACCATTCCAAAATATAAAAAATGCACAACGTTAATATTTAAGTTTTCACTTCTGCCGGCACTCCCGGAGTGCAACCCGTCGTTTTTTTTTTCCTTTTGTTTGTCAGCAGAATCTGACGCCTACTGTCTTTTAATTTTGTATTGCACTGGGCGGTTATCTTATAATCTTATGCCAATCCTTCCTACTAATAAACTATTATAAATGTGCAAGTTTGTGAAGATGTTTGGATGTTTGTTACTCAATCACGTGTAAGCCGTTGAACTGATTTGGATAAAAATTATCACACAGATACCCCATTATCTGGATTAACACATAGAAACATTTTACGCGGGTGAAACCGTGGGCAGAAGCTAGTATCTTATAATTATCAAAAAAGTTGCATGCCACAAACCATGCAGATAATAGTCTGTGCACTACGCAAGCCACACCGGTCAGCGCGTACGTAGCCTAACGGTCGCCAAGTTGCTCGCAGTCACAAGATCTTAATCTGCTTAATTAAAACTCTGATATTAAGTAACTTTTAAAACATTTTACGGATAAAAATAATGTGTTACAGTATCACAAAACGTAATTAGGCCGGGCGGCCCTGTTTATACGTATACAAAGTTTGTTTTACGAGTTCCTATAATATCGTAAAGCAACATTTTATGAGGAGTACCATTATCGTCAGTTAAAAGGATCGTAATTCATTCGGGAAATTGTTTAGTAGTAAAAATTATGGGCGCGCTAACCAGTGGAATCCGGGTTTACCATAAATTCGTAATGCGTATTAAGCGCGGCTAAAACACACTGCTAATTTGTGTTATGACTCCGTTTTATAGTCTAAATTGTTCAGTTAAAGTGCCGGAACTGCGCTGCTCGTTAATATTTATCTTAATCACCATAGTTAACATCCTCGCCTTTGTCATTATCAAAATCATAAGACGCATTATTTTCTTCTCATAATAATCACTGAAAGTACCATATCACTAAAACGCTGAAATATTTGGAGTAGCGTCCGTCTCACAAAAGAAGTCTTGCAGACGAGGCGCTACGTGCGACGAAATTTAACTTGTTTATTTCTTTATGTGTCTCAACATCATAATTATTACAGGCTCTGGTTAATAATAATTATGCAGAATCCTAAATAGAGAAAGGTGTGTAAGGATGGAGGGTTGATGTAGGTAGGTATATACTTCGTTCCACCTATTGTCGCGGGACTTCTTTCGTGAGACTGACTCTATTGATGACAAACTTAAAGCAAGAATAAGTCATCCGACTTAAACAAAAATAAGGGAAAGTAAACTATGTGCATGAGTGGTGGCCTCCTATGTGGAATTACAAGTGTTGTAGTGAACAAATCTAATCTATCTCTTCGAACGAGACTGTCATATAATTACGATAGAACGGCACTCACAGGTCGGTAAGTTCGTTTATTCACTAATAATCTTACCACTTAAACGAACTTACCTTACCTTGCCTTTGTAATTGCTGAAATCACAAGATGCATTGATTTCTTCTTCTTATTATCTTTGGTTATGTAGGTACTCTCTCATTTCACTTAATCGCTGAACTAATAAGGATTGGCGACGAACTGACAGCTGGAATAAGGCCTCCATCTTAAAAAAAAAAAAACGACGGGTTGCACCCCGGGAGTGCCGGCAGAAGTGAAAACTTGAATATTAACGTTGTGCATTTTTGATATTTTAGAATGGTTAGGGAAAAATTTTGCACGAATTGCTTTAATTATCAGTATAAAAGTACTATCATTTATGTGGTAGAATACAACATTTATTTATTGCGCTATCGTACACAAACATGACAAACGCGCCGTAGAAAGAGAGGGGGATACTTCCTCTCCTACGCCGCGCCGGCTGTCTACTCTCCATCCGTCTTACGAATTTTCGATCAGGTCACGTGTCCTGACGCGAGTTTAACATTTTTTACCCATTACAAAAAAAGTGTACAACGCCGCTAAAGAAGTTTTCACTTCAAAAAGAAAATAATGGAGGGTAAATTAGGTAAGTGCATGAGTGGCGACCTCTAATTATTATTTTATGGAAAAAAAGAAAAAAAAAAGGGAAATAAGTCACTATTCAAATCACAGTGATCTTTTCATCCTAATAAGGCTTCTGTTGGGTTGCTGACATTGAAAAGTCTGTCTAAATGATTTTGATCTTTATTCTCGTTACTACGAGTATCTGTCGGAGGTAAAATAACTGCGAATGGACTGTATAGGTTAGTTCCTTGAATCATAAAATTTGAGTCACTAGCTTTTGCCCGCGGCCCCGCCCGCGTGGAGTTCGGAAATTATTAAAAAAAGCTAGTTAAATTAAATTATTAAATTAATTTAACACTCTAGACTCACAAAATGTATTAGACTTAAATTAAAAAAAAAAAAACTGAAGTTTCTAATATAATTCAATCATGATTCGAAAGACACGTGGTACCATTTATCATAGACTTATCATAATAAAGTTATTGTTGTTTTCCTCGGGAACAGCATTTTTTCAGGATGAAAGGTACCCTATGTCCGTTTCAGTACACCTGACAAAGTATATGCCAAATTTCAAAATTTCGGTTCAGTGGTTTAGGCGTGAAAAGGTAAGAAACAAAATTATTTTCGCATTTACAAGTTAGGATATAAATTTATATCGTTTTCATCGTTTTTAAATTTTATTCCGTAACCAGTTTGCTGTAAACAGACAAGTACGACAAGCAACTCATTCGTTACAAAAATCGTTGTTCGTGCAACTTCAGTTTTATGATAATTTCCCTTCAAAACAGTTGTGTATTCATTTCAGTTGAGCAAGTAATTGCTTACCAACTAATAGTGAAAGTTCGTAAAGTTGAAACCCTGATAAGAGTGACGCCCAAGCCACTAGACTAAATACTCAAATAGTTTCCTACAATAATAAATCAAGAACTTGTTTGAGAGTTGCTCGTTTCTACGCTGAAATGTCTTCTGCATTTTACGTTGGTAGTTAACTATCTGCAAGTCTGCAATGTCTGGAAAGATTTCAGTACTTGTGCAAGTGCTCACATGACAGTTTTTGTTTGAACGTCAATCATTGGAGCCGTGAAAAAATAAATTGTCGAGTTGCAGAATAGCTTAATTCAAACAGATAAAGTCTCGACGAACGGGATTATTTTGCAGAAAACTAGAGGGAATCCAGATATTATAATATTATAATCCAGATATTAAAAATAAAACTTACTATCATGCCACGCAGGTACAATCGACCGCATGGCGGTGGTAACACTTTCACATTGAGCTAGACTGGCGTACTACGGAGTTTCGATAGATTGTGAGGCCAGCGCATACTGGGTTTGATACCACTGGTGTGCGGCCTACTGTATGTGGTAGGATAGAAGTACTTTTACTGTCGATAATACTTTATTTTTATAAGTTCATCTTATTTGATTTCTTATCAATTGTATATATTATGTAATATGTAATTGAAGATAGATATATATATGCATATATATAACAAGTAAGTCCTTAGGTACGCGTGTTTCACTGATTTTTTTAAATGAAAATGGTTGTACAGACGCCAGCACATCAAGCTACTACAATCTGTCAGATTTCTTTAATAGATTTTCAACTTTATCCCTGAAGTATAAGGTTCAAAGTTGATTGGGAAAATCTGACAGTTTCGGGTAGCTTGATGTGCTGGCGTCTGTACATACAAATTTTCAGTAAAATTCACACATTTGACATATACATAACCTAGCATCGATATAATAAATATTGTCTTAGCATAAAAAGGAGACACATTCCATTAAAATCCCCATGAAAAATGCTTCAATAACTTCCCCAGTAAAGCTCACTTTGTCCAGACATAGAAAAATCCAAAGAATTCATAAAGAAAAAAAAAAAAGCGTTGCGGAAGTTACAGCAATATGGTCGGATACCGAGCCATCATACTCTTTTTAAACATGAAGAGTTAAAATTTTAATTAAAAGACTCTTTGCGTGCTTCGAAACGACTCCAATTAAAACTATATCTTCGCTGGGAAGAACATAAAAGACTCGAGAGGGTAAAAAGGCTATGGATAATAGCTCTTCTAGCTCTGTGTAATTATTGTGGTCTGTCTATTTAAATATTTAATTATGACAGTTATTCTGCGATATTTAAGGACTCATCTCTAACCATCACAGCATAACTGTCGTAATTTAATGGTTATTAAATTCAGATTGACGTTGTAGTTTTTTTATTTGGGGAGCGGAAGGCCCTTTGTACACAAACATTTTTCTTGTCGTAAAAAACTACGGTTTATGCACCGTGTGTTGGCAACGTCGTCAGTGTTGTATGGATCACTATGGGAGCTTGTTGACGGACACGTTTTTTCTAAGGTGCGGCTGCTTGTACGCCGTACCGTTAAGAAACCGTGTCGTGGAATATGCATGTATTGTAAATGATATCCATCGGTGTATACAATCTGGAGACGTCAATGCGACAATAAATGAAAACACTGACAATACTAATGCATGTTATAAGAGTATTTATAATAATAATAATACGTTTCACAGACTCATTCATTTAAATAATTATAATATCATAAGTTATATTAAATAATAAAACAATTAAATATAGAAATTATTCAAACAAACAACAAATAGGTACAGACGCCAGCACATCAAGGTACCAGAATCTCTCAAATTTTTCCAATCAACCTTGAACCTTATGGTTTGGCAATAAAGTTGAAAATCTATTAAAGAAAATTGACAGATTGTAGTAGCTTGATGTGCTGGCGTCTGTACATATTAGACGTATTGCAGTGTTGCCACATTACCCGCGTTCAATTTGTCAGCACATATACATACAGCAGTGATTAATGTAGGCACAATCGACCCTTTCCACGAACACGGCCAAAATGCTGTTGGAGCTCCACCGCACTCGCCGAACCAGCAAGGAGCCTCTCTTGCGTATTGTTGTATAAAAACTATCTACGCGCGCCTTCACAAACATTGTCGAGGCGCTGCAGTAACGGGGTAACCGAACAACATCCTGAACTAGAGTAGATACCCGGTAAAATCCCAGACTTTGATATTATATGTATGACTATGTATTTGATATTAATTTCAGCTTGATACCTCCACGTGTTACTGAGAAAAAGGGTCTTGACAGACTGACAGACAGACAGACAACCAAGTGATCCTATAAGGGTTCCGCTTTTTCTTTTCGAGGTACGGAACCCTAAAAATACAATAATTAGTTTAAATTAAACTGATTTTATTTATACCTGATATAAATTAAAATTGGGAAGGTGAAAATGGGTATAAATGGGTATTTAAGTCTGGGATTTTACCGGGTATCTGAACGCATTGTTAAAATGGACTCGAAAGGCGCTGTACGATCTTTGAGTGTAGTTACTCCATAGGCTACATGTGTATAGTGTAGTGCAGTATGCTCTAAAGGGAGTAATTTTAACTTTTGCTGAGCATCGTGCGAATCTACGGATCACCATATTTGCTCTGACCGACAGTGCCCTTCCGTTCAATGTCTGTATCATCTTTCAAGTCAGGAGTAAATAAGAGACCCAAGTATTTAAAAATATCTACTCTATCCAAGGGTGTGGCATTCAGTTTTATAGCTAGCATGTCAGTAACTTTTCTCTACCTGCCCTGAAAGACCATAAACTGATTCTTTTATTTTTATGTACTAATCGTATCAAATCATTCTAACATTGATCTTATAAAAGTTATTTTGGTATGCAAACTGGGAACGTCATTAGAAATACGCAGTTTAATTTTTTATCTTATTGTTTTGTCCACCTTGTGTATATAGAAATTTTGCCCATGAAAATCATCATCTGCCTAGCCTTTTCTCAACTCTATTGTGATCGGCTTCCAGTCAAACCAGATGCAGCTGAATACCAGTATTTTACGTGGAGCGACTGCCTATCTGACGTTCACAACCTAGTTACTGGGTAATACGACACCCCTTGGTTCTTAGACTTTCAGGCTACCCGTAACGAATGTCAAAGATCCACGAATGACAGTCGGCAAAAACCGCTTAACGTGCTTTCCGAGGCACGGAGGGGTCTCGGTATGTGAAACCAAACCACGGCAAGTGCAGCTTAACCTAAACGATCGACCTGTGTGGTTGTTATTATTTACCCACGAACCCCTCAATTGCCCTTGGAAATGTGGTTTAAAAAATTTGTAATATTAGGAAAATCTGTTCCTGCTTAACTTTCGTTTATATTTATTTTATTTATTATTTATCCTCCTACTGGAACGCCATATAGCAATTACACCAACGGAGCAAAAAATACTTAATGTGCTGCTTCCCATCCATCCTGTGCATGGTGGACATCGAACGGGCGGCGATGGAACACGCACGCTCACACAGCGTTATCTCAATAGTGCCATTACTCCATCCAAATCACGCAGATTCTTTGCGATTTTTTTAAAATCCAAAGTTCCTTTTTTTTCATGAAGATTTAAGTAGATTGAATCTTTTAAAAATGAGATATAGGTAATGTTTGCGTGGAAAATCAACTACGAATTAGAACTTTTTACAATACACGTGTAACCTAAAAAATAATGGATTTAAGTTCCAAATAGAAAGAAAAAGAAAAGAAAGAAAAGAAAAGAAAATAATACGTAATCCAACAACGTAATCCTATTAAAATTATCCCTTATCATCTACTAATCAACTCACGCCCCAATTTTTCACAAAGACTAGACAATTTTCCTCTAAACAAAAGGTCGGACATCTGTTTTGGAACTGGCTTTTCATTAAGAGCCGGGATTTGGTGCTTGAACTCAAAGCGGGGCTGCCAACTATTACCTTCTGTGTGCAACATTCAATCATTGCTATTCTGACACCTTTTGTTTCCTGGAAGGCAGTATCGACGGTATTAACAAGATATTTTGCTTTGTTTTCAGGTAAAACCTTTTCAAATGAATTAAACTGTGTTTAGAATTTTAAAGACCAAATCGTGATATAGGATAATACTAAATGACTTCGTCACTGGAAAGCGATTTTGTCATATCTCGAAAAATTTCACTTTACACTTGTTGGAAAACGTCAAATGTCACCCTAAATAAAAATTGTGTAAAACATCTGACTATCAAATTCGATATTCTCAAAACAAAAATTAATACCTCAAGTTTTCGATACCTATCTCCCTTATAATAACGATAAGGCGAAATCTTTAATGTCGCGTTCACAAATTATGCAAATCGTCCGCAAACGAAACAGGACACAAAAATCTTAAAACTTAGCATTTATGTAGGTGACATTATCTCGTGAAATTTTGCACCGAGCGCCATGAAAATGTTACGTGCTTCCGCGAAGATTTCAGTTTTGTAACTACCTGTACCTGTCGTTCCATATATTATGAAATTTTGTTATTACATTCAGTGAGCGTCTACGCTCTCGAATAGCGTTTTGGGTGACAAATTTCAAAATGGACGTTTCTATTCGATTTTCTTCGTTGTTGATCGGATAACGTTGAACTTGTTTGAGTACTTAAGTATTTTCGTCGTTTTCTTTGTTAGAAATAGAATATTTATTTAAGAAAAAGTACTTTATCTACCTATATTGCTTAAGTTATGCATTTGTATAATTTACTTAGATAGCATCATCAGCTTAGTTAAACCTAATTCATGTATTTCAGTCAGTAAATCAGCTTAGTTAAAGCTGATTCATGTATTTTAGTGAAGTTTTAATAGGTACTCTTGTATCTAACTTGCTAGTAGTGACTCATTAGAAACATGTTTAGAATAGTTAGTTGTACTAAGACGGTCGACGTAAAGGGATTTCACAAATACCGGGAATTTCTATCCCTGTATACGAGTGCCTGGAGAGGAGCTTACAGAAACATTCACGTTAGAACGAGTAAGTAGGTAGTAAGTAATAATCCTTAGGTTCTATTTTATTCTTGGCCCATCGTCCATGTCGGTACTGAAAAGTATATAACTCAATAGGAGTAATAATAATAATATTCCACAACTTTCACACAACGCCATCTAGTCCCAAACTAAGCAGAGCTTGTGCTATGAGTACTAGACAACTGATAAACATACATATATATTTCTAAATACATACATATTATAGATAAATTACACCCAGACAAAGAACAAATGATCGTGCTGATCACACAAACATTTGTCCTAGGTGGGAATCGAACCCACGATCTTGCGCATAGCAATCAGGGCCACTGATCACTAGACCAACAGGCCTGTCAAATTTTTGAAGTGAAAACTTCTTTAGCGGCGTTGTACACTTTTTTTGTAACGAGTAAAAAATGTAAAACTCGCGTCAGGACACGTGACCCTGATCGAAAATTCGTAAGACGGATGGTGAGTAGACAGCCGGCGGCGCGGCGTAGGCGAGGAAGTATCCCCCTCTCTTTCTACGGCGCGGCGAAAATGTATGCCTGCGCCTGTTGTTTAGTTTAGGTGGGGCAGGGTGCTTGCGCGAATGTTCGTGTGTGTTTATGTTACAGAAACAAACTTAACTTAAATGAATGAATTAATTACAATTGTAGTTAGAATGTATTGATAGACTTGAAGGTACATCTCTCGACAATAAATCTGCAATTTGGGAACTACAGATAACTGGTGGAACATATGGCACACCTCCGGTGGACGTGAAAAAATTAAAAAATTAATAAAATAATGGTTCTGGTAATAATGATGGTGAAAAAGTCGTCGAAATTATGGATGGAAGTTGATTTTTCTGAGAGATAAACTTTTTAATGTAATATAAATTGTCATGTTTGTGCAAGATAGCGCAATAAATAAATATTGTATTCTACGACATAAATGATAGTACTTATATACTGATAATTAAAGCAATTCGTGCAAAATGATTCCCTAACCATTCCAAAATATAAAAAATGCACAACGTTAATATTTAAGTTTTCACTTCTGCCGGCACTCCCGGAGTGCAACCCGTCGTTTTTATTTTTATAATTGGTATCTTGCAGGTCAACTTAGGAGGTTGTCGGCTGCTCAACCGGGCTTGCCTGTGGGTGCCTCAATAAATAAATTCCTCCAGCCAGGGCTTAAACTACTAGTGACTATACGCGAAGGGCACCTCGGCGTCGTGTGGGGTACGGACCTCGGCTTGGCGTCGCTGGAGGAGGGTACAAGGGACAGACTGGATCGAATTAAGAGCACCCAGCATATTACAGCACTAGTATTTCAATGGCGGTCCACATACGATTCGAGTTACTAACGCGTTACTAACTAGTTTGTGATTGTTTGCGTCGCCGCCATTGAAATATTATTGCTGTGAAATTCCCGCTACTCAATAGTGATTTGAGTTTGTAACTGAATACTTTTGAGTAGCGTCGTGGGCGATGGGTCACGTGATAATAATTATAAATTATCTAAACTAATATTATAAAAATTAAATAATTGATTTTTGTATGTTTGTTACGCTTTCACGCTAAAACGGCTGAACGATTTTGGATGAAATTAGGCGGACGGGTAAACTATGACCTGGATTAGGATATAGGGTACTTTTTATCCCGATATTTCTACGGCATCGAGACTTATGCGGGTGGAACCGTGGAGCGCAGTTAGTGTTGAATATGTTTGTGCCCCTCCTTTAAAAGCGATACTCAGTAAAACACATAGAGTATGAAAACGCCAAGGCATTATTTCTACAGTTAAGTTCTATCAAGATTTGTGGGATCCAAGATTTTCTCGGGGTATTCAACATTTCTCTACATTTGTTAAGAGGAATACCTGCTAAGAAACGTAGACACTACCGGTGCCAAATCAGATGTGACTAAAATGCAAGATTGCTGGCTGATAGGACGGACTCTCGAGCTTGCAACTGTTCCAAGACGGGTAAAATATAAAAGTTATAAAATATTTGCAACCCCTGGACTTAATGAAGTTGGTTTTAAAAGTTACTCGTTGGCAGTGAATATACTACCTTTCGTTATGAAATTACGTGTAGTAGGTGACTGTTTAGAAGACACTTTAACCTTTTAAGTACACACTTTTCAAGTCCTAAGGACGTACGCTCGCGTTATTAAAGTTTTAGAACGCGTTCGAACATATTTTATAACGTTTTTTTTTTAATTACCTCGATTATTTCTAATTGTTGCTTGCAGCCATTCTGCAGCAATCATGTCGTCATTGATATTATGAATGTATGAGATAAAATAAGATAAACACAAATGATTCCAAAAACACAGACGTTGTAGCATGTCTGAGGTACCACCAGCCCAGATTCAGAAAACAAAAGAAAGGCGTCATCCAACCCTCGACTTACCTAAATGTTTGCGAACATGTCCACTGCATCCTATCTCAGCCATTAAGTCTGTCAGTCTCATTACGAAGCGGTTACGGCACACTTAAATTTTCCCTTAAGCCCCTGCACAATTTTTATGACAATGTGAGTAAAAAACTCGTCGTTTTGACGTAAGCACAAAGAAAGCACGTATGTTTTACGGTTTCTCTTATCTCATGCAGCCTTAACTTTGTTGGTCATACGGGATCACAGAATGGGTGAAGCATGGAGTATTCATACGCTTTTACAATCCATTTAGTTATGATTTTATTCCGATTTATGTGGGTGGTGTCTTTTTATGTGGCGTGTTGAGGAAAGAAAAGAAAGAAAATACGTTTAATTGCGGTAAACATAATGCTGATAAAGAAAAATACGAAAACAAAATCAGTTGGGGAAAACATGCGTCACATCCACGCAAAATGGACATTGCTCAGCAAAATGCTAAGACCCTGTGCGAGACAGAGCCATAGCGCTGGTTTTCAGTGGCAGCCCAGTAAGTGAGTATGTTATACATACATATTGGACTATCTCCAGCGTCGATGTTCCTATTCTAGATTTTTGTGTGTATTGCATTAAAATTTTATGGCAATCACCCTTCTTTGAAAATATATTCAACCTCATTTTTGGAACTTTGCTTGACGAGAAATTTTACTATCGAATTTTTTGTAATATGGAATTTTCTCGTGTTATAAAGATTTTTCTATAAAGCCACGTCACTTGAAGAAAATTTATGAAACACGACGGGTCATGTTATTTTAGGACCTTACACACAAACAGTTTAAGCACCTAATACCATTATTGTATTTATATTTTGAAATGTGGTTAATTTATCCACCCAACTACCTACTAGCTACAGACTAGGCTAACGTGACTACGCGAGCTGAGCTGATATCCTGATTTATCACCTCACCGTTAATGTCTTGGAAGATCCTGATTTCATTTACCGGGACATCTGACAGTTTGAACCCCATCGTCATTGCGAATTCCTTAGACTAGATATTGCAGATATTTATTAGTTTTTCTTTAATAGTCATAGTAACTTTTAAATAACGATGTCAAAAACTATGATTTCGCTTAGTACTGTTACTCGTACCTACTAGATGCGGTCTTTTATTTAGACTACGCGTTCGTCAGGATTCTTCATTTGTTACCCACTCTGTGCTCGCGCTTTTGCGAATGGGGGTCCTTATCTAAATATTAGCAGTTGTTTATCCGTATGTCCTTTTGCATTCTGCGTACGTAGTTCATATCTCTGGAACGTCCTCTCTTTTGGCTGGATCGGTCATGCATACGAAATGCTCTGAATCGCTATTTGTTTTGATATATTACAGGTATATCTTGGTTATCTTAGAAAATCGTCTTGTTTTATTGTGAGTTGTATCGATTAAATGTGGTTGTTTGTTTAAACATATTTGAGCATTGTATTTCAGTCTTTATTTGGTACTGATTTATGGTTTAGATTACCTCGACTGATTATAAATTGTGGAGGTTTGGTCTCGTCAACTAATGTAATTTATTTATTTATTTATTAGACACATGGTGATGATATCAGCATATGCATGATCTCGACGTTATTAATCGTGAGTTAATGTGGAGTTTATACAAGAGATAAAATATGCAGACACAAAAGCGTAGAAAAGGCTTTACAAATGATGGAATAATTATTCGCCCCCCTAACGAGAATCTCTTCAGTAGAACCTTTATCCTGGTCCAAATACCATCATTTTCGATTCCAATAATTCCGCATCACGTTATCATTACACTTACCAGCCAAACCACAACTAACAAGTTTACGTTCGGATGAACTTCGCCTAGTTGCGTGGCCCGGATGCAATGCAAATGGAATATCCGTGTATTTGGCGATTAGATGTGGCCCAGATCTGACCGGATCTTGTAACCCGGATAAGCTGAGTTGTGCTTCACTCGCTCGATGTTCGCTCGGTTGTTACAACAGCACGCTAGATTTCTTGATGGGGTAGACAGATGGATATAATTACACATGCAGGCTGCCATTTGGTTGTGTCTCTGGCAGGCAGAGTCCTTCGGTTTCGTGTATAAATATTTGTATAATGGAAAAGTATTTCGTTTTTTGGTTTCATTTGAGGTTTTTGTATTGATAAGAGTTTGTAAACGCATACACAATAAAAACCAAAAACACACGTAGGCACATTTTGTTTTAACCAAAAAAAAAAAAGTTGGACAACGGTAGCGAGCCTATTTCCATTTTACGGGGCTTAATTCCTAACATCGGATCGGGACTGAAAACTTTCAAACTGAAAAACCCAATAACACGGGCTGACCTAGAAATCGAACCCAGCTTAGGAGTCTGGCAGCCGGGGTTGGTCCGTTCACTTGATTTAGTAACATTTTGTTATTACATAAGTTCAACATTCCAGAATGTATTGAGTTTGGCTGCAACATGGCGGGATTGACCCTCTTGTTAAACAATAGAGGAGTTTGGAAGACAAGACGAGTTTGTTATTGAACTTACGTTAGCGAGGACTAAGTTCTGGAGTACCTTAACACTGTTACGTAAAATTTACATGGTTTTAATTGCTTGTTCACGTCGTAGAAGCCTGGAGACGTTTTGAGCTGAATTTTAAGTTCTAACTAAGTAGCTTAGATAGCTCCCTGTTTTGTTTAAAAAGTTGTTAAAATTATAGAAAAACTTGGCTTAGTAAGTAAAATTTTACATTTGACTAAATATTTAAAATCTTTTTCTGTGAAAGCTATTTTTTTATAATACTTTTAGAGTGTTTGTTTTAGTATGCCTTTTGAAAAATAGGTAGCGTATACTACTGCTCATTATGCAAAATGTAAATTATGTACGATGAACAAAGAAACATGTTTTTAATACTTTATTTTATACATAAGACAAACATTACATGCATAATAAATAAGCTCAATATTTTATTTTTCAATGAAATATAAATTGAATATAGTTACCTCATTAATTTTTAAAACATAAGGCTCTTTGTACATTTCCAGGGTCGCGGGTTATTTGAAAGAGTTACCGTGGCCTTTGGCACAGGCAACTGAAGGAACACGGGTGGGTTTTAGTCAGTAAAAGTCTGACACGCCCTCCCGCTCCGCCCAGAGCGGGAGAAGTTATTTGATAATTTCGAACCCAAACAAAAGGCTCTTTGTACACGGCACGGTTTCATTACATTACGGCGTTTAAACTGCGCCGGAGAAAAAACGTGTCCGTCAACAAGCTTCCATAGTGATCATACAACACTGATGAACCGTTTCTACACACGGCGAATAAACAGTAGCTTTTCACGGCAAGAAAAACGTGCGTGTTCTAAGGGCCTAATAATTCAAATATATATTTCATCTTAGAGAAGATGAAAAATAATGGATGTTAGTAACAAGTAATTTAATATTGATTCAAGTAATGAAAAAACATTCTTAGCCTACACTTAGACTACTATTACAATTTAGTTATTGTAATAGTAGTTGTAAACGAACATTGTTATTAAATTAAAGCTATTCAAGCAAAACTTATTGTAAAGATTATTAATTACTAAAGTTTCTCCTCTAACTTTACACCATAACTTGTGGAAGGTGTTCCATCGTCCAATATTTTGTTCAAACTCAAGAAAAAATCTAATTTAGTTTTAAGTGTTCATAAAATATTGAAGACACGACCTTTTGTGAGCAAGAGTTTCGCCTGTCTTGAGGATATTAAAAATTTCATATTCGCGTATATTTACGTATCCAGTCTTGGATAAAAACGAGACACAAGGATTTTAAATGGAAATGAAGGGTAAATATTGAATATGATTTTTTTCTTTTCTTTTTTTTTTGGGACTATCTATAACCTAATCGGTAGTTTTGAAATCAACCAGATCCCGTACCTAATCAAGAGCCGGTTACAAAGGAAAGTCGCAAAACAAAATTGTCATGCAATCTCGAAAAAATGTAAAGAAAATTCGGAAACTTTCCTAAGCAAAAATTTCTTTAACGAAAGTTTTTACAAGTCCGCATTTTAATTATGAGATGCTGAAATAAAATGTGTGTTCTACATACTTAGATAGATAGTAAGCTACACACGGGGTTCATTAACAGTTTTTTGTTCGTATTTTATTTTACGTTGCAAAAGGTTTCGCTTGTTTTTGATACACGGATGCAGCGTTCAAAGGAACATCCTTGTATCCCAGGATTCAATCCGCCCGTACTTTGTGGATTTGCAAAAATTGTGGTGGGAATTACGTCGCTCTTCACCTGTGCGATAAAAGGGGAACGTAATTTCATCGTGCGCTATACTGCGGTCGTTTATTCGTATTAAGGCGCACAATGAAAACGTTGTTGCGAGGATTTTACTTGTTTTAAAGTGTGATTTTTTTCTTAACAATTTTTATACATACCCACAATGATACACTAGGCCGCAAAGAAAGCGGGTCGGTTATAAAAAATGCGATAACTTTTAAAATATTTGAGAATTCTTTTTAAAATGAAAACTAAATTAAAGTTTATTTCATGACAAATACGACTACGAGTATAAGAAGAAGTGAAACCTTTTTATTTATTTTTAGTGATTGTATTAAATAATCATAAATAAAAATAAAAACAATTTCTTAAACTTTAACAACTTTGAAACCACTTGTTTTACTTAAGTTTCTGTTTATAAATATGGTATTTTTTGTGCAATAATATTTTTTGTGCAATAATTCATTATTCTGATCAAATTCAATTAAAATATGCCACTAACCCCTTAAGAGTGTACCAGAATTATGACAATGCTTGAAGACGGGCGCAGTCAGCGTTATGCAGCGAGAACTGTTGGTGTGTCGCCATCAACCGTTCAAACAGTGCTCCAGTGATTTGAAGAGACTGGATCCAATATTTGTTGATCAGGAACAGGCCGAACAAGGTGCACGACAGCGCGGGAGGATCGATATATGGTATCAACACTATTGAGAAATCGGTTTCAAATGGTTGATGAAGTCAAAAATCACCTTCTACGTGCTGTAGGGAGCAATCCGAGCACGTGTACAGTGAGGCGGCGTCTTGCTGAAGCAAACTTGAAGCCATTTAGACCTGCAAATGGTCCAAAACTAGAAAAGCAGCATCGAAATTCAAGGCTGAGTTACGCTAGAGTTGAATTGGATTGGACTCTGGATGACTGTTCAAGAGCAATGTTTTCGGACGAGTCTAGGTTCATGCTGTACACGCACGTTGGGAGGCAAAGAGTCTACAGAAGACCAAAAGAGCGCTATAACGAAGCTCGCATTGAAGAGAAAGTTCCATACGGCGGTGGAGGCCCCATACACGTTTGGGCTGGAATTTCTTTCAAAAGCCTAGAAATGCTAGTGGTACCTAATAGAAAATGGCACTTTAACTATAGAAAAATACGTGAATTGGCCCATTTTTAGTAAACATGGGCGTAGAACGCCATTTTTATGCAAGATAACGCACGTCTCCAAACAGCTCGGAAAGTGTTTGTCTATGTTTTCGGACGAGTCTAGGTTCATGCTGTACACGCACGTTGGGAGGCAAAGAGTCTACAGAAGACCAAAAGAGCGCTATAACGAAGCTCGCATTGAAGAGAAAGTTCCATACGGCGGTGGAGGCCCCATACACGTTTGGGCTGGAATTTCTTTCAAAAGCCTAGAAATGCTAGTGGTAATAGAAAATGGCACTTTAACTATAGAAAAATACGTGAATTGGCCCATTTTTAGTAAACATGGGCGTAGAACGCCATTTTTATGCAAGATAACGCACGTCTCCAAACAGCTCGGAAAGTGTTTGTCTATCTTGAAAATCACACGCATGAAGCGGCCAGCACGCAGCCTAGACTCCATCGGGCATGCCTGGGATTAACTGGGACGATGTGTACGCCAGGGAAATTCCCGTCCAATCACGCTTCGTGAACTGAAAGAAGCACTGATACAAGAATGGGAGAATATTCCTTAGAATCGGCTCAGAAATCTGGTGGAAAGCATGCCAAACCATTTAACAGCAGTATTAGCAGCTCGTGGTGGCAATACAAAATACTAAAATGTGTAAAAATATATGCATATTTGATACCGTAGCACATTTTTCAAAATCTAGTGAAAATTGTTATTTTTACTTAACTTACTTTATGAAAATGTATTAGGCACTATGAAATTGTCTATAATACAATCTTTATTTCCTAAAGCTAGCTCCAATATGTCGGAATTTATTGAGATTCTTCTCACCGACCCACTTTCTTTGCGGCCTAGAGTATTTTAAGTAAGCCGACGGGAGAATGCGTTCTTGACACCCATCAGTTTCATACAAATGAATACGTGCCTTATGAATTTGATCTTTATTACGTTTGCTTCGTTTACGTTCAAAATTTTGGATAGTTTTATCAGATTAAATGTCTGATGTCTAGTCTAAAAGGCAATGTCTTGTTGGGGACATGTTTGTTAGTGTATGGTTGTGAAACGCTAGTGGTATATTTTGGTCTACACTTAAACAAGAACGCGAAAGCTGCTTTGATCGTGCCTCGACTTTCGTATGTGGATGGTTCTCTGAGAAAGGCTATTCTGAATTTTATTTATATATTAAAGATCACCAACAGCATATACCTACATTCAACATTAGTTTCCAAAAGTATTTAGGAAAGGTATTTCTGCTAATGTATACATATACACACACTTACAGGTGTATAGTGTGTGGCCTAATATGACTAGCTAGGCCACATAAAAAAAAAAACTAATGCAATAGAGTTGGCCGGCAGACTTAAAAGTATAAGTATTGGCGTTTTCCGGTTAGTGTGTCCAGGCATTTTTTTTTTTTGGTAGTTTTGCAGAATTTAAATAAAGTAAATTAACTTCAATGAAATAGAATAGAACAGAATACATATCCATGAAGACCATGGACATGTCGTGACGTTGGTAGGTACATACATTATGATGTATGAAAAAAATATCTAGCAAAGCCCACAAGGACGCGTGATTATTTGTCAGAAGAGAAAAAGAATTTCATAATTTTCGAACCTACACCAAAATATCTTGTATAATTTGCTGACAGTACCGATCGCTCAGACAGCAAGTCAATATTAAGTTTATGAACTTTGATATTTACGAAACGTCTGGGTCTTTGAGCTTCCTAATGAAATAAATTTATTGATGTGAGTTAAAATAATAATGTAGGTAGGACTGTAATGGTTTTTTTTTTTTGTGAATTGTAAAGAAATAACTTTGTGTTTTCTGTGTGTATGTGCCTGTGAATTGTAATAATAAATATTCTATTTATCTGCAGGTTAAGAATTTATATGAAAAATCGTGCAAGTTAAAGAGAGCATACTATTTTTATTTTGTGAATTCTAAAGAAATAACTGAGTGTTCTGTGTGTGTGTCTGTGAATTGTAATACAATATATTCTATCTAATTATCTTTAGATAGGTAAAGGAGTTATGTGAAATATCCTGCAAGTTAAAGCCCCGGATAGACTAGGGAACATTTTGTCCCGCAACATGACGCGCAACACAAAATATACGTGACGCTGCAACGTTGCATAGTGTCCCGCAACATGACCCACAACATTTTACGTGACGCGGGACATGTTTCTTGCTCCCGCTCCGAGAGCGAGCGCACGGCGCGACATTCTCTCGGGACATTCACGTAGTTGCTGAGCGCCATGTTCCGCAACATGTCGCTCCATTTGTCCCCTAGTGTATTCGAGGCTTGATGAGAACAAACTACACGTTGATTTAACCGCACTTAAACTGGAGATTGAAAGCAACTAGACAACTAGAAACTAAACAAGAAAACGTAAACCACTCAATACAAATTGTTACACTTAAATTGTACCAACAAGTGCTACATATCGGCCAGCCGCGTAATTCCATTAATGTTGAGAATACATCACTAGAGGCACTTCACTTCCCTCCATCTTGGATTTACGGCCAGAGCCAGATGAAAGGGCTAGGTCGTCGTTCTACCTCGTTTATTAGCACAGTTATATAACTACAAAGATTTATTGTGTTACCTACAAGTTTTTCCTTATTTCTTTGAGATGTCGGCTTATCAAATTTCTTGTTGACGTTATTTGTATTGTTTTCAGGTAATGTAGTTTGTTTGTAGGATATCTTCAATCTCTTGGGGGTTGTTACTGTGCAAAATATTCGTGAAGATACAATCAATATTAACTTACTAGCATTTTCAGCTTGTAACACTTGTTTTTGGCTATCGTAACAGTAAAAAGTTAATTTAAATTGGCTAGGCGTGTATGTTCGATTTTCTCCGACCTTTCAAAATATAAATCAGTATTACTATACTGACTTATTAAAGGTCGCAGAAAATCAAACCTACATGACTAGCCAATTTAAATTAAGGCCAATTCTAGCCAATTTTAATTATAATAATATAATAATAATCTTTATTTATCCATAACATACAGAATTTGAGTACAGTTTGATAAATGGTTTAAAAATATATTTATGGTTTAAGTTGTAAGTTCTGTACAACAATAATACTCTACCTCTTAAGCTAGGTTATACCTGTATTTTAAGAGGTAGTTTGCGGTCAAAGTTTACAATAATCAACAAAAACTTATCTCAAGTGGACTGTGCCATTCTAACTACTGTATGGTAAACAAAGAGTAAGATTGTATGTATTAGTGTGTCGTGTGTTTGGGTGTGTGAGTGGTGTGTGGGTAGGTGTGTGTGTGGGTATATTAAACAAGATAGATAAGTAAAGACTCCGTGTAAGAGTAATCCTTAAGGAGCAGCCACTCTGTTACTTTAGATTTTAGTGCATGTGAGTTTAGATTGATAATATTGAGGTGTTTGTTAATGTTTTTATACATATGAGTGCTTAGTATATAACATTGATGTTTAGCCATGTTTAGCGAAGGAAGTTTTGTGTTTTTGGAAGGTACGTGCGTTTATTTTATACGTACGTAATTAATTTTTAGTTACGTAGTTTACCTACATAGCTTTATTTCTATGGTAAAACAGTCAAACCTCATGTTTCTTCTTCAAACAGCTATGGAAGGCAAGGCAGTACTTCATATGAAGTTACAGCAATTTATATGAAGTTAAAAATATGTCATTCTAATTTAGTGCCGAAAATTCCTTACGTATTAAATCGATATTTGTGGCCATGCTTGAGACAAGTCTAGGTACTATTTGTATAAAAAATTTAGCATTTGAGTCAACGTAGTGCTTTTGAAGTTTACGAACCCAAAATAAAATAGTTTTTATTGCCACATAACCTCAATGTTTTCTTCACATAGTTCATGGACCTTTAACTACTTTTGTGTTACAAAGTCAAAATTAATGACGTGAGTTTATTCAATTTAATGTATGAATATGTACGCCTTTGACAAGTTTAAACAAACAAGTAGAGACCTTTTTTATATCTTAATTCAAAGTCCTGACTGACTGATATATCAACGCACGGCCTAAACCACTGGTCCTAGAGACATGAAATTTGTAGGGTGTGTTCTTTGTGAAGAGTAGGTGGAAACCTACTCTCCACAAAGGTATATGAAGGGGTATCGAAAGAAAAAAGTTTTTCGAAATTCCACCCCTAAGAGGGTGAATGGGGAGGGTAAAATTTCACGCGGGCGAAGTCGCGGATAGAAGCTAGTATCTTATAAAAACTAAAGTTACCATAATTTAGATAATATTTTCTTGAAGTTGTTTGCCAAATACGTTGCGAGCTTCATTTGTTTTATCTTGAAAAACTAATTTGACCACTTTTACGTTGTCGCTGAAGCAAGAATATGTTACTGTCGTAATCATCGAACGCGAATGGCAATTTAAAACATATTTAGCATGAAAATAGACGTTACAGAGCGCACAAAGACGAAATAACGAGGAGGGGCTCTCTCCCCATTCTTGAGAACCCCTCACATAAAAATGGAATTATTTTTGACAGGTTCTAAACCTTATTTTCGAAATCGATGAAGCCGTTACCAAAGATCTATTCAAATTCAATAGAATGATAATCTTGAAAATGTAAATTCACTTAGCGTTGCATTTTGTATTGAATCTTTCGTTCAATATTGACAACAAACAAAGAATAAACGTTATATTTTTCTATTTCATTTTTCAACTAAGCGACGGCACTATAATCTTCTTATCTGACCTTTTCTTTGTTTTGAAGTGTTCTAGGGTTCGTGTTCGATAAAGGCTTTGTACGTATAAAGGCCAGGGGTTGATAATCCATATCAGTTTGTGTGCGACCAAAGGGATCGTTAACATAGGCACACACATACATCTATATCTATTATTATATAATATTTTTGATAAAAGTAATTGATACGAGGAACGAGCCTGATACCGAAAATATCGTTTTTAGAATTTTGCCCGTTTGTCTGAAACGACCAATCGAATTTTGATGAAATTTTGCTCACAGATAGTTTATAGCTTGGATTAACACAAGGGGCACTTTTAATCGGGATTTTTTCTGACATCCTACGGCGTTGCCTTGGGCAAATGCTAGTACCTAGTATAAAAAACGAGTACATTACTTTGTTTGTGCATGTGTGCGTTTTCATGGAACAAGGAAAATGTGACGGTATCGATTTTGAAACATGATATGCATTTTTAAGGTGCTCCTTGGCTTTGGCCCCATTACTTTACCAAAAAAGGAATATTTCAGAATTCATTAGACGCCACGTACTGAATTTAATGATTTCTTTTCTAACGCTGTAGGACGGCTTTGAAGACAAGCAGTTTGTTGTTTGTTTTTATACTTGTGTCTTGAACAAGAGTGTCAATTTTCTTTGTTTGAAGTATGGAAACAACGGCAGACAAAATATACGTACAAACATCTGCCCAGAGATTATGCCTATACTAATTATATTATTCCAGCTATGTTCAGTATTACAATAAAGGCTGCATGGCGTGACATGAACACGGCAAAAATATTCCCAAAAAGAAGTGCGTGCAAATTAGTGAAAAAAAAAAAAAAAAACACGAAATACATTTCCGACTCGCGGCGCGGAAATAGATTTTAAAACAGCAACACTCGCGGTGGCCTGTCGAATGAATCATGCTGCAATGATACCCCATCCCGTGATTTCCCTCCAGAGAAGCCATCAAGTTTGAAGTAAATCTGCGATATCTCTCGTAATGTCTCCCTTGGCGTACCAACCGAACTCGCTGACCGTAAAATTGTAAAAACTACCATAAATCTTTGCCTTTTACTTCGTTTTTTAGCAAAGGGAAATCAAGTGGAGGTGGCCACACAAAATAGATGTATATCGTTTTGCAGTTGGTTTTGGTCCGGGACTCATGGTGACCCGTGGTTGCCCGGGATATATAAATTGTTGGCAGTGACATATTTGCTGCAGGTACGACCCTCATCTTAGGACAAAGTATTCAGTGATTTTCTTTGAATTTTCAAAATGAAAACTCTTTTCAATAAAATAAAATCTACATGTAAAGATCTGAATCTATAATTAATAACAGAGTTGATTAAAATCTTTTGCGGTTTATCAGATACAGCCCGCTACAAGGCACAAAGTTTCTTCTATGTTTGTAACTTTATTTTATTTTTTGTTATAGCGGCAATTTTCACAGTGTGTGTAAAAATTTCAACTTTCTACCTAGTATGGTTCATGAGATACAGCACGCTAACAGACAGACGGGCGGACGGACGGACAGCGGAGGCCACGTAATAGGGTTCCGTCGGCACCTTTTGCGCACGGAGCCTTAAAAAGAAACATCTAGGTACCGATTTTCAAAATAAATTGTGAAATAAATAAAGCCCTATTTACACGCCTCATATTTAAATGGAATGCGTACTTTAGTCATATTACCATAAGGGCTTAGTTAAATTGAAAACTAAAATCTATAAACAAACGCTTTTAACACGAAAATACCGTTATATAATAAATTACGATTTCAGGCATTCATTTCAAGTCTGGCTGAATTTTAATTAAATTAAGACTAGATTAAGCTTGAGTACAATTCGCAAAAACTGAAGGATAAAGATTTCGGTAGCTATTTACTGAATCCCTGATATTCTGTTGTATTTTCTCTTAACTTGGATAGTTTGACTCGGTCTGACAGGTTCAGTCAGCTCATCGAAGTAGGTACTAGACTTTCTTGGAAGTTTACAACGATGCTAAACATCAAGGCTCTATTCTCTTCAATTGTTCATTTTTGGTTATATTTGGACACTGGCAGTGAGTTTGAGGTACGTTTAAAAATATGTAGGGTCAAAATATGTAGCTCGTGAAACTCCGTGCACGTGATCGGTATCGATATCTAAACATGATGAAACAAGAAAATAAATTAATTTATTTCTAACTAGCGGACCCGCCCCGGCTTCGCACGGGTGCAATGCTGATCACTACATAGTGTAAAACACAGTCGCTTTCCGCTGTCTGTCTGTCCCTATGTATGCTTAGATCTTTAAAACTGCGCAACGGATTTTGATGCGGTTTTTTTTTTTAATAGATACAGTGACTCAAGAGAAAGGTTTATATGTATAATACATGCATAATATAGTAGAGAAACACTGATAATTTTAGAGTCATTGTTTCTCGTAAAAAGTATAGGATAAAAAATGGTTATTGTGGGTTATCCCTAAGAGATAGACATATACCATCGCAAACTTTTTTGTAGACCTTTTAATGTGTACAATACTGTAGTACATTATTTTGATCTATCTCGTAGGGCTCAGCCAGCGTTTGCAATTTAAGCGGCAAAAAAAGTGTTTATTTACGACATCACATTAGAAATCTCAAAAATTATCGGTGTTTCTCTACTATATTATGTATGTATTATACATATAAACCTTCCTCTTGAATCACTCTATTTATTAAAAAAAACCGCATAAAAATCCGTTGCGAAGTTTTAAAGATCTAAGCATACATAGGGGCAGACAGCGGGAAGCGACTTTGTTTTATACTATGTAGTGATTTAGTATTAAATAGCCTTCAAGAATGGCGATTCTTAAATGTATCTTCCCACTTACGTACGACGAACCTGGGCAATTATCAATATCAATATTATTGTTGACTCATTAACATTGTAACCACCCCATCGTGTCATAATTGTCACATTTTCACAACAGGTGCTGTTTTTATAAAGCAGAAAACTACTGCAAAAACGTAAAAAAATGTCAGATTATCGGATTGCCGCCTATCGCCTGTCAACTGTCTCTCTTATTAAACAGGGCCTCAAGGCTCACTCAAAAGATCGTGTCATTTTCGTATCATGACATTTGACGATGGACCCCATTCAGCTTAGTTAAGTTACTGAAAGAAGATTATCTTAACACAAGCATACATAAACTCACACCTTCTTCCCACTCTTCCCAGAGGGGTTCGCAGAAACTACACAACGCAACCTGCTACGAGCCTTAAATACTCCTTTTGCCTCGTTTACGTCCATACATCTGGTCATACACACACTCCGGCTGCGATTACTACGCACCTGACCCTTCTGAAGAACATCACCCATAAGGTCACTATAATAAGTCCTCCTAGGGCGTCCCCTCCCGGGCTTAAGACAATATTGTCTTAATAACAGTTTCTTAAAGGCAACGAACTTCACAGCTAATTTTACACTGTTTTCCAATAAACTAAATAATGCAAGGTGTATAGGAATCAAAGCGTGAAACTTGGCCATTATTGCCCGTGTCAGACTAAATTAGCAGTTTGATGGCTCAGGCTAAGTTAATTACAGTTTTAGCGCTTCACTTTTATTATTGTCTGCAGCTTTTGAATGGTTTTACTTCAGAATTGCTAACGAGTAACCTTACCTCCGTATTGATCGGGTCATTGCTCTATCTACCTTATTATTTTAATTTTAAGTTGTGGTATTGCTGTTTAGGAAGAAGATCTGGAGAGAAATCCCTTGAGCAGTAAGCGGTCGGATAAATTACTGTTTTTTTTTTAATTTTATTAAAATTGGTCTATGTCTTTGTTACTATACCTTTAATAATTCTTGAGAATCCATTATACTAAGTACGTAGATTAATGAACCATTTGCTACAAGTTTTAATACTATTTTTTTTATTTATTTTTTACAAGCGACCTAAACGTAACCTAAATTCGATCGATTTTTTAATAGAAAATACAACTATTCTAAAACGTTTTGCTTTAAACTTTAGCGACAAGCACAATTAGCCACCGATTAATGAATAAAGTCTTACAACTAAATAAGTATTTTGTACGAAAGTAGTATTTTCAAACTTGTTCGTATTTACTTGGCGTACCTATACTCTACGCATTTTTTTGAGCTTGGCCCAATAATCGCACAGTGAAAACAGCCAAAAAGGTTCTTTAAAGCAATTCAATGTAGTACCTAGACCCTGGACCCAAAATTCGGGACATCTGCAGCCACTTTAACGTCGCAGTTGACTTTGCTATTTGTATTAGTCTACGACCACACACCCGCACCGTACTAACTTACTGTTAGCTGACTAGCTCACTGACTTATCTACTTACGAGTTAGCTAAGTCTAAATTAGCTTACAGCGTAGCCACAGAGTACATATAGGTAGCAGTTGTGCAATTACTTATGGATGTACTGTGGATTCTGTGATTAAATACGTACGCTGTGTCTTGAGCTAGGTATTAGAACACTTCTCTGATTATATTATAAATACGTTATTTCAGGAAAGGTCCCATTTGATTTATGATCGTTTTATAGATCTTCAATTAGACTTGTCGTATGCTGCCGGAATGTAGATCGCCCTCCAAAATAATTCGTTATTATCGCACTCGCGCGCAGAATATATGTAATAATATATAATCACCACCCTTGGTTGACTGGTAGAGAATGCCTAAGGAATTAAGTCCGCCTTTGTACCTTTTGTGCGAAAAGTATAAATAAATAAATATCTTTTATCATAATACATCCCTTACGAAAAATACGCTCATTGACGAGGAGTTGCGGACACCAGCCCGTAATACCTATTACTCGCGCGCAGTCGCGTACCATATTCCGCGGCGATGTGTCCGAATATACAGGCTGGCGGGAACATCGAAGAGCAAACTGCAACCATGAATTTAGCACATGATTCTAAATTTACACCCTAATGTAGAAAATTTTCGTCAGTTAAAAAAAAAACAGCTTTTTCATACAAATTGTAGTACCTAAGTACCTCAGAAAACACGTTCATTCGTAGATCCTCGATAGTCGTTACGGGTAGTCAGAAGCCCGAAAGTCTGACAACCAGTGTTACCGAGAGGTATCGTGGTAAGGGGTGTCGGGTACCCAGTAACTGGGTTGTGGAAATCAGATAGGCAGTCGCTCCATGTAAAATACTGGTATTCAGCTGTATCCGGCTAGACTGGAAGCCGACCCCAACACAGTTGGGAAAAGGCTAGGCAGATGATGATGGTAATATAATAATATAATATAATATAATATAATATCAATACCTACGCGGTCAAAATGTATGATTCATAAATTTTGACCGCGTAGGTATTAAAATTTTCCAGAATCATGTACTGAATCCATAGTTACCAGTTGCACGTCGATATTTTTGCCATAATATAGAATATACGAAAAGTTGAAGGTACAATTCCGTAGATACCGAACTCGCAGTAGCGTTTTCATAGAGTTACATAGTAGTGTCACTGCGGTCTGTCAATACGGTCGGGCGGATTTGCAGCTGCGGTTTGCGGTCTGCTGTCGCCTTCGGAATAGTTCCTTTAAGGTGTTTGCGAACACGAAATGTTATCTTATCAATAATTTTATTGCCAAAGAACAAGAATGGGACAAAAAATCATAGTAAGGTAGGCTCTTTTCATCAAGTTTAAAAAATATATTATTGATATCATTTATTTATTTATTTATTTTATTATTTATGTACACACAGTAAAAACATATGGATATGACATAGTAATAATTTAAGTACAAAGATACTGCTTATTTCTTAAGAATTTTTTTCCAGCAGACCTGCGAATGGAGAAGTCAAAAAGAAATGTAGACAATAGTGTGCGAGAACATGAAGAGAAAAATATGAAAGTGTGAAGTCTAAAAGTAACATATTAAATACAGGTTGAAATTGAAAACATGCGACAAATCGAAATGAGAGATTGTACTCATCATTGTGAACAACTTTTACTATGAGATAAAACCTGAAATCGCGAAAAAAATCAGCTGTTCCCTACATTTATGTTCGCATAACTCGTCAAAATGTAGGGAAAAGCTGATTTTTTTTTTCGCAATTTCAGGTTTGGTCCCATGGTAAAAGTTGTTCATAATGATGAGTACAATCTCTCATTTCGATTTGTCGCATGTTTTTAATTTCACCCTGTATACCTACACATATAATGCGAAAATTAACATAAGTATACTTAAATAAATACATAATGCTAAAATATACATACACATATCATTGTTCATTTGATCTTCTTCTTAGCGTGTTGATAGCAATATAAATGGAATCGCCCCAGAATTCGGCTACTTGTTTGGCGCGCTCACCAGCATTCATCAGTTCCTGTAGCGTACAGCTGACATGACACGATATTAAGCATCCCATAGTTTGTCAAACAGCACCACATACCAGAGTCATCTATGTATCTCCACTTAAACAGATTTTCTTCGGCCAACCTGGTTCCGGAGTCTGTTTAAAGACTTCCAGATTATCATTCACATTTGACATCTGTCAATCAGCACGACACACCAAAATTTTCCGTTTTTACTATTTTAATGCTTTTATTTTGAAAAATTAATTGTATCTCAAAAAAATCGCAAAGAATGTGCGCGATTTGGATGGAGTAATGGCACTATTGAGCTAACGCTGTGTGAGCGTGCGTGTTCCATCGCCGCCCGTTCGATGTCCACCACACACAGGATGGATGGGAAGCAGCACATTAAGTAATTTTTTGCTCCGTTGGTGTAATTGCTATATGGCGTTCCAGTAGGAGGATAAATAAATAAATAAATAAATTATCCAAGTAACTCATGTCCAGGTTCGGGAGATCTTTAGCGGGTGGAACTAATAGTTTGGGTTGGATCGAATGGTGGGTTCATTTGATTATACAATTGTAGGTACATGAGGGATTTTGAAATTCTCAAATAGAAACCGGATACAATATGTAATGCATATTCTACATATTGTTTCAGTTCCACGGATTATTTGTAGGGATGAAAACGTAACCTGAAACCATACAATACAGGTACCAAAACAGAATACAATGACACATTAACAATGGTTCCTATAATTATAGCACTAAACTGAGTTCAGAAAATTGGACGTTGATAATAGTTGAAGATTTGACAATTAATATCGATACCCTTGCGCCTTCTCATGTTCCTATCACGACGGGCTACACTGGCGCCGCTGCTGCGGCTGCTGAGACCCTCAAACGGCCTTACCTTATGGCCTTACCTTATGGGTAACTACAACTTTGTGCCGTTTGGTCGAAACGCTCGGATCATGAGGCCCGAGTGCGCGTCTCATTTTTGAGGAACATTCTCGCCGACTGGTCGATACTTCACGAGATCAGCTGGCTCGTTTTTAGCTTAGGAATCAGCATTGGCATTCAAAGTGGCAATGCTGCCAGTCTTCTGGGCACGTCTCCAGATGACAGCGATGCGGCCGAGTACTTCGACGCCTAAGTGTCCTTTAGTTTTTGTAATTAATTTATATATTTAGCTAATTAGTTATTTCGTCTAGTACTTAATGTGCAGCATGTGTAGTGAATGTTAGTTATCTATACATACAATAAAGCAACTATAGGTACCTACCTACCTACTAAAATTTTTATTAAATCATGTAAGCTATTTTGGCTTTCTGAAATCTAATTTAACCCAAATCGGAAATTATAAATATGTCGTTTATTGAGACCGTCCACAGCCTAGCATAAAACGCTACACAGATTCTTAATAACAATGACGAGAAAATCGGCTTACAGACGTCGCAATTGAAAGTTGCTCAATCACTTCGAATATTAGCTGCGCGGGCAACTTTTTAATGAAACCAGGGCTCAACCGAAAAATACTTCAAACCTCAAACACGCAAAGCAGAACTACGAGACTGGAATAATGTTTGGGACAGAAAAAGTTTACGCTTTGAACTCTACCGAGGGTAAGTGTTTTGCATTTCGACCCACGCAGCCTGCATACCAATGCGTAAAAGGATTGATGTTTGCAAAGCTACAGAAAAAAAATATCCAATCTTTACCTAACTAGTGGCTGTGAGTGACTCTGACATGTTTGTGTTGGGGCACTTTAGTTTTCATACTGGGGCTTTTACGAGGTATACATACGTTTATGGTTAAGCCGTTGGTCCCGGCTGTCATTCGTGGATCTTTGACAGTCGTTACGGGTAGTCAGAAGCCCGAAAGTCTGACAAGCAGTCTTATCAAGGGGTATCGTATTACCCAGTAACTGGGTTGTGGATGTCAGATAGGCAGTCGCTCCATGTAAAATACTGGTATTCAGCTGCATCCGGTTAGACTGGAAGCCGACCCCAACGTAGTTGGGAAAAGGCTAGGCAGATGTTAACACATACGTTTATCTAAAGAGAGTAACGTTACGTATGCAATCAAGGTGAGATTGATACTAAGTATTGATAACTTATTGTAACTATTAAAATGAAAACTAATTTATATATAGTAATACTAGTAATAAAGCTGAAGAGTTTGTTTGTTTGAACGCGCTAATCTCTGGAACTATCAGTTGGATTTAAGAAAATGTTTTTGCGTTTGATAACCAAATTATTGAGGAATGCTATAGACTTAAAATCTATATTGAGGAATGCTATAGACTTATTACTCTTAAGAGCCGAGTAAAAATAAAAAAAAGTCAGAAAAACGCTGAGTGAAAACGAAGTAATAGCGTGTGTAGGCGATGCGATGCGACGGGGTCGGGGGAACAAGAAATTTCCCACGGACAAAACCACGGACAGAAGCTAGTAGAAATAATAAAATCATTCATGACTTTCATGTTTTAAAAACCAGCAGCTGTTGTAAAAAAAACCGAAACTCACTTAGTAGATCTATGTTTATGTGGTGGTACCTAATATTCATCTACGTTGCAGACATAAAAATATGGGCAGCATTATAAACTCTGATTTTATCTCCACAGCTTTTCCACCACCAAACTACGGAAAGATGGTGCCCAATAGATTCTTTATGACGATACGTAAAGAAAAAGTGGCTATTATTAAAGCAGCAGGAAACGAAAGTTTGGGGCAACTTTTGTAGGGAGATCCGACGCTTTAGATGTCTTTGAAAAAAACTTTCTTGCTACGTCCGATAAAATGTTTCGTACGCATGTAATCCCTAAAAATTCTCTGTGATTTGTCTCTACCGTGATAAAGAAAAGGTTTCAAGAAATTCTTCGGATGCAGTTACGTCTTATCTATTTTCAAGATTTGATGGGAAATTCTGTTTGTCACCTTGTTTGTTTAAGTATTTGTTAGAATGTGATTTCGCTGTTCCGTGATAAGTATTAAAATGCAAATTGCAACATTAAACTGAAGAATAGCTAAGGCTATCACTATGTTTTGAAGTTTCATTTTATATTATGTATGGTGCGTAAGTAAAAGAGTAGCGGTGACCCAGTGGTATCGATCGTGACCTAAGAGTTGTAGGTCCTAAGTTCGAACCTAAACAAGCGCTTTACTTTGTGTAAGCTATTGCTTCACCACTGATATGAAAACGGGGAAGGAAAACATCGTGAGGAAACCGGTCCTGTAACCAAAACTTCGAAGACAAGTGACATCTACCAACCAACCAAGAGCACGAGTGGTTGCTCACTCCCTCTCACCGTGAGGAGGCCTGTATCCCAGTAGTGGGAAAATTATAGGACGATAATGCATGGTGCGAAACGTCCAAATTATTATGGATCGGTTGTAAAAATCAGGGATAACAAATTTTGACCTTTCTTTATTTTCAGTTTCGTTATTTTTAGTTTCGTTATTTACGTTATATTTGAAAGACTGGTTTTCAATTCAAATTCTCCACTTTACCTCACAGACGATATTCCTTTTTTTTTGTCAAATTTTACGTTTGTACAAACTAATCAAGGCCCGAGATTTCAACAGAATGTAAAACAATGGATGAAAATTATCCCTCGTAGAGGACGTCTTGAAACTCATTTTCAAAGACAGTCTTTTAAATTACATCATAAAATATTAGAGGGACTTTGTGCTTGAATAAAGTCGGCGAAACAATTAAGGAAGTGTAATAAGGCTTTTCCATTTGCATAACAAATTTTAAAAGGTGCTTTTGGAAAAAATATCGCTGTAAATCCTTTGACAAATCAACCGTTTTCTAGGCGATTATTATTTTTAACCCGTCTTCCTGCGCAGAAGTGGTATATTGGTATTCTGTAAATTTGTATATATGTAGATAGATAAAATAATTATATAAAATATTTAACGGAACGAACTATTTATACGAGGTACTAAATTAAAATGACTAACTAAATAGACAAATAAATTAAAAACAAACCTTTTGATAGTGTGTGTCCAAAGGGTTTTTTATTGTATAAGTACCAAAATACAAAGTAAAATGGTACTTATAACTACTACATAAGGAAAGTGTAGGGGTAATCGTGATTTCATCCATTTTGGAGGAACTAAATAATAAAAAAGGAAGTCGTTTGGAAATCTCGGATATCATTCTATCATAGTTATGTCCAATAAAAATCTGTCAATATCGTCCTTTTCCATCGTGAACCCGTCTGGAAAAAATAACCGTTATTATTTTCAACCCCTCAAACGCTACGATATTTTTCTTACGAAACAACGTTAAAAATATACAATGTTTTTCGCTACCAAGGCGATGCACATTACCCATCATTATTTTAAAAGCTGTCTGGCTTTGGAGGAGGCGCGAGTGTTTCGGACTCCCCTATACACGTGTCGGTTGATTGATTCGGTGCTCGAGATACCGTCCTTTAGATACAGGATGCTCTATTGTAGCCTTGAAGTATTAATGTGTCTATAGATTGCGCATTCGGAAGTCCGTGGCAGTACAGATAGGGGATTGATTAATAACTATTTCACGAGTGTGGTTGACAGACTTTTAAGCGATGGATAATATTGTTGAATATTTTAATGTAACTTATGTCCGTAATCATAATTGGAGTGAATACATAACATTATTTTTAGTACATGCGAAACCCGAAACACGTGTCTAGTATTTTTATGTAAAGAACTTATGTACAAAATTTCAAAACTGTATCATGAAAAATCACAAAGTTATAAGCTTGTTATGTTACCTGGATGTCCGTACAAAAAGTTAGTTACCACTTAACACGCGCCGCCGGCCGCCCAGCTGTGACCTGTGTTGTGCGCATTTGATTGCGGATAAAGAGTGTAAAAATTATTGGAATCGATTTTGTTACTTATTCTGAACAAACTATATTCAGGTTTACAATATACTAAAAATAATGTTATATATTCACTATTAAAACCGATATATGAACAAAGTATCTGCAACCACATCAGGCCTTTTTCTTAATTTTAGTAATTTAAAGAAATAGAGATACTTATATACTAGAAAAGGCCAGAAGAGTTCTATTATTCTATAATATCAGTTCAAGGTTTGTTCTTCTTCATGAAACAATGAATATTGTTTGATTGCAAACAAAACGTTATAATATAAAGGCACGTTAAAATATTTCCTCTTACAAGCTCTAAAAACCATAATTCTGAGAAATTTTTCTCAAGTATTTTTTAAAAACGTCGTAGACCTTACGAATTCTCGTTTGACCGAAACAATTTACGAATAGGGGATTATTAACCTTTTTTGACAGAAGAGAGCCAGCTTGTCTTATTAATACCCCAAAGCCTCTATAATGTTGCAGTGTCGTGTTGTCCGAAGAGCCCTGTGTGCCTGGAGTGTCTTGTCCGTGAAGTTGACAAATGCCGTTGGCACGCTAGGTGTTTGCCGACGCCCCTTGATGTTAGGACGCGACGCCGACACTATCTGATATATACCTCGGGAGTAAGATGTTGGGCGGTGGGTTTAAATATTGTTTTTAGGAAAGAAAACATGTTCAGGTATTTTCAATAATAATGTTGAGTGTGATTAAAGTAGAAAAAAAAGGTTTCATTGAAATTATTGCTTAGGAAGGTGAATTATTTCTTTTATAATATTTTAGTTGCCAACAGCAACTAAAATATTATAAAAGAAATAATTCTACGAAGAAATATATAAAATAGTTACGAGAAAATAATCTCCTTATTTAGAAATGTATTTGCTTGCCAAGAGAGAAACTTGAACTTAAAGAAAACCTATTTTGTTTCCAAGCATTAATATTGTTACATAAGATACATAATAATTAGCCTCTTTGAATCTCGGGCTTGACCCAGTGCGGGTCAAGTTTCTTCGAATTGTGTTTCTAGGATATACCGGTTTCCTCGCGATGGTTTTCTTCGACGTTTTGAGAGCAGTGGTGAAGAAATCATTTAGAAAGAAAGAAATAAAGAAAAAACGTTTATTCTGCACAAACAAAACGCACGTTACAAATAAAAAACAAAATAATAATGAAAAATAAAAAAATAAAAAGACTTAAAATATACAACGTAGCCAAAAGCAACTCAAGCCAGATGTCAGGGCCAGGGACCAAAAACAAAAAAAAAACTACTTTTTTAACAAACAATAATAATAATAAGTATAATAAGCCGTGCGTCTTACATGTGTGCCATGCGTGCGTCGCATCTGTGCAAGAACAGGTCGTTACTCAGCAAAATGCTGTGACTGCGGCCGAACCTATCGTCAACAGCGCTGATTTTCAGCAACTACCTCTAGAATGACGTAATGACGTCCCACTGTGTGACATAATAAATCGGGTAAGTCTAGTTTTTCGCAGAAATAAGTGTGATCTAGCTGAACATGTACTTATAAATAATATAAAGACAAATATAATTCTGTATTTATGCGTAACTCTTATAGTAAATTAAAAAAAATAATACATAAACTAAAAAAACAGAAATAGATGCTGTGTACAGTGTGGTGTGTTACTGTTATTTACACAAAGTAAAGCGCCTGCCTGGGTTTGAACTGACGACCGATAATTTGACAGTCGGAGCCGTTACCGCTGGGGCACCACTGCTCGCTTTATATCATTACTAGCAACAAAATCTTAGATATTAGTTAAAACTGTAATAAGTACGAAGTTAAAGAAATCCTCAGTGGAATCAAATCTTTCTTCGTTCGAAATAAAGCTTAAAACTGATCAAGCACAAATTACAGTGATTGATTTACGAGGTACCTACCATGACAGGAAATAAATTATTGCCAGAGAGTTTTTCTAAGATAAAAGATTTTAAATTATAGAAAGTAATGCTATCAAGTCGAGCTTTTAAGATTGGTGTGCCTACGGTTTTGTCTTGACAAATTAATGATGGTAGGATATGCTTAATAAAAAATAAATTCATTTATTTTTTATATCAATTGCTTGTTTTTTTATTTTATTTTAGTAGAAATCTTATAGATTGTAATTTATTTTCGGGTTACTGGAGAGTTTTGACATCTTTCCAGCTCAAATGCGGTTCATTTCGGTTTAAAAAAAATGCTTCATCATCATCGTCATTTGAGCCGTAAAACGTCCACTACTGGGCACAGGCTCTCCAGAGCAACGCCACTTGGATCTGTTCTGTGCTTCCTGCATCCAGCGGATTCCTGTGGCTTTCACAAGGTTGTTGGTTTACTTCGTGGAAGGCCTCACTACGGAAACTTTCGGCCCCATCGGCCATCGGTTCTGTATGCATGCAATATGCCCTGGCCACTGCCACTTAAGGTCGACAATTCTTTGGGGTATGCCGGTTTCCTTGGTTCTCCTGCGGATCTCGATTCGATCACATAGGAAAACTCCAAGCATAGCCCAAAATATGCTTACTCTCAGCCAGTGAATCTGCCTAGCCTTATCCCAACTATGTCAGGGTCGGCTTCCAGTCTAACCGGATGCACCTAAATACCAGTATTTTACAGGGAGCGACTGCTCAGTTGACCTCCACAACCCAGTTACTGGGTACCCGACACCCCTTAATAAAGACTGATTGTCAGACTTTTGGGCTTCTGACTACCTGTAACGACTGTCAAATATCTATAAATCCCAGCCAGGACCAATGGTTGAACGTACTTTCCGAGGTACGGAGAAGTTTCGGTATGTAATGGATGATCACCCATCCATGAACCGACCGCGACAAGCGTAGCTTAACCTTCGATCGATGCGTGCGGCTGTTATCTGTTGGCCCCGAGCCCCTCAAAACACTTTATAAAAAAAGACAGATGTGTAAGCTCAAGAATTCTTCCAGTTATATCTTCGCTTACAGAAAATTGAAATTATAATCCATTCAATAATAAATAATCGTAAAAATATTTTATAAAGCCACTAAAGTGTTCACAAATACCTGAACTATTTGTAAGAATAAAATTCTGTATAAGTTGTACCGCCTTTCATCCATCTGCCAAAGGAAATCATGTCTGATGCAATATATTGAATATCTGTATCCTACATATCTCAACCGAGATTTGATATAAAAATCTTAAATTGAGTAGGAAGTAGGTACATCAAAGCTTTGACATAGAATCTAGTATTATGTACTTTTGTCATATTTGGATGAGAATGTAAGCCCTTTTAACGAAATTAAGTAATATAAATGGTTTTGTAAGTGGAATTTCGCATAATAACGTTTTTGTAAGGAAGTGGAAGCGCCAGGGTACCTCGCGACCCGCAAAATTCAATTTTTCTTTCTTTTTTTTTTTAAAGCAGTACAGTGTCATGTTGAACGTTGATAAATAATATGATTTGCGACCGTAACAAATATGACTTTACACAATTATAATGATTAAAATCATTAATATAACCCTCAAAGTTCGATAAGGTTAGTAATTTCGGTTAGGTAGGGAAGTTAGGTAAGTGATAATGTGAATTTTAATGAGAAGAGATTCGCAGAAGAACCAAGATAACAGATTCAGCCCGAAGAATCGCCATACTTATGTGACAGTAGGCAGGGCACGTTGCTCGAAGAGCAGATGGCCGATGGAGCCGAAAGGTTCTGCAGTGGCAACCGTGTACGTGGAAGACGTGGCGTTGGAAGGCCTCCCACCAGGTGGACAGATGAACTTGAGGAGTTCGCAGGAATCCGCTGAAGGTAGGAAGCACAAAACCGGTCGATGTATCCAGCAGGGGACATCTATCGGTTGAAATGATCAAAATCAAAAGTTTTTATTACTAATTAATAATGACTCGACGAGATTGAATTGCTCGTTCAAACCATCCTTATTGTATTTCCATCATCACCATTTCAGCTGAAAGACATCCACTTCTGGATAAGCATCACCACAACGGTTACTCCTGTGCTGCCCCCAATGGATTCCTGAAGCCTTCACCAGGTTGTCCAGCATTATTTTAAATGATTTTCATAAATTCTTAGTTACTTTATAACAATAATTTGCTTTAGCCCGCGATTTGGACCCACGGGAACGTACTACCGGGATAAAAGTAATATATTTGTTAATCCACCTTTATTTTTTATCCAGGTTGTCGACTGATCCAAGGTAATGATGAGCCTGTATGGATTAAACCGGGAATATTTGAATATTTCAGGGCGACATTTTGAGTCCAGTTTTGCTCTGCTTGGCCCTGAATCCTCTAAGCATACTACTTTAGGATTCAGGTCTAGGCTATCGGTTGAGGAGAGGTGGCCAGGTCATATCTCACCTCCTCTACATGTATGATTTGAAACTCTTGGCCTCCAACAAATTGCGTCTGATGGAGCTACTGAAGCTAACAGAAACTTTCAGTAGTGCCATCAGGATGTAATTTGGTGTGGACAAATTTGCAGTGATGCATGTAAAGCGAGGGGAGATTATGGAATCCGAGAGAACTCAACTCTCGGATTCCATAAACCTTAGATTCCTCTCCTCATCTCTCCTTCTATCAGGCTTTTCATGAGCCAGGTGTAGACTTCTTAACTTCCGTATTCTAGCTACGTTTTGGAGAACTTTTCGGGGAAACTGAAGGTTTCGTCTGTACAATTACTAATTAGTATCACAATATCCATGTATAATTATTTTTGGAGCCAAAAAGTAAATGAATAATTATAGTACTTCCCACCAAGCTATTGTCATAACTAAAACTAGTTAAACCCGGCTAAAGTTAACAAAACATCTATTGTTTACAATTTAGTAACAAAACAATAGTTCAATGGTATTACAGGACTGCTGTTTTTGCTTCAAATATTTGAACAAGTGCAGCTGTGAACAATAAAACTCTCTCTATAAAATTATTATTTTGCTATTATATTAGCTGTTCTATAGAGAGCTAGTTTCAGTCCCATAAGTGGTAGCATAAAATTAATGTATGTGTATCTTTGTTTGTACTACATACATCGTAGTACGTAGGAATGAATTATCTTTTTGTCTACTTTCCAGGAATGTAAAGAAAAGTGCTGTGGAGACGTTCTGCGTTCTCTGAATGCAAACATACGACATACGTTTCATACTCGAAGTAGTGGTAATATTATTAATGTAATAAGCACTCGATACCAAGTAGGTTACCCTATCTATGTTATATTTCATTATTTTCTCGACATAAGTCGGGTTGAGGAGGAAACCATATTGCAGTATGGCTTCCTACCAAAAGTTCTAAAGATAACGTGTTAAAACTTTTTTTAAGGTTACATATTGCTGCGTTCTTAAATTAAAACCATACGTAAACCAAAAATACACACCATACAACATTATACATGCCATAAATGACAAAATACAATAGAATATTTTTCACAAGCCTCCACCGATTTAGATTCCACGTCTGTTTACAGCCTCGGCAACATAAAAGTACATAATGTACGAGTACCTATGTTCATATCACAGACTGTAGTGACGAGTGGCAGCGCACAAAACAAAGAAGAGGTGTCATGTTAAAACTCAAGTGAAATGTATTATTCAGTTCCTGCTTTACAAAGACAATTCGGCTTTTGTTTGAGACTGACACGAAACTGAGATCATGCGAGACGGGCTCACATATTACTTACTTTATATGCGGCATACGGAATTTGATAAAATATGCTATGTATATTATCTATGTATGGCGTTTCAACCCTTTTAGAGGTTCAAGTGTTATTTGCTAGAGATTTAGGTGCTATGAATGGCAGGTTATTGTTTTGCGTTATATTATAAAGAAGAGCGATCTATGGTCGGAGTCTCTTTGAAGTATAAAATCAGGAATGAAATTATACGGAAAAGAACCGGAATTATCGACATAGCTTGCAGAGTAAGCAAACTGAAGTGGCAGTGGGCTGGCCATGTTTGTCGAAGGCCCAACGCCTGGTGGAGTAGACGAGGCCTGGAGTAGAGATCGCGTATCGGCAAGCGTAGTGTGGGACACCCCCTAGCTAGATAGACTGACAACCTGAAGAAGGTGGCTGGGGCAGATTAGATGCGGAAGCCGGAGGACAGGGTGTTGTGGCGCGGCCAGAGAGAGACCCATGTCCAGCAATTGATTGATTGATTGATATTATATTGGGTGTACCGGAAAGTTCTGTCAGTTTTGGTAGAACATAGAAATTTTCCGAATTTTTCTCTATACCGTATACGTTAAAAGTATTGAATAATATTGCGTCATAATTTCTGAGTTACGGACTATAAATACACGTATTGCGCAATAATTTGTCATTCAATTCTGAGTAGCCGCAGTGTCAAAATGAGTGCCAACGATAAAGTTCATTTGAGGCATTGTATACTTTATGAGTTCCAGAAGGGAAATAACGCTGTTACAGCCTGTAGAAATTTGTGTAGTGTTTTTGGACTCGAGTGTGTATCTGAACGTGTAGTAGAAAATCAGGGACAATATGTAATTGATTATAATATAAATAATAGCTTTAAGAACTAACCACGAGTTTTATTTACAAAATAATACCATAGCGTCCATAGCCCAACTAAGTGGACCATTACATCTCGTACCTCTGAAGTTAATTTCAAATGACTAAATCATCATCGTCTGCCTAGCCTTTTCCCAACTATATTGGGGTCGGCTTCCAGTCTAACCTGATGTAGCTGAATACCAGTGTTTTACATGGAGCGACTGTCTATCTGACCTCCACAACCCAGTTACTGGGTAATACGATACCCCTAAGTAAGACTTGCTGTCATACTTTCGGGCTTCTGACTACCCGTAACGACTTTCAAATGATTAAATAATTTAGCCTGTATTGTTCAAACTGCTGAGACACAGACTTCTATGTGAGAAGCAGTGGGTCGCAATCAGATCCGGTGGCCTGTAAATTTTAAGGCGTTTGTGTTGCGAATACCAACTTGCTACCTGTATCAGGTAATGGACGAGAGCTTTTGGCCACAGGATGTGGTATTCCGACGCTTTCGCGGACAAGTGCCACCGGAGCGCACAAAGACTTAGTGCAACCAAGTGATACTAACATAGTTTTTAAGTTTTATTTACTAACACAATTGTTATATTGTTATATTATGTATACTTAAGTTAAGGTATTTGTCTATGGGTCTTTGTTACCTGAAAATAAATGGTTTTATTTATTATTATTATTGTAATGAAAACCACAAAATAAGTATGCCTACCGGTAACCTGACTGGTAAAATTATAGCGGAAGTCTGTCGTCATGCGTCATTCGTTGACGAATATTTTCTATGATTCCGTTCGAAACTCATGAATCCAAAATGAATCGGGAGAAGGGTTCACTCCGAAGTTCCGATATACGTTCTGGCCCGTATCTTAGTTGACTGACTTAAAAACTAAGCCACAATTTTATTTTACAAGAAATTGCTAAACGCAAGCAGATGTCATCATGGTCACGTAGACAGATTGACACCGAGCCAATGTTGGCACGAACACCACAAATCCTTGTTTTTAGTCCTTTTTTTCTTATATAAATTGAGGAGCGTCGGAACAAAAACCGATATGTCTTAATTACGACATTATTATTTTTTTATTTTTTTCTGTTACAAAATGTTTAATTATACACCCTTCAGGAAAGAAATCAATTAAAAAAAAGTTACATCCATCTTAAAAAAAATATCAAAATACTGTGGTCAAATCAAACCCGACAAATACATTTTTAAATTCAACATGTTCTTGTTGTTGGATTAAAAACCGATAATTCTTATTAAGTTTTACACAATTCAACAATGGTCGGTTCAAATTCAATTCAGTTCAATACCGACATATCCATTTTGGTTTCGTCAAAAACTGATATATCCAAATGATCGCGTCAAAAACCGATATATCCATACTTGTCCGCCAAGTATCTCCCTAAATTAAGTATCTACCCTCCGTCAAGTTTCACACATTTATCGATGTCACTTTAACTGCAAATTGACATGCTATAATTTTCCACTTTTGTAACATTAAAAAACTTACAAGCTTTTTTTTAATTTGTGAAAAATATGGTAAAGTCGATATATCGGTTTTCGTTCCGACGCTCCTCAATTATAATACAATGTCAGTAACAGCCGCATGGGTCGATCAATCAGTCATTCGTGGATATTTGGCAGTCGTTATGGGTCGTCAGAAGCCCGAAAGTCTGACAACCAGTCTTACCAAGGGGTATAGTATTATCCAGTTACTAGGTTGTGGAGGTCTGATAGGCAGTCATTCCATGTAAAATACTCACCAGCATCCGGTTAGACTGGAAGACGACCTCAATATAGTTGGAAAAAGGCTAGGCAGACGAGATACTACAATGTTAGTAACAAAGCAACATACATTATCCTCATATCTAATTTCTTTGAAATCAGCTTTGATGTAATTCACTAAACCCAAGATTTGCTTCGTATCAAGAATAACAATAATTTACTTAACGTCTGTGTCTCGGCATAAGATTATTATTAATATGCAAACAGCCTATGGTTAGAACTCAGTTAATTCTGAGACTTCATTAGTCTTAGCAGATTGAAACATTATTTTAATATTCATAGCTCGCTTTGAGACTAATGCGTCAAGACACTTAATTTAAAAAAGCATGGAATGCATAATCCACGTATATTGTTTACATCGCTGGGACACAGGCCTCCTCTTTCTGTGAGAAGGAGTACTAATCACATAATCTACCACGTCGGCCCAGTGTGGGTTGGTGGAAGGCACATGTCTTCGAAATGTTGTTTCTAGGATATGCCGGTTTCCTCACGATGTTTTCATTCACCGTTTCGAGAGCAGTGGTGTTGAAATAATTTACACAAATTCGTTCATACAAAGTCGTTGGTTTCGCATTTTCGTTTTTTGACACTGACTTCAGAAATTAAACTTATTTTTCACTTGTACTGCTTTTTTTGGAAGTTGGCTGTTTTTTTTTGTAAAATTGTTTTATTTTTCACTTTTTTTAGTTGTACCTAACCCACACAAATTCATATAACACTACTTGCCAAGTAATTATCAGTGACAGGAAATCATTAAAACATCATCAATATAAAATAAGTTGAAAAAAATCGTATTATTGAAGCTACCTATCTCAAAAACTACCAAAGCAAAGTTAATAAAATTTATATGAGACTACCTCTGAGGCATACCTTATCCATTAAAAAAAGAATTTTGCTAATCGGCTTATAAATAACGGAGTTCTGAGGTAACAAAACTTAAAATAAAATTAAGCCGAATTGAGATCCTTCGTCATTTTTTGAACTCGGTTAGTAAATACATCTATCACAAAACTATCCTCTTAGTTTAACGATGTTTCATAAAAAATTGCTGTCTACAAACAAGACAGAAGGCTTAAGCGAATCTTCTGTTCTGGAAAAAAAAAAAAACCATTAATGAATTCTTGTCACCGCGCCAACACGTCAAAGCTACAGTGGAGCGAAGTTTTTACATCAGTAGCTTTTGTTTTTTTAAACTACTGCTTAATTTGGATAATTGGATACTTTTTAATAGTCTGCATTGCGTGATTTGTCGTTCAGTTATGCTGCAGTAGATAACTTAGGTATTTTTAGAGGCAATTTGCTAAAATAAAATAGCTAACAAACAGTACAAGGTACTGGTTGGTACTTGAAACCATTTTATCGTATCATATTTCGTAATAATGCAATTCAAGACCCTGTCTTTATCCTAATCCTTAGAATATCTTTAATCCGTGATTTTATTTGAGCAGTGGTGACCCAGTGCTACCGGCCGCGACTTATGAGTTGTAGGTCGTGAGTTCGAACCCAAGCAGCCGTTTCACCGTTTTCAGAGCAGTGGTGATGAAATAATTTATACTTTGTGTAAATTATTTCATCACCACTGCTCTGAAAACGGTGAAGGAAAACATCATTAGGAAATTGGCATATCCAAGAATAAAATTTTTGAAGACACGTGACATACACCAACTTGAACCAGGCCCACGTGGTGGATTATGGCCCGCTCCCTCGCACAGAAAGAGGAGGCCTGTGTCCCAGTAGTGGGAAAATAACAGGCGGATTATGTGATTTTATTCATTCCATAGGTGTTATCTATAAGGTTAGACAGAAGTGTACCTATAGTTATTCTACATTTCATCCTTTTGCATTTAATTTCTAAAGAACAATTTCAATTTAATTCAACTTTATTTTATTTAAATTTTCAATTTTCTGCACTAAGTACCTAATTAAAAATATCATAAGCACACATTACCAGAGTAATAAACATAACGCACTACCCTTTTCAACAAACGTAACTTCTTAAATAGTCTCGGTAATTTAATGAAGCACTTACCATAAACCGAACTCGAACGAAACGGAAGGGCGGGTACCCTCCTACTTTATGCTGGTAAAAATTTCAAACAACTCCGAACTTTGACATTAGCTGGTGAATTATCGTGGCCTCCTTGGTGTAATTTGTAAAGTTTGGACTGAACTTGGTATCCTGGGAACGGATTCTTTCCGTTCCCAGTTTGCTCTGGGTGGTGGCCAACTTGCTTGCACACTCAATTTGTTCAGAATGTTTATTCTGTATTCGCTGAGCAAATATTGGATGCATGGAATTTATTATATACTTTTATAACTTCAAAATTGCAGTTTTTTTTTCTTGTCAGCAGAGACTTGTGCTCATTTGTTAGTTATGTTTAAGTCATATTTTACATATTAGGTATTAAGCCTAATTCCCTTCTGCCAGACACATTTCCCGACCTTAGGATCGACCCTGCCAGGGTCGCAGATTGTTCGAAAGAGTTACCGTGGCCCTTGGCACAGGCAACTGAAGGAGCACGGATGCGTTTTAGTCAGTAAAAATCTGACACACAAAAAAAAAAAAAACCTGGGACTCCACTGTCAGCAGTCACGACTGCAACCATTGCACTAAAACCACCGAGGCACATTACTTCACGAATATGTTAATTGTTCCATTTACGGCAAAGGTTTCCTCTGAAAAAGAGAAGGAACGGGCAAAGCATTTATTCTTCTACCTTTGTCAAAGTAATGGCTCAAAATATATCTCCTTAAATCTTTATTTACGTAGCTTTTAGACCGGGAAGGCTTAGAACGAGACCTAAAAGCCGACATTGATTTATTGTATGTAATGGCCACTAGAGATGAAACTTACAGCTCCCGAATTGCTTAACATACTTTCAACGACAGTCTCAATAATTTTGAAGGATATTGCTCGTCCATTGCTTCATATGTTCGAAAAATTCGACCGTTTAACAATGTAAATTGCGCAATTAATGTTGTTGAACTGTCAAAATGAGAGTCATTGCGACTGTTAGTATGTTACGCAATGGCCCCGTTGGTCCTTATATAAAATTCGTTTGAATCGTAAGGGTTTTAAATATTTTTTCTTAATTAGAATCCTCGGCTTATTGATTTACTGCACTCCCTTGTATGTCTACAATTAAATAAGTGAAGTCAAGATTTACCTACTATTTGTTATAATTCGCTTATTGCATCAACTTAAAATAGAAGTATTCCAACATAACACAGTATAATGATTTTGTAAGGAAAACCTTTGATGAACTTTCCTACCATTTTCCTTTAATTATCTTGTGATTCAATTTCAGAAACTTAAATCTTGCAATAACAGAATCGAACAGAAAAACTTTCCCAGCTGGTACTTACAAAGAAAAACAATTCACAGTTACATCTAGTGTCAGCATTATCTAGCTTTGAGAGTTACGAAACTCGTCCTGTGGAAATGAAAATACTGAAAAGGGCCCTCGATGCTTCTACGTTCGTAAAATACAGTGTTTCTCAAGATGTATATTTTTTTGGGGGATACAAGATTTTTCCTGCTCAAGAAGCGTCATATACAACGTGGTGTTTATTTATTCGAAGGTACTAAATTTCCCTGCTCAAGAAGCGTCATTTATCGTCAGTATTTGTTGTGATTGGTTTATTGCGTATCTAAATCGACTTAAGGCTGATTTTTTCAAAGTCAGATATCTTTTATCCGCGGATTAAAATTGACGTTTTACAGTTCTAGTATGGAACAACTGCCAAAAACTCAAAATTTATTCTCAGTATAAGACTTAAACTATGTATAAAAGTTTGGTAGAATGCACCCTAAAAATAATTAATATTCCGAGCAAAATTCATTACAAGGATTTTATATGGAAAAGCGCGCGACGATACGCGGAGGTATCTTATCCTGCAATAACATAAGTATCGAACAGAAAAACTTCTATAGTTAGTACTTACAAAGAAAAACAATTCACAATTACATCCAGTGCCAGTATTATCTAGCTTTAAGAGTTACGAAACTCGTCCTGTGGAAATGAAGATACTGAAAAGGGCTCTCCATGCTTCTACATTCGTAAAATACAGAGTTTCTCAAGGTGTATATTTCGTGGGGATATTTTAGGGGGATGCAAGATTTTCCCTGCTCAAGAAGCGTCATTTATAATAGCGTTTGTTATAATTGGTTTATTGTGTGTTTAGATCGACTAAAAAAATAATCACTATTTCGACATTAAATAAAATAAATAATTCAAATAACCCGACTGCTAAATAGTCAACATTTAAGCAATGCACTAAAAAGACCGGAACAAGATTGAAAATACATAACAAAATTAAAATAAAGTAAAAACAAAGTAAACTCTGCTTTGGTTAAATACAATAATTATATTGTTTGAGCTTTATGTTTGTTCTCGGATTTGTGGGTCAGGAACTTCAGCAGGGACTCTTCAATGATTGATAAATATTGTATGTTTAGGGATTATACAACACGGGTAATGTTCACGGTAATCCCTACTTGAGCACTACTCCTTCTGGTTCAGGGTTCTGGGGTCAATGAAAATCGGGTTATGTCAACCGAATATATTTCGCGTGATCCCAGAGAGAGAGGACCGTTCGCCCTGACCAGTGCGCAGTAACTGGTCGTCCAAAGCATACCTCACGCGCGCATACAATTTGCTTACCTTGCACTCTGCCTCGCATACATACATGTGTCCCTACATATGTATTATAACAACTGATTTAATCTGATATAGGTACAATCGAAAATAATTATTTAGATTGTAAAGCGACTATCTAGTACAACTCGCTGTCGATGCAGTGTCCGTCGCACGCGGCGACCTCCGCTCCCTCGTGCTTGCCTTCCCCGCGCACGCCCATCAGCTGATGTGTATGTGTGGGTCACGACGTAGACGCGTGAACATATATTATGAACTGAAAGTCTGAGTTAAAAACCCGCATTAAGTTTAGTAGCAGGCGAGACCCATTTGCAAATCATAAACCGAAAAACACACAACAATAACTTCCCCTATCGGGAAGTTAAAAAAAAATTAATCGCCAAGGATTTCAAAATACATTTGGAAAATTATAAACCGCAGGAATATTAATGGGTTACAAGATTTTCGTGAATACGGCAACGGCTAAATTTCATACGTTCATAATCTCAAGCCTTTTATGGGGCTAGCCAGAAACCACTTGTTTCCTCTGTGTTCTAATATCCAGTCTCATTATAAACTTGTTTAGACTCTGAAATTCAAAACAAAGTCATATATTCCATTAAAATAAAATCATATTAATTCGTGCCTGGTTGATGGTAATACGTTTGCTCCCTTATTACTTAGAACGATTGCCATCCCATCGGACTATGCGCCGCCAGAAATTGTGGCCAGGCCCATGAAGAGAGAGTGCACCAGTGTCTGCGCGCGCACTTGTGCACTATAATATAACATCTCCCGCGCCGAAGGCTAGTCTCCGTTGAGATTGGCCGCCGTGGCCGAAATACGGTCTGGAGGACTTTATTTTATTTACTTAGGACGAAAATCGGGTGGATGTACGAGTACCTAGGCACACCTCTGCCTAAGTCTTTGGCGAGTATAGGCGTAATGCTATGTTAATTTATGCTTGATTTCATTTCTATCAGTAGAAGCATGGAGTGCACATTAGTATAAGTATTATTTCTTACCTTTAACCCAACGATGGTTTTTCTTTAAGCCAACGATTTCAACTAAATTTTAAAATTGGAATAGTTCCAACGGCTATCTGAGGGTCATTGCTGAGAGGCTATATAGTCCTCTATGGAGGTAGTGGATACACATCCACGTTAGATAATAAGTTCTTTTACATGTTTTCTTTGTTTACTAACAGTTATTTTTAAGTTCTTTTACATGTATTTACTAACACTATATGGACACATTTAGTCTGAATTAAAGAAATTGAATTGAATTGAATATTGAGTAACACTGGCACAGTACTTTGACACAGTTCAATCACAGCAATGAGACAAAAGAAATAGTTCCCTTCACGTTCGTATTAGGTAAGTTTTAATTGAGTTTTTGCAACACCCTTCCGTGACTAGTGATGTTGCGTTCTTGCCTGGTTAGGTTTACTTTTATTAGTTTTTATTGTAACCAGTTACTTTGTTACATGATACATTGTGAGCTTTGTATTAACGCATTCAAATGTAATAAGGAAACAACGTATAAAACGTGTTGAAGTGGAATTTCTGGAATTTGAGGCGGTTTTTATTTGTGTTTGGTCTAGTTTGAATTTTTTTTATGATCATGTTTGCATCAAATAATAATAATAATAATAATAAAATCGTTTATTTATATAAAGGGGATAACATTTACACGTTAATACCTTAACAATTACGATAGCGCACAGTTGCTAATTTGCCTGAACTAGGTTGAACCTGTGCTTCAGGCTAGAAAATGCATGAATACTTAATGTAATAAATTAACACTGAGTTTAACGTAAAAACTAAATTAAAACTTAGATAAATAAAAGTAAAATAGTATGTTAGCGGTTTTATTTGCAGACAATAAGTAGGTCTTCTGTCTGTGCATAGTCGAGGGTTAGTAAATACTTAAGTATAATTTTTTTACAGTTATAGTAATTTAGTTTATAGATACATAGTTTTCTATTTAATCTATTGTACAGGAATGGGCCTAGGAAAGTTAAAAATCTTTCTACAAAGACATGTTTTGAGGTTGCATTAGATAAGCATACAAGATCATTCCGTCTCTTGTTAGTATTGTCGGCATTGTAGGCAAGCATGGTGTGCTGTTTTAATACTAAGTGCATAATGAAATGGAACATCTCAGTATATTTTTTAGACCAACCAAACATTTGCCTGATGACATTATTGAAGTTACTGTGAAATACTGTATAAAGGCTCCCAAAGACAAGGAAAAATGGCACGGGATGGAGGAGGCTTTTACTCAAAAAAAGAGGTCCTAATAAAGTAAAAGTACAGTCTTAGTAGTAAGAAAATATTACTAACACTTCATTTGATTTGTAAACTTGAAATTCTAACCATAATATTATACATGCGAAAGTAAGTTAGCTTGTTTGTTTGTTTGTTACTCTTTCACACTAAAACGGCTGAACGGATTTGAATGAAATTTGGCACAGAGATAGACCATAACCTGGGTAAGGACATAGGCTACTTTTCATCCTGGATCGCAGACAAAGTGGCGGGCAACAGCTAGTATATAATAAATCAGCTTCATTATTATTATTATTATTACTTATCTTATTTTGAACAGTAAAAAAGAAAAAAAATCGTAAAATCTTTTCAAACGAAGTCCTAGTAATTGAATAAAGATAAAGCAAGACTTCATTTAAGTTCTTAACTCCTTTATAACGTATAATGAGATGAATTAATCTTAACTTCCAAATTAAGTGCTTTCAAATTTAAAATGCAAAAAATTCAATTAGGAGACCTTAAGCAAAGCGGAAGGAGTCCAATTAAAACTATGTCTTCGTCGAGAAACTGGTGAAAGGTAAAGTGGATAGACAAGGAAGCACTGAAAAGCACTTTACGGCCTTTTAAATTAAGAGAAGGTTTTAAATATTGGGAATTTAAATCGTATTTACTTTACTAAAAAAAAGATGGTAATCGTTTTGCAGTTAATGAGAGACTCTTTGACCAAAATGATTTAACTAAATATTTAAATAAACTATAATATAATAACTAAATATTATTAAAAAGTGAGTTATTATTGAAACTCGGAATCTGTTGAACTATGCTCTTCCCAAACTCAGTAAAGGAAAATCCTTTAAATATTCATTAATAAATCATACAAGGAGATTGGATAATTAAATGAAATGTCAAAATTGATATCTGCCGTGCGATTCTGTAACCATTTCACCGTGAAAGCTTGGGTGAAGTAAGCGTGGAGTGAGCTGTAATTCGCTAGGGATTAATACTATTAAGTGTTCACTTCACTTATGATTTGACGGTGAGATTTTTACACAATCGACCGACTGGACATAATATAATGAAACGCTATAAATATTATTTCAAAACAAACTGATGATTACATTTATTTCGGACTCTATCGTTGAAAATTGGGTTAAGAGGGATATCAGAACATTTATAATTTTTTAGACATGCAGGGTAAATTAATTTAGCTAGCGAAACTCTGCAAACTTGATGGGTATCGATAACTTAAACATTATCAAATACAATATTTGATTTTTTTTTGAGGGGTTCAACGACCGCTGGTAGTGTTGTTACTTGAAGTATTAGTTGATAAAATATGTTTTCTTTTATTTTATCGTGTTTACATATCAGTACTTCTATGAAGTATATACAAAAGAACAATGATTTTTAAACTGATGTTAAAGTGACTACACCAACTGCGGCCGATGACTCCACAAAAACGTAATCAAATTAACTTCTTTTTTGTTTTATCATGTTTAAATACCTATCGATACCCATCTCGTCTGCGGAGTTTTGCTAAGTAATTTAATTTCACTCTGTATTTCCTCACTTTGGATCAATTGTAATTGTTACAATAAATCGTTCGATAGCATTACTTTTCTTCAAAAAGTCAGAAAACTTTTCCACACGACTATACAAACAGCAACTTAAACGTTGTACAGCCATTGAGTAAAGTGTGAATAAATCTTCTTTAGTGGGTGGCATCGCACCGTTTCTAGGCCATAAACACGGCAGTGGTCAACAAACAATGTGCTCCCTGCCCAAGAAGCGTCATTTATCGTCGGTGCAAAAAGTGGCTGCGACCGCGATATCTACGGGGGCTGTTTAGCTCGAGCAAAAACGTGTCAAGATGGCGGAGCTGGTAAACGTGGGACTTTAACATGCGTGTGTTTATATGTTAATGGTACACAGCAAAAGTTGGCTATTGACGTGTTTTGATTTTTTTTTTAATGAGACTATTTCCGCGGACTTGGTGGTCCGCGCCCTTATTTATTGTTTTTATTTGTTTACGATTTGTCCATTCATGTGATACAATTAACATACTAGCCCTTCGGACACCTTATCATCTAGTTTTACTATATTAATAACTTTTACGTGTTTCGATTTAGAGAACATTAGATATAACTTTTAATAAATACATTTAATATAATATTTTTTTTTCTTTTTTAATAAAATAAAAAAATTAAAATGTTCGTTTGTTTTATAAATACATTTAATAAATACGTGCAGTCAGGGAAATTAATTGCTTATCAAATTGGTACCCTACGTCCATTTGCCGTGTTATTGTCATTTCATTATGAATATAATCAATCTTAGAATGACTGCCATATAATGACTGTCATAAAATGCCAGTTGTGATTTGAATATAGGACAAATTAATTTCTCTGACAGTAACTTTTTAAAGTAATATCTAAACATAAGACATCATTCAATTCGTACCCAAAAATGAAAGAAAGTGTTGTTTTCTTATGGGAAATAACATCTTGAGCATTTTTTGTTATCACAACGAATGTCTACAATTAACCCCCTAGCTGCTATTTGAGATTGAAAATGCCAAAAACCATATTTTTAACCGACTTTAAAAAGGAGGAGGTTATCAATTCGGATGTTTATATTTTTTAAATGTATTTTCGGGCATAACTCCGTCATATATGGACGGATTCGCCAAATTCCTTTTTTTTTTTGTTCGATAGATGTTCATTCCGAAATCGTCCCATTTAAATTTCGTAAAGATCTGGTGATGAGTTTTGGAGACAAAAAACGGAACTCTTCAATAAATACCAGTAAAACAACCGCGATTGCTGCTATCGCATATGTATGCATGTTTTACGTAATCGCACAACATAACACCACGTCTGTACCTTATAAACGCAGAATACACAATCGATAAAGAATAAATTAATAGATATCAAATTAAATTATCATATTAATAACAAATCCAATTACAAAATGAGCAATTACAAAACGATTAAATGTCAAATTAGGATAAATGTCAAAATAGGATAATAGCTATTAGACCTTAGCAACATGGGTTACAACAGTGCCTCATATAGGGACAATTCTATAACAAGTGTTTTAAGCATATCCTTTGAAAATACCAACTTGTAATTGAATATAACATCCCCGGTCCGTTCGGGTCCTTTCAGACATTTTCGTAAATCTTGTTCAAGTTATGTCTTAAATGTATGTACCAGTGAAGGGTGAGTTTTGCGTAAAATTGCTTAATGGAAATCCATTCCCTAAAAAACCTCAGTGATACACGAACAAAAAAGTGATCCTTTATACGTTTCGTTTTACCTTTTAAGGTCGGTACCGTAAAACAGATAGGTATCAAAACATATTTGTTTTTCATACATATAATGTTAGTGGCACATAATGGTTCCTACATCTCTACAATTTCTTCCTAAAAAAACCTCTGTAGAAGAAGTTTGAACAGCCGTCCAAGTTATGTGAAAGTTTGCCCTGAAAAAGTTCTCTAGACCAAGATACTAGTGGAGGTCATTCATCCCATAAAACGGGACTGTACTTAGGTAGGATATATATATATATATATATATATCGTTTTGAAGGTTTTATATCACACTAATATTATAAAGGTGAAAGATTGTGAGTGTGTGTGTTTGTATGTTTGTTACTTTTTCATGCTCAAAAGGCTGGACCAATTTTGATGAAATTTAGCACACAGATAGTTTATAACCAGGATTAACAAATTTTATCCCGATATTCTTACGGGATCGAAACTTATGCGGGTGAAACAGCGGGGCCCTCAATCAATCAACTCAGCCTATCGCAGTCCACTGCTGGACATAGGCCTCTCCCAGACTGCGCCACAACACCCTGTCCTCCGCCTTCCGCATCCAGTCTACCCCAGCCACCTTCTTTAGGTCGTCCGTCCCACACTACGCTTGCCGATACGCGGTCTCCACTCCAGGACTCTTCTGCTCCACCGGCCATCGGCCCTTCGACAGACATGGCCAGCCCACTGCCACTTCAGTTTGCTTACTCTGCGGGCTATGTCGGTTACTCCGGTTCTTTTCCGGATAATTGCGGGGCCCTGCTAGTAGATAATAAGCGACATTAACAGTTGTTAGAAACTGTTTAGTTATTCTTATGAACCATCATCATCAACATCATCTGCCTAGCCTTTTCTCAACTATGTTGGCGTCAGCTTCCAGTCTAACCAGATGCAGTTGAATACCAGTATTGTACTTGAAGCGACTGCCTAGCTGACCTCCACAACTGAGTGACAGTAATATAATACCCCTCAGTAAGAGTAAGAACATTAACATAAATATTTGAATTCATTGTATCGACGGTAAAAATATTTCAATCCTGAAATTCTACACAAAGTGAGCAAAGGACTTAACTCTATGGAAATATTGTATTGTTTTTTAGTTTTAAACAATCCAATGGAATGTTTTTCAGTACACTTTTAAACAAAGCCTATGACAGACGGATGGACGGCCACACAAGTCATGAGTTCCGTTCCTGAACAAAAAATGTGTTAAAAACTTTCACTACTCCATTCAATTTTTTTATTCGTTCAGACTTTTGGTTTAATAGAATAAAAGAGTTTTGAAACGCGTTGGGTCTCTGGATTGAAATTAAAATTTAAAATGTTTAAAAACTTTTCGTAATTAAAACAACTATCTCTGACATTTTACGTAAGCTTTAATAGGTTAAGTATATTTTTATGAGTTTTAGTTGGTTTCCTTTGTTGCTTGCTTGATGCTGAACGTTTGATATTTCAACTTCTAAACATGTTAGTATTTAGGACGTGTTGATATATAATGGCTTATTGAAAACGCTACTATATCAGTCCGACTCCAGCAGGGTGATTGCGTAACACACTATCAGTAGCAATGGGTTTCATTTTGACAGTTCAACTACATTCATGGCGTTATTTACGTTGTTGAGCAGACACATTTTTCCAACATATGGAGCAAAGGTTTAGCAATATGCTTCAAAATGATTTAAATTGAGAGTAATAGTGTGTTACGCAATTCGGGTGCAGGACTAGACCTCGAATATTATTCTTCTGCAGCAAGGGATGAGACAGGGAGACGTTATCTCTCCGAAACTGTTCACCGCTGCACTGGAGGATTTCTTCAAGGTTCTGGACTGGAAAGGGGCTGGCATCAACATCAATGGCGAGTACATCACTCGCCTTCGGTTTGCCGACGATATAGGAGTTATGGCTGAGACTGAACTGAGTGGAATAGCTCAGTACAGACGCCAGCACATCAAGCTACCCGAAACTGTCAGATTTTCCCAATCAACTTTGAACCTTATGCTTTAGCACTAAAGTTGAAAATCTATTAAAGAAATCTGACAGATTGTAGTAGCTTGATGTGCTGGCGTCTGTACAATGCTCGATTACCTCAGTAGAGCTTCTGAAAGAGTGGGTCTTAACACTTTCAAGGACACTATATGGCTGTAGCCGTTATAACAATGGAACTTCTATTGTGTCTTGTTTACCGCACCGGAACCTGACTATGGCAAAAAACTTCTGAAATCTCGCGAGAATGCTGTTTTCCCTTTTATATGTATGCCAGTAAAGCAAAAACGCTTTTTTTACTTTTTATTGAATAAAAAGAATAAGATTACAGCCGGTCGATTCTGTAAAAATCTCACCGTGAAATCATAAGTGAAGTTAGCTTGAAGTGAGCAGTGTCAATAGTGTTAATGCCTAATGACAGCTCACTCCACACTCACTTCACCCAAGTTTCACGGTGAGATGGTTACAGAATCGCACGGCTGTTCCTATGATTCCACAAAAAAAGTCAATATAAAATTCAGTTTATCAGTCCCTAAGTAGGTCAGGTTTTTTCTCTTTTAAAATAGCTAGGTATATAATAATAATAATAATTTATTTCAGAACTTAATTCTATATCAACTCATTAGTAAGGCTTAAAAACTATGTTAGTACCTTGAAACTACTTATTAATTTATCTCACATTGAATCGGACAGCACTGGCACTATGCAGCTTATTCCAGTGCCACACAATGGGATACAATGTTCGTTAAGTAAAGAAAAGAACATAAAAAGCACCTTTCATCTTGACCTCGGGGTGAACAGACGCAAATAAATAAATCCGATAATCCCCGACTTTTCAAGTTACTTTGATGTATCTGTTTTCTTCGTATACTCGTATGCCTTTGACGGTTCATATTTAATGGAGATGCAATTAAATCATACTTATGCTCTCAATTTGTGGATAGTTAGTTTAATGCTATTGACTTGAATACAGTCAATTTGGGTAACTTTGATTCATTCGGGTAACTTTGACAGCGGGACCATGAACTAGTTTTGATTATTTTTTCGCATGAAGCCAACACTATTCATAAATGTTTATTTTAGATTTGCAATTTTAAACAAGCTTCGTAAACGCACCTTAAAAAAAAGTAAGCTGTCAAAGTAAGAAAACGTCAAAACTTTTTTTCTGAATATAGCGCGCGAATTCAAGTTTGCTTGTTATGTTTGTTAGTTTGCAATGTTACCCAGATTGATAAAAATAATACTTATTACTACTTTTTTATGCATGACTCTGTGTGTGTCAAAGTTACCCATTTTATGAAGGTAACTTTGACAGGGTACAGAATTGAGATTTTCTACTATATTGGTATGTTTTATAAACTTTCTGTGAATTTCTATAGATGGAAAGTAATACGAGAGCACTGATAAAATAAAAAACACTCGAGTGATAGGCGTAAATTTTTTAAATATAGTATAAAATATCGCCCTTATCTGTCAAAGTTACCCAGATTGACTGTAAAGGCTCGGGTTTATTTATTATTATTTTTTATTTTCTATGTAACTATATGAAAACGCTTCCGTAGATGGTGATGCTTTACGGTGCTGCGGTCAAGCGGCGACTGCAGAGAGCATTCTAGTAGCTTGCGGTCATTGGCTGTCACTAACAGAGCGACAAAGCTTATTTTATTGTTTCACACATGACTATCTCGAATCTGAGGAATAGAAATACCACCCTTTAATAATTCTTTAGTGATTGCCGATTGGCTTCAGCGTAAATAATAAAAAACTTAAAAAAAAACAACCGTCTTCCAAAAAAAACACTACAAAGTCATAAAATAACTTTAATTTCGGAAGTCAATCTCTTCGGTTTTGTATTTTCTTTTTTTGCCACCGATGTCTACCCACCAGCACCTTAACACGTTGAGCGCCATGTGTATCCTTCCGGAAACACTAAGCACCACCTTCAGAGGCCGCGTGTTTCCTTCGGGAAGCACAGTCAGTGCTTCATTCGGAGGCCAGTGTGCCCGCCAGGAAACACAGTGTAATACATATAGTACCAATTCTAATACCTCTGGCCTCTACGGTTGTTTCTGAAAAATTTTGGAAAATCACGCATTTAATTTGATACCTATGTTATTAAAATAGCATGAGAATATGAATTAGGCAGAAAAATGCAACTTCCAGAAAATAAAAAACACAGTTTATGGGCTTGGCGCTCAATGTGTTAATTGCGTAACATATTATTAATCTCAATCTGAATAATTTTGAAAGATATACGAGTAGTTAATCCGTTGCTTCATATGTTCGAATAATGTGTTTGCTCAACAGCGTAAATAACGCAATGAATGTTGTTGAACCATCAAAATGAAAGCCATTGCTACTGGTAGTTTGTTACGCAATTACCTCCCAGTAGTGCTATTCTGCTAAATCTCACCGTGATAACTCGGATGAAGTGAGCTTAAACTGAGAAGTCATTAGTGTCAATCTCTAGCATCCGATGGAATAACGGCTCACTTCACCTAACTTCTCATGGTGAGATTCTAACAGAATCGACCGGCAGTAGACTGTAGGTACAAGACAGGGATCATAATAATATAATTATTAAAGCGACTAAAAGAAACTTGAATAGGTTTCTACCTAATATTATTTGGTTGTTTTATTAAATGATCGTTAGAATCTTTTATAAAGGTAAAAAAAGTAGTATAATATTGTTCTTTTTACATTAATGTCTTACACATTGAATGTGAGTTCAATATTCAATATACGCTGTTTAACGAACACATAGATACGAACACATACACAACGCGTTATTTAAATTCCAACTCGAAAATCATATTGAATATTTTATCATAATATGCAAAAAATGATAAACATGGCGCTTCCTGTTAAATATTCGCCCTCACTCATCAATTTCAGAATAGACCAATAAATTAAAAGATCTGCCTTGACTTATCCAAGGTTATTCATTTCTGGATGCTGTAGTACTCATAAAAGTGCGCAGCCGATAAAAATCTGACGTAAAACTCCGTGAAAAGAAGTGGGGATAATTGAAAAACCTGATCTCTCATTAAAATCTCTCGCCTCCGTCCGTTTCAAAATTAAACTCGGGCATATCGCAGTCACGTTGTGGCTCTGCCCACTTTTTATGAGTACTGTCCAAGAGCGGCGATAGTAGATAATTCAAGATTCTTTTTTTAACTGCGATCCACAATGAAGAATACCTCGGAATCGTTTTGAATAATTTAACCCTATCTTCGTTGATAATATAATAAGATTTTAGGTAAGAAGGCCTTCGTTTACGAATTTCTTTGACGGATTTTGACGGACACAATAATGATGTTCGTGTATTTGGTTGTAGTAAGAAAGAATTTCAAGAAAAAATCTCTTAACAACGACGTGAGACGCCACAAATTGTTTTTTTTTTTTAGCTCAATGTAGCAAAGGGCTTTGATGGTCCGTGGCTTACCTACCTGTCCACTATTTTGATATCATTATTGTTTTTTTCAAAATGGCGGTCACGCATGAAACCAATGTGGCTGCCATTTTTCAAAAAAAAAGTTGCGGCAGAAGTTAAGTCTGGCTTCATATAAAAATCTTCAATCCCCTTAATGAGCTCTAAAGTTTCAGTATTTATTACAGAATTAAAGGCAAAATTCGCAGTCGATAAGCATACTTAGCGACCATAGGCGATCGAAATGACCTCGCCTTATATCGTTATGTTGATAACACGATACGCCGAGATCCGAGATTCAATAACGTCTAGACTTTGATGCCGTTTTTTTTTTGTAACTGTATTTACGAAATTAGATTTACTTCGTTATTTTATCGAGTTGATGGATACGTAAAATTATTTCAGTTGGATGCTTTAGTTGGTTGGAGTATTTAGTTTGTTGTGAGGTTAAGTTAGGGTATTTTAAATTATTTTGTAGGGTTCCGTACCTAAAAAGGAAGAAACGGAACGCTTGTACGATCACTTCACTGCCCGTCCGTTTGTCTGTCTGTCAGTCTGTCAATACCCTTTTTCTCAAGAACGCGTGGAGGTATCAATTTGAAATTGAAATGGAAATTTTTTATGTAATTTCTGACTTTTCTAGAACTCAAACCTCAGGTGGTTCAATATATGTTTTTGATTTATAAGGATCGATTGGCATAATTTTTAGCACATAGCTAACTGCCTAACCTTTTAACTAAACGGCGCCGTTGAACTAGCGGCCTGAATGATATTCAGCCATTCAATCAAACACCCAGGCAATTGACTTGGATTGCTAACATTTAGCTACTTGTCAAGCCCAGACATTTAAATTGGCGATTGATTATTTAATCAATCGCCACACAACCACTCAAAGAAAATTTCTTACAATAAATTAGCTATAGTTAACATGACATTGCCTTCTAATTTTTTTTCTTCAGCAGCACGAAAACGCTACTCACGCTACGGCTTGCAAATGCACGAAAACTTTAATGTTGCCTTAGCGTGTCCGAGAAAAAAAAAAAAAAAAACTTTAGAAAGATCGCTACACCGATAAATAATCAGAGGTGGTATGATTTGTGTTGTTAGTATGAAGTATGCCGTCATTAATTTAACATGCTACCCTACTTGTATTGAGTGGCCAGTGTATTTTTCGTTCATCATAGGTATGCTTATATAGCTAACGAAAGAAAAATAGCTTTGTTATGTTTTTTAAATAAAAATATAAGTCTACTTATAAAGAAATAATCAAATAAAAATAGCACGAGCACAGAACAGAAATAGTCGGCAGCTGCACGTCTTGACTGTGACAAGGAGGCTTCCAATCAACATGCTGTTTTACTATGGAGGACCCCACAGCACGGCACTGAGTAAAGACATAACACCAATTTGAAATTTATCACCATGATCAGCTTGTAGTAGTTTAGCAAGAGTAGTAGCAAGAGAGTCTTGTCTGCACACCACTGAACTTTCAGCCACTTTTGTCCTTCTTGCGAAGATCTTCGCTCTGACTCTAGGTGTCCCATACTTAATTAATTGCTGGTCTTCACGGCGTGTACTCAAGAAGTCGTCAGCCCAGTGACCATCACATCTATGTGTGATATGGCCGGCCCGTAAGCTATGTTGACAGTTAAGACTATCTGCCAGATCATCATCTGTTTAATTAATCGACAATCTCGGAGCAACAAAGGACTGTGTGTGTTTTTTTCGGTCTTTCTTCTCAGAGTAGTCGAATAGGAAACAAAGAAGTCATCTATATTTAAAACATAAGTTATTTTTGGCGTGTAAAAGTGTTTTATGAAACAAATTACAGAAATAAATATAATTATACAATAATAATTTAACATTAATTATTATAGTCAAGTGGGCGACTTTTTGTGGGTCACCGGTATACCGTGACAAAATTCAGTACCACAACACCACAACATAGATTTTAGTTTCCTTCCGTCGCGTGCCATTTAAATTGACCACCTCGTAGGTGTTGTTAAAAATGTAAGCGTGATGGCTTGCGGCCAGTGACGTATGGTTGTGAACTGAATTGAATTACTTCTGAAAGACCAAGAGGTCATACAGTCACTTATGATGACATGGTTATCGCAGTGGTTAAGCGATTGACTACTGCGCCGCGTGTCGCGGGTTCGATTCCGCACGGAACAAATATTTGTGTGACCTACAAGTAGTTGTTCCGGGTCTGGCTATTTGGGTAACGTTTTAAAAAAATAAAATATATAGGTATATTGGGAATTGGAAAGTTTACTAGAATTCTGAAGATTTCAACATTTAATGCTCCAAATTGTTACATGAGCTCTGTTCTTAAATGGTAAAGGAAAATATCGTGAGGGAACCGGGAAACATCGTGAGAAAACCGGCTTGTTTTAGAACCAAAGATTCGAAGACATGATTGTGACATCCACCAACCCGCTCTAGGCCCACGCGGTGGATTCCCCACTTTCTCTCATAAAGAAACCCTGTTTCTTAGCAGTGCATACAAACATTAAGGGTGGTTATTCTTAATATAGGCTGAAATAAAAAGTTGCTAACTGTCGCACTCAGAGACTTCACTTAAAATTAATCATTAATTTACTTTTATTAACCAACATATCTTGGCACAAATGTCAACAACAATGTTTTCAATCTGACATATTTTTGACTGACTGCGTTCCAATTTATACTTGTCAATTACAGTTAATGATTGGAGGGGCCCGTGGCTAAATAATAACAGCCTCACAGGTCGATCGATCAGGTTAAGCTACGCTTGCCGCGGTTGGTCTTTGGATGGGTGACCATCTTTACATACCGAGACCCCTCCGTGCCTCGAAAAGCACGTTAAGCCGTTGGTCCCGGCTGTCATTCGTAGATCTTTGACAGTCGTTACGGGTAGTCAGAAGCCCGAAAGTCTGACAACCAGTCTTACCTAGGGGTATTGCATTACCCACTAACTGGGTTGTGGAGGTCAGATAGGCAGTCGCTCCATGTAAAATACTGGTATTCAGCTGCATCCGGTTAGACTGGAAGCCGACCGCAACATAGTTGGGAAAAGGCTAGGCAGATGATAAATTACAGTTAATGATTTATTAATTTTAAGTAATGACTCTGAGTACCGGGGTAAGTGCTCTTCGCTTATCTAGGAAAATAATTGGCTAAGTGTTGCGTAATGCTTATAAATTTTATGATTGTATAGCAGCGTGCTTCTAATAAAAATGTATTGTTTTACACTACCCCACTCTACCGCTTAGGTTTAAATGTGACCTGCCACCGTCATTGTTAACATTGCAAGAGGGGCTAAATTAGGTACAAATTGCAGCCAGTACTTTTTAGTTAGTGGTTTAATTTGGTATTTAGTGTAAATGTGTAGTTAGTTGTGTTAATTAGTATAAAACTTATTTAAGTAAACCAATAAAGATCTGGATTCTGTCATGTAGATGATAGAGTTGATTTTACATACAAAATCTATTATGCATTTTTTTTTTATTTAGGAAACCAACAGCGATACAAATAGTATGTAACAGAGTATGTATATTAGAGTATTGCATGGCTAATAATAGGTTTCCCTGTATAACTAGGATATTTATGAAACATGCGAAGGGACTACAGACTAAGAAATACTGAAATACAAAAGGTTCAGTTTTAGGCATATAACCTACACTTAAGTTTAAAATATAGAGAAAAAGAAAGTTTGAATATTTAATAAGATATTAGTTATTTATCAATTTGCCTTTGATTAGGGCTTTTATTATACGATAATTTAAATCGATAATTCTTAATATTATTATTTTTTCCATAATACCGGGTTGATTCTGTAGTAAAAGTCATTCATTTACATGAGTACTACACTCCCTTAAAAATGCCCCTTTTTACCTGCCATACTCTAGAACTATTTGGGTAGTAGTAACGTCAAAATAAATAAATTCACTCGATTAATCCAGTACTGTTTCGCAGTGTCCACTAAATCACAATAAATAAATAAATACAAAACCCATTTTGATTTCTCACAATACGTAAACAACACATGGCACACATTGGTAATAATTAATTAAAATGACCTAACAATAAATTTAACAAAACAGTCGAACCAATTGTACGAAATAAAGCAAACTTTGATCATAACAATGAAATACTGACCCCGCCCGACTACAAAGTAATTATGTAGAAGTTGTTTAAGAGTTATGTAAAGGATATATAAAGCTGCCGGTTCCTATATTCACAACTCTTCATGAATCTCGGGAACGTCGAGCTATAAAATAGTTGAATAAATCAAGTTAAATTGTTTTGAGTAAACACTTTTGACGTTGAAATGCTTCGCAATGTTGAAGTGCTTCGAGATATTAAGGTGCTTTGAAAGGCTTGAGTGCTTCAAAGTGTTCATATGGCACTATTCAAACTAAGCTGGAATTTAACTGCTTCATACCACATTGTTGGATTCCTTTACCTGCACTACATTATTCCCACTGCTGGGACATAGGCCTCTTCTCTTTGAGGGCTGTAGTTTATATACAACGTGTAACGGAAAGGGGGTATCAACCCTGAAGGAGGTGAATGTGCTCATGAAACTCAACAACTTTCCCCAAAGAACATAGGTCGAAATATGAAACAAAAATTTGGCCCTCCCATAGTAAATCAATCAGCTGGTAGTCAGTTTTGTAAGGGAGGGCCAAATTTTTTTTTCATATTTCGACCTATGTTCTTTGGGGAAAGTTGTTGAGTTTCATGAGCACATTCACCTCCTTCAGGGTTGATACCCCCTTTCCGTTACACGTTGTATAAACATAGGTTTTATTTTAATCTAAGTATTTTCATTTCTGAATAGTTTTTTTTTTTGTTTTTTTTGTTGTTTTTATCTTTTTTTAGTGCAGACGCTTTTAACATGCACGTCTTTCTACATCGTTCTCACATGTATAATTTCAACTTGAATGATGTAACCAAAATTTTGTAACAATTTTTATGATTTAAGAGTGTCCGTGGAGTTTCTTGCCCGTTCTTCTCCACAGGTACCTACTACGCTTTGGAATGGGCAACTAGCTTCATCTTTCTGACGAAACGACCCCTTGACAATTCAAAAGTGCCTGTAATTGGTTTACTTCAAATAAATGCTTTGAGTTTGAGTTTGAGTTTGAGTCTACCACGCGGGCCCAGTACGGTTGATAGATGTCACATGTAATTATATTTTTAGTTCTAGGATATACAAGTTTCCTCAAGATGTTTTTTTTTGCAGTTTTGAGAGCAGTGGTGATATAGCTTCACGCAGTAAAGCGCCTATCTGGGTTCAAACCTATAACTCTTATTTTTTTTTATTTTAAATATTCCACAACTTTCACACAACGCCATCTAGTCCCAAACTAAGCAGAGCTTGTGCTATGAGTACTAGACAACTGATAAACATACATATATATTTCTAAATACATACATATTATAGATAAATTACACCCAGACAAAGAAAAAATGATCATGCTCATCACACAAACATTTGTCCTAGGTGGGAATCGAACCCACGACCTTGCGCATAGCAGGCAGGGCCACTGACCACTAGACCAACAGGCCTGTCAAATACCACTAAGCTACCACTGCTCTCCTGCACTAGAAATAAAAATAATGATGTCTTCTTCACTTAAAAGAGGGCCTTATCACTAAATGATAGCGGCCGCACTGATCTTTCGATGGTTAAGCTTACATATCGAGACCCCTGTATGCCTCGGAAAGCACGTTAAACCGTTGGTCCCGGCTATCGTTCGTAGATCTTTGACAGTGGTTATGGGTAGTCGGAACCCCAAAAGTCTTACTACTAGTCTTGCCACGGGAAATCACGTTACCCAGTAACTGGGGTGTCAAAGCCCGATAGGCAGTCGCTCCATGTTAAATACTGGTAATCAGCTGCATCCGGTTAGACTGGAAGCGAAGCCCAACATAGTTGGGGAAAGGGTTGATTTTGAGCCTCGATTTACTTGGATAATTATATGTCATCTTATGAATTTGGATCGATGTTCGACTGTCCTAAATAAAACGATTTATAAAGACTTTACGTTGAACCAAGATCATCATCTGATTATGATCAAAGACTGAGAGTTTATTAATAAATGGTGGATTTACAAGCCCTCAAACCAATTGGTTTACACCGAATTTGTAACATGAAACGAAGATTTATTTAAATAAATAATTAGTGTATGATGATTACGTTTACGGAATGGTATATTTTATTCGGTTTGAAGGTTTCGTTTGTTCACAAATTAATTCGGATGATTCAAGAAACCTTAAATTACCTTATGATGAATTAAAAATAAATAATCTGTTTGGGTTTATACAGATGATGGTGTTATACGATTATCGATTCGAATTACCTGGGTATTCCACCACAACGTTTTGTGGTAGTGGTATGTCAAGTAGGTAACCCAGAGGGCCTAGACAAGTTTCAATCGCTTTCAAAACGTTTTGTATTTCTATGACTGTCGACCGGATTGACGTAAGCTTTGCGGTAGCTTCATCATCATCATTATCATTTCAGCTAAAATAACGTCTACTGCAGGATTTTTAGGCCTTCACCAAGAAGCATTACTTCGACCGGTTCTGCGCTTTCCGTATCCAGCGAATTCCTGCTGCCTTTACAAAGTTATCGGTCCCCTCCAACGCTACGTACGCGGCTCCGGTACGCGGCTGCCACTCCAGTACCTTTCAGCCCTCTGACACTGAAGTCTTAAGCCCAATGGCCATCTGTTCTGCGCGCAACGTACCCTGCCCACTGACACTTAAGTTTGGCAATTCCTCGGGAAATGCAGGTCACTTGGTTCCACGGATCTCTTCATTTCTGATTTGATCACATTGGGAAACTCTAAGCACAGCCCTTTCCTTTGCCTTTGGGTGACTTTTAGCCTTCTTCTTTCGTCTTCTTTGGTAGCTTATCATAATCAAAATACATTTTTACTTTTCCAACATCGTTATAACTCATGTCGTGACATAAAAACATCGCCTTTCGAAATAAAACAACTGAATAATAAAACTCATATTTTCTCATCTAAAAAGGCAGACATAAAAGAAACAACATAGTTGTAGTATTGCCAACATGTAGTCCCGTGGAAGGCGGCTCTAACTTAGCGGTTAACGTTGCAAACAAAGTTTCTCTACAGTTTGATTTAAGAACCCGGCTAGTAACTTACCCATGTTAGTTAACAAATCGTTATTGGTAGGATGTGGTGCAAATGGCTTATCCATGATGTTGTAAATAAGAACGAACTGAAGTAACTACAATGTAATAATATGAAGATTTGCGATGGACATCAACGCGCAAACTGTAACCATGAATTTGGCAAATGATTGTAGACCGGGGGGTCTACGGTAAAAAAATATGTTTCGGATATCAAAAAAAAAAAAATCTGCTGTTTCATAGAAAAGTGCAATACCTATGCGGTCAAAATGTATGTAACAGCAGATTTTTATTTTAATAGGTAACCGACGAAAACGCACAAAAATTCGCGCGAAATTGCAACGCGAGCGTCCCTCAGCCCTCGGCCACCGCCCGCGTCCTCCCGCTCCGTGCGCCCCTCAGCCACCGCCGACGCCCAATGCTGATGCCGCAGCCCGCACGCCCCCTCAGCTACCGCGTGCCTCTAACCAGTCGTAGGCATGCCATGCATAGACATAATAATGAAAAAATAATAACCATAAAAGACAACAGACAACCTACCCCGGCAGTGCGTATGCTTAGCTTAATAATATTATAATTACTATACCAAAGTCATCATTCACTCGCGCATCAGCCCTCAATTATTTACCACAGAATGATCTATTTTCAACACAAGAATAGTTTGTGCCGAAATGAGAGAAGTAGCCCTCCATTTTTTCCATACTCCATGATTTTATTGAATAAACCTATCGTTGTAATCCCTTCCATTGCATCGTTGTCCGTTGTTGACGCCAAACTGCAATGACTGGTACTTGTGCTAAGCAGTTATCTTCCAAAGCGGTCGTAAAACCGATTCAGAATGAAGAAACTTTAAATCAGTATTTTACTACTCTCTGCTAACAAAATCAAACGTAGTGCGGCGTTTATGCGGTCATTGCAGTCATATCACAATTAAAATTATCACCAGCTAGAGGCATTTATGCACTGTTTACATAAATGTCGGTTAAGCAACCCACATCGACCCTCCATTTTTTCTATACTCCATGGTTTTATTGAGCGGAACGTATCGTTGTAATCCGTATCAACCGTTCCATCGCATCGTTAGAATGAGCATCACGTTCTTCTTTATCGATGCCTGATTTGGTTTTTATTTTTGTTTATTATAACTTATTTATTGAGGGGAAGTAGGTTTACAATATTTTGTGGGTAAGTTATTTTCTGCTGATTTGGTTTCCATATGATCATAAGAATTTGCGTTTCTTTTCGGAAATCGGTAATGCTTTGGTTTCGTCTAAGAAGTAGTCGGAATGATAAATGATTTTAGTATTGTAAGTTGGTTTGTACAAATACTGTTACACGTCAAACAAATGTTAGCTCTCATTGCATATGTAAGTACCTTCTTAATATATATATTTTTTTTATAATAATCAATTTACATATAATAAATAATACAGGAATTGTGTGCAAGAGTCTCCAAGCGAAGATGGATGGTGCCGCTGAGCTTGGCAGAGGCGATAAGAGCAGATAAGTGTAAGAATGATTAGTTAAATCGACCTGTGTCCAGCAGTGGGACGTAATAATAGGCTAATCTAAACTAATATTCTAAAATATTTGATTTTTTGTATATTTGTTTGTTACGGTTTCACGCTAAAATGGCAGAAAGGATTTAGACGAAATTTGGCACATAGGTGGACTATAATTTGGACTAGGACATAAAATACTTTTATCCCGATATTCCCATAGGATCGAGACTTATGCAGGTGAAACCAAGGGTGCCGCTAGTAAAAAATTAAGATAGTGGGATTAACTCCTTTCAAGATGAAATGGTTGTTTATTTTAGTTAAGACCCCATTGACACACAATTTTACAACTCACTAAAAGTTCTAAAGAAACTCATCATGAATTTAACGACTAGAGGTCTGCCCAATTCGGCTTTTAATAAACTTGAACCGTTTTTAAAATTTTTCCCAAAGGCTAATTCAGACTTTGTGAAGTGGAAATATTGAGTTGGTAAGTATCTGAATAATAAAAGATGTCTGAGACATTTTTATACAATAGTGGCCTAAGAGGAAGATTTAATTTTAATGCTTTTTTTTACTTTATTACTAACTCTTAGTTTTTATACAATATTAAATTCTTTTATACCGGGGTTAGGAACATTAACACATACATATTTTAAAGGGTAGAATGGATACTATGGATGGTGATAATAATGTCCATAATTGATTTTAAAATTATATTTATAGGCTGTTAATAGACAATAGTCTATTTATATACATATATATATATACACACATACAAGCGTTCCTCCTATGGAGGTTAGCAGAAACTACAGAACGCCACCTGCCACACTCCTAAATAATAAAATAATCTTATATAATAATTTATTTCTTTCCAATTAAATTAAAATCGATTAGTATTATACACAATTAATCCAATTTCACACCCCAATTCAATTTAAAAACTATTTCTCTATTTAAATGTCGATTAAAAGAGCATTATCTTTCCTCTATACTGTGAGTATTTCTATACAGGGTTATTTGTAAAACACCAACAACCTCTTAAAAGGTCATTGTACTCATCATTATGAACAATTTTTATGATGGGACCAAACCTGAAATCGCGAAAAAAAAATCAGTTCCCTACATTTATGTTCGTACGAGTCGTCAAGCGACACTAAGTACATATCCGCAATCATATGCGCACAACACAGGTCACAGCTGGTCAGCCAGTGGCGCGTGTTAAGTGGTAACCAACTTTTTGTACAGACAATCAGGTAACATAACAAGCTTATAACTTCGTGATTTTTCATGACATAGTTTTGAAATTTTGTACATAGATTCTTTACATAAAAATCCTAGACACGTTTTTCGGGTTTGCCATATACTAAAAAGAATGTTGTACCTATATATATATATATATATGTGAATATATTTAAGCATAATGTATTTATTTAAATATACTTATGTTAATTTTCGCATTATATGTGTAGTGTGTGTGTAGTGTGTGTAGTGTGTGTGTGTGTGTGTGTGTTGTGTGTGTGTGTATTTATTATGTTAGTTTTAGACTTCACACATTCATATTTTTCTCTTCATGTTCTCACACACTATTGTCTACATTTCTTTTTCTTCTCCTTTCGCAGGTCTGCTGGAGGAAATTTCTTAAGAAATCAGCAGTACCTTTGTACAGACATTTTAATTATGTCATATATGTATTTTAATGTGTGTACAAAAATAATAAAATAAATGAATAAAAAAATTGCCTGCAGAACTGACAGAGAGTTTAACTTGTCGACTGTTTCATAAACAACATTTTTTAGTAAAATCCCTTTATAACAAGCATCAATCATGCTAACAAGCATACTGAAATTAAAAAAAAAAGTATTAAATCTTTATAGGGAGTGAAGTAGGATAGTGAGCGTCACTGTCACCGTGTCACCCTAATGCCTATTGCGAGCCAACAAAGACATGAAAAATGGTCGTGTGTGGAGACATGAATAGGATAAAGGTACCTCTTATCTGTGGGTAGGATTCAACATCACATGTTGGAGAATTCACACTTGAGGTTTTTTGTGTGTCGGATGCATGGGGTATTAGGTAACTATTTTTGAAGCAGAAAAGCAGTTTAGGTGATGAAAGTTCAAAATTATTTGAGAATATCTGTAGGTATAAGACGGAATGTCTGGGATGTATTTTAAGTATATTTACTTACTCACTTATTTACTCGTATGTTACTGCAGGGATCCAGCAGAATATCAGTATCAGGTATAGGTATTTGTCTGACACATGCTGAAATAGACTCCCATTTGGTGCAACTTTGAGACGCACACTTGTATTGGATTTGTTATTCGATTTAAATATGTCATACTGTCAATATACCTACATATTTCTTTAAGTATGTTTTTCATTTTGTATATTGGCACCTAGTTTTTATTATAGTTATGTAATTTGATATCATTTAATTGTGTTGTTGTGTTATGTGTATTGTATGCACTAAATAAATGTTTTATTTAGCTATCTACTTCTTACCAATCGAGCACCAACTAAATATTTGTTGCAAAAAAAAAAAGTGAATTGCTCCGGAATAAATTGACGTAAAAAGCGAAACTTTCAAGACAAGTTTCCTTGTTTCTCTTTAACAAAGAATGACACTGCAGTACACTGACTTATTCCTATCATTTCGAACTTCGAGTAACAGAAAACTTTTAGATAATTGAAATAGTTCACGATGCTAGTTTTTCCAACTTAACCTGTACCAGTCGGGCACGGAACTTATAATATGATTAACCCAATTGAAGTCAGAAGGTAAGTGCACTGAACTTTTATACAACTTGTCCTTATTCGTGGTCGCGTGCCCGAAGCCTGGCGTGATCGTTTTATTAACAGTCATTACAGTATTTCCCAATAATAAGCCCGCTGAAACATTAGCCGTCGGCTTCACGAAAACGGAATTAATAATGGCCTAAGTTTGCGGTTAATTCAGTTCACCATCTGCGCAAAACGTTTAGGAGATTTTTTTTACATTCTATCCCCTCATGTATACCGTAAATATGGCGTCATTAAGCCCCCAGCGTCGATGCAAACTGCCTTTATTAAATTAGAAGTTTATTCTTTGAATTTGTGCTGCATTAAGCCGGTGATTCATCAATGTGTCTATTATACGGACTTGCCTCGAGTTCGAAAGTATCAAGGGAGTCATCCTTTCATTTATTGAAATGAAATTCGCTAAAAAGCTTCGATGTAGTATTCATTAATTTGGATTGTAATTACGAATGTAACAATTAAGTAATTGGTGTGTTGTCTATTTGTTGAACTTAATTGTGTTATTAATGTGTTCAAATAAAGGCTTGTACCGACATGTGTTACTATAATTATGTCTATTTCATTAAATTAATACACATGCCTTACCCACCGTATGTACGCTGGTACAAATTGGATATTCCCACTTACAATATTGTAAAAGCATATAAATTTTGTCCCATAGAGACAAAACAATATAAATAAATACTCAGCGTTCTTCTAACAAAATCCTCGTATTTTTGTAAACGGTTAAAATGTTTCACTTTAACATAAATCAATCACATAAATATGAGTGGTTTGGAAGTCTCCTCAAAGTGTATCTCACGGAATCGCATAAAGAAAATTGGTTCCGAGCAATTTTGGTAATGCAAGAGTTGGCTGGTCGGGTAGATACAGATGGCTCCAGTTTTGATTGAAAGATACAAATGTAGTTTTTTTGGGAGATACGATAGCTTCTGGGTAATCTGGACTTCACCCAAAATAATTCTGCAGGGGTTATTTGGGGCACTATTTTTTTATTACATGTTAGAATAGAAAACAGTTGAATGCTGGGTTATGTTTACCTATTGAACAGATGAGATTTCAACCAAAAAATTATTAGACTAAAACTAGTGAATGAAAACCCCAAAATTAATTTATTATGTTGTCTGCTTTTAGTTGTCGGTAATTATATTTCATCCAAATAATATTCCGCAATTCCATATTTCTCGGAACCAGCGCCAATCTCTATCAGTCACAATGAATATCAATCACAATTTGAATAATTCTGAAGGAAATTGCTAATCCGTTGCTTCGTATGTTCGAAAAATTTGTGTGGTCAGCAACTCTGAATGTTGCTGAACTGTCAATATGAAAGCCACTACTACTGATAGTGTGTTACGCAACTACCCCGCAGAACTGACCCTTTGAACTTGCCAAACAGAATCAGACACATGTTTAACATAATTTTAATTTCATATAGCTGCTGAAATTGTAATTATTTTGTACTGCAATACGATATAATTAAAATAATGGCAAACAGCCAAATTGAACTAATTAAACATATTTCGCGCTGATCATCAGTATTTAAAATACAATTAAAACTGTCATAAAAATCTGTATGTTTTAATGAAACTCCGGCTTCGAATGGAAGGGAAAAATGTCACTATAAAGAGTCAGCGCATACAGCTGTTTATTTTTTTATCTGCTTTCCTATTGTCACCCTTCAAAACACCTTCTGAGACGGGAGGGTGGATAGATGGATCCCTTGAGTTGCCGAAATCTCAAGGGTACATTTATTATCTTGCAAATATGAAGCGAACGATGAAAAATTCAATTTAAAATACACCATCATTTTTATGTAAGAGTAGTTTGGGAGCTTTATAGCCCCATTATGCTCTTCCTTCCCCCTAAAAACCACCAAGCTCCTTACATTAGAAAATAATAAAAACCCTTCGCCCAAAATTACTTTTTGTGTTAAACACAGATTAGCCTACTTCAAACAGACGATTAAATCTCTCATAATATATTTCGGGGCCGTGAATTTTTTAAATTTGACTTAATCACGTTTTAATCGAATTTCTAAAATTAAATTTCCTCGAGGTAAATACGAAAGGGGGGGTTATGACTGTTTGATATCACTAATTTCACGGGTTCCGAATGCCTGCAATAAATTAAAGGAGCGGAAATGAGCATGGCACCCCGGAAAGAGGAAAAAATGCTAATAAAATTGTACCTTGGCTGTTAATCTTAACTCTCGAGACAAGGCAGTTTTGTTCTGATTTCAGATGTCTAGGTAAAAGGGGATTAATATATCCTAAGAGGTGACACGTTCCGCGGTTGAATTTAATTAACGTAAGCATACCTGCGGAGTTTTATCGCGGGCTCCATACTGATGCTTATGAATGTCCTACTTGTGTTTGTTTGTTTTAATTACTTTTTTTTTGTTTAAATAGGGTTTTGACTAATTAGGTCAGATCGAGTTTTTTATTATGTCTGTTTTAATTTTGTTTGTTGTGATGTGATATTTTTGTTCGTTGTTGTCACATTCATAAAGGGTCTAGGGGTCGGTTAACGAATGTCTTGTATATGCCCATTTGTGACAGTAGATGATTAGATAGAATTATCTCTTTATATATCTACTGGGACACAGGCATACTCTCTGTGAGAGGAGGGAGTGGGCCATAATTCACCACGCTGGCTCAGTGCGGTTTGGTGGATGTCACTTGTCGTCGGATTTTTGGTTCTAGGACATTCTGGTTTTCTCACGTTGTTTTCCCGCACCGTTTTGAGAGCAGTAGCGATGAAATAATTTACGCAAAGTAAAGTAATCTCTTTTATAATTAGCTTTGTATTGTAAGCGGCTATTGTAAATTAGGCGTCGGAATGTACTGCAGTGCGATTCTGTTACAATCTCACCGTGAAAACATAGGTGAAGTGAGCGTTGAGTGAGCTGTTAGTGTCATCCCACCTGATACTAGGGATTGACCAAGCATACATTTACAATCATAATCGAGATTGTAATAATATTATTAATAACAAACAATGTCGATGCGTATTTTCATCAGTCTAGTAGCTTTGAATGTTTTATTTTATTTACTATTCGTGCGTGACGCGCTCGCACCTCTGGCTATATAAGGACTAGTCTAGAAAAAAAAAACCACATTGATATTCTGACTGAGTTTCTTTTTGAATATTTTATTTTAAAACCCCACAAAATAGTAATGTTTTGACAACTAAAATACTAGCTTTGAAATTATATAAAATGATCAAAAGAATTCGTATAAAATAGTATAAATTAACGTGTTATTAGAATCTCGATTATGATTGTAAATGTTTGCTTGGTCAATCCCTAGCATCAGTGGGATGACATTGAAGCTCACTCCACGCTAGTTTTCAAGGTGAGATTTTTACAGAATCGACCGGCACATCTAGATTGAGAATTGCAAATTTAGCTAGACCCACAGCTAATGAAGTCCGTTTCCTACACATCGTCTACTATGATCATTGTATTAACTAAATAATTCAAACGCCAACATACCCACTTTACAAGAGACCTAAATGAATAACGCCACAAACCTGAACTAAACGTAGAAAATACTTCAAAAATATATTTGGCTCGGTACACAAGACCAGACTGAACTAAATACGGATATAAAGAGCAACACTGCCATAAGGCTTAATCTCATTTGCAAAGCTAAACTAACTTTTTTCAAGTACCGAGCTTAGCTTTAGCCCGGACGGTTCGCTTCCAGCCATGACTGTGAATTTTCAGTTTAATTAAAAGGAAACAAGAGAATGGTGGGTCTTCTCGTCACTTTTCAATTGGTTAGTTTTTGTACGGGACGATTTAATAAATGAGGAACATGCTGGAGGTCACTCCTTCAGCATTTGGTTATTTTTGTGAGAATTAATTGATATTTTTGCTTTGCTAAAAAAATTAAAGCATTTGCAGTTTTGCCACCACCACTATTTTCTTCGTGTCAGTAATCGACCTGCTTTAGGCCCGCGTGGTGGATTACGGCCCACTCTTTCTCACAGAGAGGACGCTCGTGTCCCATCAGTGGGAACATTACTTGTATAATATAATTCTTTGGACAAGTTGAACTCTTTGTGAAAAAACAGATGCTTTTGCTAAGAGAGTTATGTGCCAAGAAATTCAACTTTTATTTGATTTGACTTAAACCTTCGCAATACACAACACATTCGTACAGACGCCAGCACATCAAGCTACTACAAACTTTCAAATTTCTTTAATAGATTTTCAACATTATCGCTTAAGCATAAGGTTAAAGTTGATTGGGAAAATTTGACAGTTTCGGGTAGCTTGATGTGCTGGCGTCTGTACCTGGTTGGTACGTGTAATTAAATGTCAAAGTGTCTTAATTAGCGAAGATTCTTGGCTATTTTAAGTCGACCTATATTTATTATAATAGACTTACCTACGGCAAGTTCTGCCGGGTATCCTAAATAATATTATCAGTGCGAAAGTGAGTATGTTTGATTGTTACTCTTCCACACTAAAACTGCTGAAAAGATTTAGATGAAAGTTGACACATGGGTATAGGGTAATTTTTATCACGTTGGTTTGTTCCCGTGGGATATTTTTTCCGACCTCCACGCGAGCGAAACCGCAGGCTTCATAACGACACAAACGCAATACTGTCTCTATACTATACTACAATCGGTATAGTCAATCCCGGAACTATTTTAATACCCTAAGGTCACTTGTACATCATAAAGTAACAAGGCCTGTTTAGCTTTTAAGATAAATGTGATAGGTGTAGGAGTTTCAACCTTAGTGAAGTTTCAATTTGCTGGGTATTCTTGTCAAGAGTATTGAAATTACGAGTTAGACTATATCTATATGTACCTACCTAGATACAATCCTGTACTGTCGCATCCAGATATTTAAATAGCTTTCATTCCGTCACTCGCCCGCGGATTTATGGTTGACTTCGTTTCCGCTTTTTCGAAATCTATTACTGGGTACCCGGGAATTATTCGCAGGTATAAGTGAAAAAGTACGTCCCCTCCCGGCTGGACGTTGCACTGTATATTTCCCGGTCGACAATAAAACACAGTGTCGGTATTGGAGGAAAACTCTTTGATTTTGTGAGAAATATTTTGTAAATAAAAGTAACTAACAGTTCTAGGAAAATGTGTTTAATGAAATATTATGTTTTATTGCTGTGAGGCACACTAATGTAGTTAAAACATTATTTTCACTTTTTCTGTGTTCAATGGTGGTGAAACTCCAAACGGCCGCACGGCGATGGGGATGTGAAGATTACTTTTTTTCTGTGATATACAACGTATAACGTTAAATATGCAAAACCTGAAAATAGTTTGATCGGAATAACGAGTAGAATTAATTGAACCACTTTTTAATATAGGTCACATTTTTCAAAAAATCTTCATTAAGAACGTTGCCGTGTCTATTTATTAATGGGTCAAGCACGCCAATGTCAGCGCGGCGCAGCGGCCCGGTGACGACTCCTCCCTCGGTAAAGCGTCGTCGCAGACGCAAGAAACGATCAGAATGGCCAGTAAAACTAAAACAGTACATAAAAATTTTTTTATGACTTATTTTCTCTCTGAAATAGGTCAATTGAATTAAAAATCTGTTGGAGTGTCTGTGGTTTTGCGCATTTAACGTTACACGTTGTATGTGATAGATGTGTGTGTGCCTGTGTTTTTTAACCTCCTGAGTCCCTGAGGTCATTATAACGGACAAATTATCGTATGTCATAAAGTCCTGATTGTACACGTCCTGACATACATTTGTAATAACCGGACGTACTTCCTAACACACATATTAGTTTTTCGTTTAAAATCGGCGCCGCGACACCTGATTTAGTCGACCAATGAGAATTCTAATGTTGATTAATGTTGTATAATCTCAGGACTTAGCACCATTTTGTCCGTTATTAAGGACAACCGGTCTTTCCGACATCTAGATGTATAAACATGGCGAACTCAGTAGGTTAAAGGAACAGCTGTACCTGAACCATCACGTTCTTATAGTAGTTTAGTAGATACTTCATGTCATCTATTCCAGTTAGAAATCTGAGGGGCTTTTTAAGAACGTTGACAGTGTGATCTCGGTCTCAATTTGTGAATTATGCCTCTATTTTCCCTACACTTTTGAAAAGCTTTTTTTTACTGTCGCTGAGATGAGATCGCGAATAGATTTTGAACGTTTTTAATTACGGGAATTGGCCTTCAGCCGGTCGATTCTGGTAAAATCTCACCGTGATAACTAAGGTGAAGTGACCTTAGAGTGAGCTGTGAGTCATACTGATGCTAGGGATTGACACTATTGACGACTCACTCCTTGCTCACCTCACCCAAGTTTTCACAGTGAGATGGTTATAGAATCGCACGGCCGTTAATACACGGTGAAAAATAATGACATGCTAATTTAAATCAAATATCAATTCTGAAAATTAACTATCATCCTAGTTTCACATCACGTGTCGTTCAAATATTAGTTGATTTTATAATTTCGATGGATGATTTATTTATTTGTTTATACTTTAACTTAACATGGCTGACTGCCAATTATTTATTTATTTATTTAAACTTTTCGCACAAAAGGTACAAAGGCGGACTTAATGCCTTAGGAATTCTCTACCAGTCAACCAAGGGTGGTAAAGAGATTAGATGGCAAGTGCTTTGGTTGAGGGGAACAATGATTTAAAAAAAATCTATAAACACATACAGCAGATAGGTACCTATATATTATTTCAGAAACTATTACATGCTTACGTACAGCAAACTCTAGAAACAAAAACAATAGAATAGCATATAATAAATAAACTTTAGTTCCAAATTTTCAATTTATACAAAGGCAGGTACAATAGTTTTCAGTACCAATACAATTTTAGAAACTGGATACAAAATCATTGTATTGTAAACCAAGTTCAATCAAAATAAATCAACTCGTACAAAAATAACGCAGTTCAATTATTACAGACCAGTAACATCAACAGTGTATGTACGAGTACACAGGTATAATAATACTCCATCAACAATGTATTTTTACGCCAAGCATGTTACAAATCAGTACCTAGTACCCACATTCGAAGGGGGAAAATTCAGCGGTAAATCCGTTTCCCGGCTTTGGTTGTCGGGCCGTCCCACTGTCAATTAGCTAACAGGTAGTGGTACGAAGCCAGGTGTCAAGTGATGGTAATTAACTAGGAAATACTCCTGCGCTCGACTGTACCATATGTGCGGTGTCGACACAATGTGACCGTTACGTGTACGAGTACACTCGCGAACAGATATATGTAGCGCTACGCAAAATGGTATTGTTTTTTGGTTTGAATGATGGGACTTGGTGCGTATATTTTATTCTTGGGACGAAGCAATATTTTTGTGGGTTCCATACGTTACCTAAATCGAGAAGTGCAAATAGTTATGTTTTGATATAATTTTCTGGTAAAGTTCAGCCTCCATCCTACGTTTCCACCTTCAACGAAAAATTATCCGCTATGAGAGTCTAGAACTAAGTTATAAATGAAAAATAGTCCTAGAACCTAGAGACCGTGAGTATTTAATTACTTGTGAATATAAATAATTTTGACAGCAAAATACTTACACTACACAAAACAAGGGGCGCTACAAGGACAATATTGTAGAAATTACTATGGATCATACAACCCAACCAAACTAACCTAAACCTAATCACCACCCAACCAACCAAACCCAAACCCACCCAACCTCCGCCACCAACATCAGCCAATCCATCAGCGTCCGCATCTGCCTAACCTCTGCCCCAACATAGCTGGAAAAAGGCTAAGCAGATGATGATGACCATATATCATACTATACCTAACTATGTACTAATAGGTATGTGTATGTAAGAAATGCAAGCGAATTCATTTCGGGATTCCGTATGCGGAAATAATAGACGTCTGTGTACAAAAGGGAATTCTTAATTTGGTAAACAATTTCCTGAAGAATTTCTTGTACCTTTAGAACGAAACATTTATTTATTTATTATTAGGCTTTTTAACAACGACTACACTGTTACTTTACAATTTATACAGTGCAAACTTAAGTCTAAACGCCTCATTACTTACAGAAAAGCACAGCGTGCACTGCATTATGCTCAGATAATAACACAATTAATTAATTAAATAAAAAAAGTAATACAAAGTTTGAAAACATAAATTAAAATTACAACATCATACTTCACTTCATTTCCAAAGGTCATTATGTAACAGGTACTTTCGCATATTTTAAGCTTTTTCGAATACTATGGGACCGTTGCAAAAATAGCATTTTCGTAAAACACATTTTCACTTGTACAGACGCCAGCACATCAAGCTACCCGAAACTGTCAAATTTTCCGAATCAACTTTGAACCTGATGCTTTGGCAATAAAGTTGAAAATCTATTAAGGAAATTTGACAGATTGTAGTAGCTTGATGTGCTGGCATCTGTACATAACAAACAGCTGAAGGAAATGAACAACCCCTAAAGTTTTGTAACATGAAGAACTTAATTAACCCAAAGAAACTTTTGGGTTAAAAATGTGTAATTTTTACTAAACTTTCTTGCCGTATTTAATTTTCATTCTGATGGGAACGGGAAATTTTATTATGACAATTTCTTCCTTGTACATAATTACTTTGAAAGAGAGAAAACAGGAAACGTTAAGTTGTTGTGTGGCTGCAGGCCATTCACCGAGATCATTTTCTTGAAAGTGACAAGAATGTATTAAAGTAATAAAATTACGTAAATCTTCAAATTCTTTAACTATTGGTTGTTTTTCTGTTAAAGTTTTAGTCTAGCCTATCTATTCTGTAAATATCTCACCGTGAAAACAAAGGTGAAGTGAGCGTGAAGTGAGTCGTCTATAGTGTCAATCCCTAGCATCAGCAAGACTCACAGTTCACTCTAAGCTCACTTCACCTTGGTTATCACGGTGAGATTTTTCCAGAATCGACCGACAGATGATATATTTTTACTCTTTCTTGTAAAGAACGAGGCTCAAAGTATTACATTGTAGATTGCAGTCCATTCTCCATGTAAGCATAAAATAATTTACCTGTCATTGCTTTATTTTTAATTCATTTTACCTATAATATAGTGGTATAGTGATTTTTTATTAGGTGCATCATCTTCACATATAATACAAACTTCTGATACTAAATAAACTACAAATTATTAAACTAAAAACGTATTATCCTAATGTAACTAAAAATATCATAATAAAAAACTAAAATATTGCGTAGAAAAATTCCTCCGCATCGCTGTCGACTGGTAATCTACCCAAGATTAGAGCTTGGCGGCATTACCACGTTGTAAGCCAATGCTCAGCTTCTGGTCAACCCTTGGGTCACGGGAAGTGTGAACCAATAATTTATTATATAACTAATGTATACAGAATAATGTTAAACATTTTAAAAGAGTAATTTTACAAAAAAAAAAATCGGACACAAAGAAACTCCATAGTTTCTTGCCTATTCTTTTCCTTACGAAACTACCTTTTGGAAGGCGCAAATAGAATCGATTCGATTCGTTCCTTATATCAAATAGGCACTCTATTTGAAATTAATGATTTGACTTTGGTATTTGTCCCTCTAATTTCTAAAAGCCAGCAAAGTATAATATTGATAACAGTCATATAAGTGACAATACTTACACCGATACTCGACGAATGAGTTTGCATTTCTAATTTATCTATGGTCACAAATTGTAACCCTTGATTAGATTTGAAGAATGGCAACAAAGCAAGGGGAAATAGGGTTCGACGGGACTTCATTATACATTTTTCTCTCTGTTTCTTCCCACCCCATTCTCCCCCGTAATCATTGCGTTCCTATGGCATGTCTGTGGAATTAAAGATAAAAGTCGAGGTAATAAAAGGGGAAATAAGCGAGAGATTGCTATACTTAATATTAAAATATCTCAAAAAAAACTTTCGGAACTCTGAACATTTGGCCGAAATATTAGAGATAATGTTCAGAGAATGAATTTACATATAAATTAAAATAAGATTAGCAGTATTAGGGAATCCTTGGGAGCGTTCCGTAAGTGCCTTAAAAATATTTTGGGCACAAAATATAGGTGCGAATAAACAGGTAACCTCGCTTGGAATTCTTTTTGCCGAGAATTCACTGAAATTGTATTGTACTTTCATTTCCCGCGTGAACTATCGCTGCTTAAGTATCATTAAGCTTGTTCGTCGAAATATTCTATGAATTTTGTGTAGTTTTATGCCTGAGTGTTTAATTGATAACAAAAATAAAAAAACAAGTATAAACATACATACAAAAACTCACACCTTTTCCCTATGGGGGTAGGCAGAAACGACAGAACAAAACCTGCTACGATTGGTGAACTACTCATGAGCCACGCTTACACACTCCTTTTGCTTCGTTTACGTTCATAAATCAGCACGCTCGCCGACTGCGAGTACTACGCACCCTACCCTTCTGAAGCACACCAATAAGGTCACTATACAGTGCTTTTTTTTACAGGGTCCAATTTTTTACAGGGTGTTCTACTCATGAATATGAACAACTTTTACTATGGGACCAACTCTGAGATCATAAAAAAAAATCAGCTGTTTCTTACATTTTGGTCAAGTAGGTATTGAACTTTTGTATTAAACAGCTGATTTTGTTTTCGTAATTCCAGAGTTGGTCCCATAGTGAAAGTTGTTCATATTCATGAGTAGAACACCCTGTAAAAATTTGGAGCCTGTTAAAAAAAGCATCCAGTATATAAAAAAAGAAGATCTTAATCCATTATTGAGTAATGGGCTTAACATATTCTGTCAGAATAAATATTACACAAAAATATTTCACGTTTCGTTGAAAGGATTCATAAAATTTGCCTTTTCAGAGCAACAACAACAAAAACTGCATTTACGTAAATATAAAATGTATAAGATATTGTACAATGGTTTTATTACTGGTACCTAATGAAATAAAATGGGAACAGACAAAGAAAAATTTTATTTTATGAGGAGAAAAAAAAGGCAATTATTAAAAAAAAAACTGCCCATCAAAATAAAATGTGCAAAAGGATATTTTTCTGATAGAAAGTCAATTTACAACATACATACTTCCTTTTGTCCGTGGCTTCACCCGCGTGGATGTCGGGAATTATTCTACAGATATGTGGGTACCCACGGGATAAAAAGTATCATTTCATGGTTTATTAAAGTGCCAACCCTAGTCCATGCAAACGTTTAGGCATGAAAAGTTAACAGACAGACAGACCGACCGACAGACAAAGTTACTTTCGTACTTATGTGTAATACTGTTTTGTTTAAATAATGTAACTTTGTGTCACTTATGTACAGACGCCAGCACATCAAGCTACCCGAAACTGTCAAATTTTCTCAATCAATTTTCAACCTTAAAGTCTAGTAAAGAACTTTGACAGATTGTAGTAGCTTGATGTGCTGGCGTCTTTACTTTACCTTTGGCGTTTGGTCTCCTACACATTCCCTGCCTAAGCAAGTATGTCGGAGGGCAGACGCACAGACCTTGTAACTGAACTAAGCTTTACTACTAAAATTACATAACACAGTTCCCTAAAACGCCCGCCCTTCACCACGTCTTAGGTTTTCGCTGGAAAGAAGAAGTGGCGCAACAAACTCCCCGTCTTTACTATAGTTGTTGCTAGTCATGTATTGCGATTACGCTTTGGGTGATAACCAGGTCGAAACCTATAATGTGAACCTATACTGTGATCGTTATCTGTTGTAAATAAATATGTAAATATTAGTACCTATGGATAAAATAGAAGTCTCGTTTCTTTGTACACCTTTTACAATCTGTCATCTACTTGCAAGAAGGAAGCGTCGGCGATAAAATGAAACTTCACAAGCAGGGCTGCAAGCTGCCAAGACTTTGGAAAAGTAGGCAAATAAAACTTGGCATTATTTTATAGAAGACGTTATTATTAATATTGAGTGTTATTACACTAAGGCTAGACGCATTTGTTTACTGCCTTTATTTTGAGACGGAAACAAATTAATTATGTTGGGAGAAGAAATGAAGTTACGACACATTTTCCAAAAACAAACCTCATTTTGTGCCTATTGCAGTTGGGTAAAATGACTGATTGCAGGAAGAGTTGTGTTAGTTCTATTTAGGTACAATACTGACGAATTTACGAACAGTATATACAGACGCTTGTCAAATTTTCCCAATCAACTTTGAACCAAATGATTTAGCGATAAAGTAGAAAATCTATTAAAGAATTTTGACAGATTGTAGTAGCTTGATATGCTGGCGTCTGTACAAAACTCATTTAATTTAAGTGATAAGCGTTATAAATGTGTGTAAGTGGGTAAGTGATCGTAGCTTATAGTAATTCGGACTTACAGAATAATATTCCGAGAGCAGTGGTGGCCTGCTGGTAATCGCGGTAATTTCGTAGATTCGAACCCAGATAGGCGTTTTAAATTGTGTAAATTATTTCATCACCACTGCTCTCAAAGCGGTGAAGGAAAACATCGTGAGGAAACAGGCATGTCCTAGACCCAAAAATTCAAAGACGTGTGATATCTACCTACCCACCATTAAAAATAATAACATTCTACAAGACTCGAAAATACAATTGTAAATAGAATATAATGGAATACTCTTTATTATGTACACCATATTATTATAAATTACAGACATAAATATAGAAATTTTACAAAGGGTGACACAATGGGCGGTCTTATCACTAATATTTAGTTCATTATAATTTACAGTTTCAATAATGTAAATCGTTGAATATATAATATAAAAATAATTAAATATAAGTTAAAACCAAATATAATTATAAATACTTATATAAAAAATAAATACCATAAAATGAAATGATAATATTTTAATTTAATTTTTTTTTTCTTGACAAAAAGCGCCTTCATCCTCTCTCCTATTAAAAATTAACTGTGTTCACATTATGGAATGTAATAAAGTATTGAGTATTGAGTACCCGTACTGGGCCTGCGTGGTGGATTACGGCCGGCTCCCTCTCATAGACAGGAAGCCTGTGTCCCAGCAGTAGGAACTTTTTACCTACATGTATTTGTTCCGAGTCTGGGTGTTTTCCTATCTATAATATGTATGTATTTACAAAAAAAAAAAAAAAATGTATATAAGTAGTTTATCAGCCATCTTGTTACCATAACACAAGCATTAGGTTGCTTAGCTTGGGACAAATGGTGCTGTGTGAAATGTCCAGGGATTTATTATTATTATTATTATTATTATTATGCTGATTATTATTATGTTTTATTAGAAAATGTGGAAGGCCGCCTCTTGTGCTGACTAGAGACGAAGAACGGAGAGCGTTTTATTTTCTGGAAACCACATGCACTTGCGTCCTTCAGTTTCAGACAGGGCTTAGAGACCTACACTCACACACTGGAAGATATAATATAGCATCACGCCTGCAATTCCGGAAGGATTAGGCAGAGGTATTCCTGTGGTACACACCCACAGACGAAGGTAACCTAGCTAGGAGAACAGTGATTCACCCACTCGATTGTAGACTACCTAGCATATTCTGTAAGAAGTTTGCTTTAAGGTTAAATCAATTTATTATTATTATTAATTTTATGTAAGTCTAAGTTCAGAACGTGGATTTAAAATTTTGCTTTGCCACCGTGCCTGGACGAATTAGTCTTCGCAGCTAATAATAATGAGTTTTTAATTCCTGTAAGCCATTTTGGTTCGAAGCTCAAACATTCCCGGACTAGCGTTGTAATTAACCCATTTATTCGTAACAAGGTTGTTCCACGAAAAAATTAATCGCCGAGACGATTATTTTCGAGTTACCATAATCGACTCCGGTATTTTGTTCGTTGTAATGTTGTAAGTTTTGTTCTCTTAGGGTAGATTTCTTGTGTTAGATATTTTGTTTGCTGACTTTTTGTAATTACAGCTGCAAAAAGCGGTAGAAAAAAATGAGAAATAAAACTGCACAGAGAGGATCAACATATTCATTTTCTCAATCCTTTCGTATTTACTGCCTGGTTCGTCTATTGGTCGCAAGCGTTTCTGCCGTGCGATTCTGTAACCATCTCACCGTGATAGCTTGGGTGAAGTGAGCGTGGAGTGAGCTGTCATTCGCTAGGGACTAACATTATTAAGTGCTCACTTCACTTATAATTTCACGGTGAGTTTTTACAGAATCGACCGGCTGTTCAGCATGAGGTTGGACAATGTTAATAGGTTTTTAAAAATAACTGGCAAATTGGGGGTACATCTCTGCCTAAGCCGTCGGAAAATACTGTCACGATGGTATGTATTTAAAAAAAAAGCTTGTAAAAAAAAACATAAAGTCAGAAAGGGCGCAAATCATGTTTACAAAAATGTCAAACTACAATTTTATCGAGTAACTTGTGTAAAGTAACGAAACCCAGTAACAACCAAACGAAATGGAGTTATGAATGGGGTCTCCAAAGGCACAGTATAGAAATCAAGCTACAACTTGTGTCGAGTGCGGTTGCAGAGCAATCAACTTTGTAGCAAGTTACGTTCTCACCACTGGCTGGTAAACTTGAGGCAAAGCAACGCAACTTTGCCAACTCGTACCTGTTTAAGTTAAAAACATTTTCGTTACAGAAGAACTGTATGTTTAACGCTTTTATCACTTGAATCGATGTAACATTTGAACGGAAGGATTTGTAAGTTTATTTATTATTTATTTATTTATTAAAACTTTATGCACAAGTATAAAAGTACTGTACAAAGGCGGACTTAATGCCTGAGGAAGTTTATGTGTGTTCAAGATTTCTCTTATGCTACCTACGTTGTTGTTGTTGAATACGACGAGGTGTAATTTTATTCATATCTCAGTAGTTTTGATTTAGATTTTTTGTTTGAGATCTTTTGTGTCCTAGTAACTACAGCTTCAGAGCTCATGCTTGACCAAACATGGGCTCTAACAAGAAACATAACAAATAAAATTGCTACATGCCAGCGCACTATGGAGAAAAGTATGCTAAGAGCCAAGAAAGCTGACAGAATAAGGATCAAAACCATCAGGTACAAGTAAAAATCAGAAGACTGAAGTGGAAATGGTCTGGACACATGATAAGAGGGAAGGACAAATGGAGCAAAATAGTTACCCAGTGGTAGTCAAGAAACGGCTGAGGAAAGAAAGGTAGACCCCAAAAAAGGTGAGATAGTGACATCAGACAGATTGCTGGAACAACATGGGCCCGAGTGGTCAGAGAGAGACAGATGGAGAAGGTTGGACGAGGCATTTGCGGACTGGCAAACGCACACAACTAAACAAACGCCAAATGCGAGACTGGTGACTACACTTTATGTTTGTCCGACTAAAAGGTTAATGAATAATAGCTTCAGCTTTAGGTGTAGCCATAAATGTCTATTGAGTCTTAATTTATTGAAAAATGTTAGAAATATCGATTTAGCTAATCGATATTTAAGTCAGTTACAAAATGTTATCTCAATTTGTCAATGAATCCTTAAGTTATTTTGTCTTGTTTTATTCTTCATTGTATAAGCAAAATTTTAGATTATTAATTATACTTTAGCCCGTACTGAAGATACTTATTTAGAAACCACAAAACTCTGTTACTTTTATCAATTAAAACTTTATATTTATTGGCTTTCTATTCCTTTATTGTACTTCAGATAAACCACTGTAAACTATTAATTTTAAGTTTGTAATTTACGTTAAAAGTAAAGAAAAGCTTTAAAATAAAATTAAATTTCATATTTTAATGGTTATCCATTATAGACGCTGTGCTTTATGGCATGTTCTCTTTAATTCTTAATAACATTACTAACTAATTAACTAGCTGCGCCCCGCGGTTTCACCCGAACCCGAAGGAACATTGCAATAAAAAGTATTTTATCTCCTAATCCAGCCGATCGATTCTGTAAAAATCTCACGTGAAGAGTCATAAGTGAAGTGCTCACTTCACTTATGCTACTACTACTTCTTCTTACTTAATAGTGTTAATCCCTAGCGAATGACAGCTCACTCCACGCTCACTTCACCCAAGCTTTCACGGTGAGATGGTTACAGAATCGCACGGCTGGTCATGGTTTACCCGTCTATAAAATTTCATTCGAATCCGTTTAGCCGTTTTATCGTGAAAGCGCAACAAACAACCATACGAGAAATCAAATGTTTTCTGTTTATAATATTAGTTTAGAAAAAATTCGAGAGGTGCTCTGGGAAACACGGTTGGAACAAAGTTCGTTTCGCTATATGTTATGTATTAAATAACAGTAAAAAAAATCAACTAGCAACGTTTGAGGGTAACAAAATGAAAAAAAAAAGGAAGGAATTACATACACATGCAACGTACAGACATATGTTTTTAAACACACAAACACACATACTATGAGAAAAGTGTCGTAACGGTCAAAATGTTATAGACTTTGTCGGTCTAGTTCTTATTCGCCAAGTGTGCTGAGTATAACGTACGATAAGGAACTTCGTTCCAATCGTTCGTAATAAAGAAACAATTTATTTTAGGTCAGAATTATTTCTGACTACTTACCAATCTGTACAGTTTTGGTAAATTGAGTAGAATAGAATACTCTGAATAACGTACACCATATAAATTACAGACATATATATAGAAATTTTACAAAGGGTGACAAAATGGGCGGTCTTATCGCTAAGAGCGATCTTTTAAAGACAACCTTTGGATGGATTGAAAAGGGAAGGAGAGACAAATACTGTAGGTAGTCTGTGGTGTACCATTTACACGATAAAAGTAATTTATTTATTTATCCTCCTACTGGAACGCCATATAGCAATTACACCAACGTAGCAAAAAATTACTTAATGAGCTGCTTCCCATCCATCCTGTGCGTGGTGGACATCGAACGGGCGGCAATGGAACACGCACGCTCACACAGCGTTAGCTCAATAGTGCCATTACTCCATCCAAATCGCGCACATTCTTTGCGATTTTTTTTTAGATACAATTAATTTTTCAAAATAAAAGCATTAAAATTGTAAAAACAGAAAATTTGGGTGTGTCGTCCTGATTGACAGATGTCAGAAAAGTGTAAAAGTAATATATTATACTAATCTAAATAAATATTTACATACAACAATGACATGAAACATGAGTAAAGAAAATATAATGGTGGTGGTGGTGGTGGTATTGCTTGTACTTTAGACACGGTATTACTTTTTTTTTTTTTGTTTCGGGGTGGAAAATCCTCATGGATGTCCGCCGCCCTGGGGTGGGCGGTGGGTCTGTCAGACTCTTACTGACTAAAAACCACCCCGGTATTCCCTCTCTCACCTACACCGGGGGTCGCGGGAACGAACGATACTTCCGCAACCCCCGGCTGGTGCTGGCCCGCACCTGCGGGCCTCCTCGTGGCAGGGGGGGGAGTGAGGTGTTAAACTCCCCCCGCGACGTCTAAGAGGGGCGCGCGTGGAACACTACGCGCCGCCGCCACGGGTCCTGATGTGTGGAGGGCGTCGGACGTCCCCAAGTCCGTCGTCCCTGGACCCACTTAGGGGGGCTGGAAGAGGGCGTTGTCGGCCCTCCACCGACGCCCGGTGCACCTGCTGCGGGCCGGGTGAGGCGACGAGATCTCCCTCTCCCTTTCCGCAGCCTCCTTCTGCGAGACGACTGTTTCGCAGAAGGAAACCACCGCGTCCCAGGACTCTTCGCTGCCGACCACGGCCGGCAGCGACAGGTCACTGCCTACTCCTGAGATGAGACACGGTATTACTTGTAACAACTTAGTTACTTCACAAAAACCGTTTTGAAGCTACGCTAGTACAATACATTCTAAGAGTGAATTATTAAGAAAACGTGCCTTTAAAAACCGAAATATCTCTAGTCACCAAAGTGCAGTATAAGAAATGACTCCAGCTTTTCTCATTTCAGCAACTGAACACTCCATATCAGTAACAGGTGGGGCACATAACTTTACGTAACGAACAGCTAAAGTGGTGCAGACGAAATTGCGAACAATATGTCACTTGGCTTGGTAGCGGCTAGGGTTCATAGAGATCCATGAAGAAAAAAATTTTACCAAGGACATAATAAATACAACGTGTAACGTTAAATGCGCAAAACCTCAGAACCCCCAACTGATTTTTAATTCAATTGTCAAGTCATTAAAAAAATTGTAAAGGTTTTATGTGCAGTTTTAGTTTTACTGGCCATTCTGATCGTTTCTTGCGTCTGCGACGACGCTTTATCGAGGGAGGAGTCGTCACCGGGCCGCTGCGCCGCGCTGACATTGGGTTGCTTGACCTATTAATAAATAGACACGACAACGTTTTTAATGAAGATTTTTTTGAAAAATGTGACATATATTGAAAAGTGGTTCAATTATTATTCTGCTCGTTATTCTGATCAAACTTTTTTCACGTTTTGCGCATTTAACGTTACACGTTGTATAGGTCGGTCCATGGATGGGTGAACATCCATTACATATCCTGCTGTAGTTTACTTACAGGTTTTTTTTTTAAATTAATCCCATAAATGCTCCATGGGTTTGAGATTAGGAGTCATAACTGACCATGGCAAAACCAGCATATTGGCTTCAGAAAGTGCTCTTTGTGTGGCATGGACCGTATGTATGCGAGCATTGTCATGCATTAAAACAATACCGGCGCCCACTCTTTCCAAAAAGGGATGACATGAGATTGGATTACCCGCTCAACGCAACAGGCGGCGGTTACAGTACCCTCATCCAGTATTACCAACTCTGTTTTGCCTACCAAGCTTATTTCCGTTTATACCATAACACTTGGAGCCCTAAAACGATGTGTTCTATGGATACTTGGCACTGTAAAACGTTCACCTAGTTTTCTTCACACGTGGCCTCGTTTATCGTCACTGAAAAATTTGACCCAGCAGTCGCCTGTAAAGAGTACAACCCTCCAGTTATCTATTGCCCAATTCAAATACTCGCGAGCGTAACTTAAACGCGCTGCTTGGTGGGCCTTTGTCAGTTTGAGCCGAAAAACACGCACTCGGGAACGTTGACAATCTTTGTGGAGACGATTATGAATGTTTTGATCACGGACTTTGGTACCAGTTGAATGCCGCAGCCGGTTTTGTACGCCCTGGGTGGTTACGGTACGCTCTCTTTGCGCAGTTAACCTGAAGTACCGGTCTTCCCGGTAAGTTGTGGCTCTAATTCTTCCTGATCCAGGCCTCCTCTACACTCTCGCTCTCCCAAAAGCATTTCCACACGTTTCGAATAGCTCGTCGCGATACACCGAGACGGATTGCCACAGATCTCTAAGAGACCCCTTCTGAAGTATAGCAACAGTTCTAGCTGCGCTTTGCGCTAGTAATAACGATTAATGCCGAAATAAAGAAAAGCTGTGACAGAACGTGACGGGAAAATCAATGCTTTGAATCGGAATGAGAACACAAGTGAAAGATTTTTTCGTACGACAAGTGTTTATTAAAGCACTTCACATTTTTTGTGTAACCTCTTGAATTCGATGCTAAAATTGACGCTCGAAACATTGTTATGGACCCATAAATATGTCAAGAACAAAGTTTAGTGCTTTATTTTACAAATGCTAACGTAATTATTTATTCTTAGACAAAATTCTAAATGAACTTAGAGTGGGTCCTATTTTGTTTTGAGGAGTTTATTATAAACCGAACCTTTATAAATGTATAGATAGAATACTTTTTCTTATGTGCATCATAAAAATTACAGACATAAATGTAGAAATTTTACATAGCGTGACACAATGAGCGGTCTTATCGCTAGAGCGATCTTATCGCTAGAGCGATCTTTTACAGACAACATTTTAAATCAACCAACCTTTTTAATGTTTGTTCAAAGAGTACTTAGCTTAGTAAGCAATACACTTATTAGGTTTTAATATTTCTGTGTAATGTTGTCACATTTCTTAGAATAGAATACACCACATAATATGCATGGTGTGCATATTATGTACACCATCTAAATTACAGTCATAAATATAGAAATTTTACAAAGGGTGGGGAACTAATCTAAATAAATATATACATATAACAATAGACATCTAAAAGGAGTAAAAAAAATATAATGATGCTGTTTAAGGAGAGAGGAAGTGCTTTTTTATCAAAATTTCAAAAGTGGACAAAGATTGAGCACGCTTTATCGACACGGGCAAGTCATTCCATAACCGTACTGCTTGAACAGTAAAAGATTTGTTATTGAAACTGGTGGAATGCATCGGAATCTCTAGTCTCACCGTGTTTCTTCTAAACGATTGGGCACTAAATTCGTCATCCATCAAACCAGTCCCCAACGACCCAATCAAAGACGTATGTTGACCATTGTGCGAGCTGAAACCTTATACCGAAATACATACTTTTCTAAGAACGACCCGGCCGACACGCAATAAATATTGTTATTTAAGTGTAATATATCATTAGATTCACAAAACATACTTACTATTATGTGGAAACATTTTAAGAAATAAACACAAGGTAAAATAAAGATATCAAGTCGGACAACATCGTAAATGGAGCAAGGTTTTTGGGCCGTTTCTCCGGTAAGACGAGATAGAGATCTCGACAAGAAAAGGGGAGGCCGTTGCCCAGCGATGAGACGAATTGTTGGCTCAAAATGACAAATAGAAGTCATAAATATAACCCCAGAACCTGTTTGTCGACATTATCCTTTGTAACAAACCGTTTGTTTTATTCCCAATTTTCTGTACTTGTATTTATTAGAGATCTTCAAAACAATCTGAAACTAAACGTATGATAGATTTTTCGTAGTGATTAGTCTATACTAATACTATAAAGAGGTAAACATTTTTTCTTTGATAAAGAAGAAAAATGTATTAATCTACAACGATTGAAATTATTAGATAACGAAAAAAAAAACAGGATTTTCTTAATTACGTTGACTAGAATTTTAATCACCAGAATAAAGGATCACCAGGGTAATTGCGTGACACACGAACAGTAGCAATGGATTTCATTTTGACAGTTCAACAACATTCATTGCGTTAGTTACGTTGCTGAGCAGACAAATTTTTCGAACATATGGAGCAATGGATTAGCTATATGCTTCAAAATGATTAAAATTGAGAGTAATAGTGTGTTACGCAATTAGGATGCAGAATAGAATCACTTAACTTAAATCTTTAAGGATTGTTCGTTGAATAATATTTTTCTATGTGTTTAGACTATCTTCTGTAAAATTTTCTTGTTTCCCTGGTCCAACCCATCGCGTCCCATCGCCTCCTAATGCTTCGTTTTCGCTTAGAGTTCTTTTTGACTTTCTTTCTTTTTGCTTGGCTCCTACGGGTCCTAGCGTGATTTTAAATAGCTGATAGCACAAAATACAGAGAGTCCAGAACTCAATCCACATACAAAGTGCGCTCGAGTACCACACACATAGACACCGCTCACGGACACGATATCTCGGACCGGTTGGGACCATTGCGAGCGCGAGTGCCACTCGCTTGAGGCACGCGTCTGTGAAGTGCAAACATGGAGCAACAAAAAAATAATAGTAAAATTGTAGTAGCTTGATGTGCTGGCATCTGTGCATGTGATTGACTTCTGTACATTTCTGTTTTGTGCCGATAGTCTTTCTCAAGAATTAGGCTGTCAAATGCAAAAAGAATATATTAAATTTGACAGGTAGTTCCAGACATTAACGCGTTCAAACAAACAAACAAACAAACAAACAAAAAAATCAAACAGCTTCTTCAGCTTTATTATTAGTACAATATAAGTATAGATAGATAAATAGATTGAAGATGAAGGGAGAATAATAATGAAGGGGCTATAATAATAATAGCAGTCTATTCCTTTGGCAATGGAGCTGAATAGCAAAACCAGCATACATTAACCACATATCATTGATCAAAACAACAACTACACGGAAACTATCATATCAGCCGGCTTCTGCGTTGTAATCCTCCATGATGGCTAATCAAATATCATTTGGTTCACTAATCTAGCGATTAATGTGACATCCAATGCCAGCCCATCCAATTTCAACCGCAAAATTATGTGTTTCATGAATGATAATCACCTGCGCGGCTGATTGGTCACATTGATTGCACAAGCACATCTGATCAATCAATCCGTGTTTGTTTGAGATTTAATTTAGATGTCATAATCTGTGTGAATTAACGACACGTGTCAGATGTGTTGGGGCCTATTTAGCATTAGTAGCGTGGGATAATTTCGGTTAGAATTCGTTTATAAAGCATTTTCAATCGATCAATTGAGTTGTAAGTCGTAGGATCGGACCCAGAAAGGCGCTTCACTTCGTGTAAATTATGTCATCACTACTGCTATAAAAACGGTGAAGGAAAACGTCGTCAGGAAACCGGCATGTTCTAGAACCAAAAATTCAAAGACATGTGACATCTACCAACCCACACTGGGCCCGCGTGGTGGGTTACGGCCCACTCCCTCTCACAGAGAGGAAGCCTGTGTCCCAGCAGTGGGAACAATATAGGTTGATTATGCAATTCAGTATATTATCGCAGTCAGCTTGACTAGGCGTCTCCCATGATGCGCCACAACTTCCTCCGCCTTCCGCGTTAGGTTAATATACAACGTGTATCAGTATAACAAGCAGAATTAATTGAACCATTTTTTAATATAGGTCACATTTTTCAAAAAATCTTCATTAAAAATGTTGCCGTGTCTATTTATTAATAGGTCAAGCAACCCAATGTCAGCGCGGCGCAGCGGCCCGGTGACGACTCCTCCCTCGACAAAGCGTCTCAAGAAACTATCAGAATGGCCAGTAAAATTAAAACAGGTCATAAAACCTTTACAATTTTTTTAATGACTTTTTTTCTCTCTGAAATAGGTTAATTGAATTAAAAATTAATTGGGGTGTCTGAGGTTTTGCGCATTTAACGTTACACGTTGTAGATTAGACTTTCAAATCAATTGATAGATAGATCTTTAATGTACACCAAGTCCATGAAACAACTTTATTCATAATTTTTAAGCTCCTCTGTAATTAACTTCTAAGTTACTAAGCCTAAAACTTTGTAACACTCTGTCAATACCCTATACTTTCCATTTTCACTTAGCTCGTCAAATGTCTATCAAGATATTTTTGTTTATAATAGCTCCAGCGACTTGGTCCGCGTAAGGCTACGGACACGAACTCAGCGGGCGCGGGGCGGCGGTGGCGCCGGCGTGAGGAGCGGTGCGGCCACGTAGACCCGCCGTGCGATTCTGTAACCATCTCACCGTGAAAGCCTGGGTGAAGTGAGCGTGGAGTGAGCTGTCATTCGCTAGGGATCAACACTATTAAGTGCTCACTTCACTCATGATTTCACGTTGACATTTTTACAGAATCGACCGGCTGGTATCGAAGCCAGCGGGCAGATCGCGCAGCGCTAGAGCGGCGGAGTGTTATGTTATGAGAAATTAGTGTCTTTTTTCGCGAATGAAATGTCTAAGCAGCGACGGTGTCATCGTTTTGATACAACATTTTGAAATGTCGGTCGTTAAAAGATAAGTTAAAAAATAAAATGCACAATACAGACGCGTGGGCACTGCTAGACTGGGCCGCATCTCTCGTACGCCGCTCCCCGCGCCGCTGCCTTCGAGGCCAATTCCATATAAATCTATGCCACGGTAATATTATAATACAGTACTCCAACTTCATACAAACGGAAACGCGAGCTATACCTGCCTCGATCTCGGTGTGCGCTCGTGGCGCAGACAGTCACGGCTGTACCGCAGTGTCGAACGGACGCTGTGTTGTTTTTTTAACAATAACCGCGCGATTTTTTCTCTAAAAATCAGTTAATATGACGAGTAGGAAATATTGTGCTGTTTTTGGTTGTATGAATTCGTCAATAACGCATCCAGACATAAGTTTTTTTAAATTACCTGGAAACTCTGAAAGGTAAGACTATAAAATAATTTTACTTACTAGTAGGTAGGTACATAATGTGTGTCTTTTTAATGGATTTCCTTTTATCTCACGAAAAAAAAGATGTTTGCATTAATAAATAAAGCGAATAGAGTAACGGAAAGTTATTGAGACGAGTGAAATAGCTAGTTATATGCGGTTCTGAATGAATCATGATACGGTAGGTACCTACCTACTTACGCTTGTGTTAAAACTTCGGTGCATGTGTGTTTTGTTAGTTTGCATAATTCAAAGTAAGTAGGCAAATGTAATTAAAATGCTGGAGACGGGCAGCCCTAAAGCATGTTTACGTACCGCGCGGCTGTAGGCATTTATTTCTAACATGCGGCCGAGTTACAATACTGTATTATAATATTACCGTGTCTATGCATTGAAACGCGCCGCTCCCCGCGCCACTGTTGCCGCGCCACCGCTCCGCGCCCGCGTACTTCGTGTCCGTACCTTAAACTTCTTATTCCCCCGATGTACCCCGTGGCATAGCACCGCCTATTACTTCGTTTTTTCTTAGTGTTCTTTTTGACATCTTTTTATTTTGCTCGGCTCTTACGGGTTATGGCGTGATGTAAAATAGCCTATAGCCTTTCTCGAGACTTGCGCTATGTAATGCAAAATCCGAGTGGTAGTTCCAGAGATGAGCGCGTTCAAACAAACAATCAAACTTCTCAGCTTTATCACTAGTATCGTATTATTAGTACTAGTGTCGTATCTGGCGAATCCATTTTTGCTTGCTTTTCGAGAAATAATGTTGCATTAAAACCCTGAAACAACTTTTAAGGATTGTCTGTATAAGGTTTATCTATTCATACACGAAATCTCTTAAGGGGCAATTGTATTCATACTTACGAACAACATTTACCATAGTAAATGTTGTTTTAGATTTTTTTTTCGCGTGTTCAGGTTTGTTCCCATAGGAACAAACCTGAAAACGCGAAAAAAAAATCTGCTGCTCCTTACATTTTGACGAGTTATGCGAACATAATATACATATGTAGGGAACAGCTGATTCTTTTTCGCGATTTCAGATTTGGTACCATAGTAAAAGTAGTTCGTAATGATGAGAATAGTAAACTCTTCAGATATGTCGTGTATGAATTGAGAGACCTTATCTTTGATCACGAAGCTTTAATATAATTTAACTCTGAATCAAAAGCTGCTAAAATAGAACAAAGAGTCAATGAAAGTTGTACAGCAGCACATCAAGCTACTACAATCTGTCAGATTTCTTTAATAGATTTTCAACCTTATCTCTAAAGCATAAGGTTCAAAGTTTGATTGGGAAAATCTGACAGTTTCGGGTAGCTTGATGTGCTAGCGTCTGTACATTAACAACGTCCGTATCGTTTCATCACAAAATAGATAGGTATCGACAGAAGGTCGGTTCCATGTATATTCAGCCTAAAATCTCCCCACTGCTGGGACACAGGCCTCCTTTCGGTGAGAGGGAGTGGGCTGTAATCCACCACGCGGGCCCAGTGCGGAATGGCGGATGTCACATGTTTTGAAATGTTTGTTCTAGGACATGCCGGTTTTCTCACGATGTTTTCTTCCACCATTTTGAGAGCAGTGGTGATTTGACATACACGGTTTCCGTTGAAACGGTGACGGTTTACATGGATGTGGATGTACAGACGCCAGCACATCAAGCTTCTACAGTCTGACAAAATTTAATAGATTTTCAACTTTATCATCACTGTAACATAAGGTTCAAAATAGATTGGTAAAATTTGACAGTTTCCGGTAGCTTGATGTGCTGGCGTCTGTACCCAAAGTTTTTACAGTTACTAGGCTGTCGGTGTCCATGCGTTTAGTTGAATATTGCGAAATTCCATGACCCCGCCGCCGGCGCTGTGCCGAGTCCATGGTTTGTTTGAAGGTTCAATACTTCGGAAATACGCATGGAAACGCCGCGCCGTAGCGGAACCGTATTCATACGGATTTGGACGACTATATCAGCCACGGTGCGCTCGCGTTGCCATGTGATATCTTCTATGTTCATGCCTAACTATCCCGTTGGTGTCGTGGTTCTAAGTCGATTCCTAGGTCGGGCAAAGTGTTATTGGATATTTCTTTAAGAAATTTCTCAGTCGAGTTTGGAAGTTGGTGGTGGTGATATACCACCGTGCCTCGGAAAGCACTTAAAGCTGTTGGTCCTACGCCTGATTTATTCATTTATTTATTTATCCTCACACTGGAACGCCATTCAGTTATCACACCAACGGAGCAAAAAATCACTTCAGGTGCTGGTTTCCATCCGTCCTGTGCGCGGTGGACATCGAACGGGCGGCGATGGATCACGCACGCTCACGCATCCTCAAGAAATTTCTCCATAGCTCCATCACTCCTTCCATATTACGCACATTCTTTGCGAATTTTTGAAACACAATGAATTTTCAAAAAAAAAATACATTAACATTGAAAAAGCCGAGAATTTTAATGTGTCATCCTGACCGACGAATGACAGAAAGATGATCTCTGATCACTCCCCAGTCGCGTCGGATTGTCGTCCCATCGGGCTTATGAGGAAAGGAACATAGAGTGCACCTGGTTTTACGCACACAATTGTGGACTAAAATAAATCCTGCGTGTAAGGCAACGTCGAAAATGGCCACCGTGACCGAAATTGATCGGAAGGATATTAATATTATGAATAATAAGCGATAAGGTATGCAAATTGGAAATAACGTTTGAATAAACCGAGATCAGGCAGGTCACAACATATAGTTTAAATTTCTAGTTAAATATCCTGTAAGTACCTCTAATTAATATACTTCAGTTGTACATCGGTTTTACTAGACACTAAGTAAATCATTGTATAAGACTATACTATAATATAGTATAGTCTTATACAATATTATAGTATATATCCCAACCCATTTTTTTCCTTAAAAAAGTAATAAATTGTATTTTTATTGATTTTTCGTAATTTTCAGTACAAAAAAACAACAAAATCTCGATTTACTCAAAATCTTTCATTTTAAATTACGTTCTTTTAATTTTATAAATTACTTACCTGCTACACCTTCATTTTGGACCATGTTTCGCGACCGGGCTTGCCGGTTAGAACACCCAAAATAATTTTTTACCAAATTTTTATAAATAAATTCACGTTTTTTCACTTTAATTTTAAAAAATTGTTCTGCACCTACCTCCAAAAACTCGATTGTTGACTAGCCCGCGCGCAGGCGCGTGTTTTGACACCTCACACGCCTGTCTAGCTCAAAAAAAATTTAAAAATTTTTGTAAATAAATTATATTATATTAACTTACTGTAGCTATTTAAACACACCTCTTTTGTAAAAGTAAAGTAAGTAAAGTATAATACTCGTACAACCTGCACCCTAATTGCGTAACACACTATTACTCTCAGTTTGAATCATTTTGAAGCATATCGCTAATCCATTGCTCCATATATTCGAAAAACCTGTCTGCTCAACAACTTAAATAACGCAATGAATGTTGTTGAACTATCAAACTGAAACCCATTGCTACTGATAGTGTGTTACGCAATTACACTGTTGTTGCATGTTAATTAAAATATGATTTGCGACTGTAACAAATATGGCTTTACAGAATCATAATCATTACAACCAGCAAAACAACTCCTTAAGTTAGAATTGTCCTCAAATGTCATGATTTCATGAAATAGTCATTCAGTAGGATAATATGAACTTAGAGAGTTGTATTGATGATTTTTAGGGTTCCGTATCCAAATGGAAAAACGGAACCCTATTACTCCCGATCCGCTGTCCGTCTGTCACCAGGCTGTATCTCATGAACCGTGATAGTTAGACAGTTGAAATTTTCACAGATGATGTATTTCTGTTGCCGCTATAACAACAAATACTAAAAAACATACAACAGACATGATTTTTCCAAAAGAAATGTAAGAAAGAAAAGAAAAAGAAAAAAAATTGCGGTCTACCCTGACGCTTTCGCCTTAACCGTCACAGCACTCTTTATTACGACGCAAACCTTCTGTACCTAACTATTCTGTGTCCGTATCGTTTCGTCAAGAGATAGCACGAAAGATAACAATCACGGCCCATTGAACCGAATGTAATTGATAATATAATTTAACAAGAAAGGATAATATCTCACTGTCGCCAATCGCAATCTACTTCGACGGTAACAAATATCGGTAAATATATCTTCTAATCTGATTCTATTGATCCTTAATATTTTTTTTTTCTTCCGACAAGTGGTACTACTTGTCGTAAAAAAATAGTTAGATAGCCAGTTCTATTTTCGAACGTTTGATTCAAGTTAAGCTCGATATGTGTATATATTTAATATTTAATATTACCGTTACCGCTTTGTCGAGCTGGCCACTTTGATCTCAAATATCTGGCGTTTGGTTAAGGATTCAAAATTCAAAATTGCAAAATTTTACAAAATAATTTTTTGGAGTGTTTATACAGCGTGTAACGGAAGGGGGGTATCAACCCTGAAGGAGGTGAATGTGCTCATGAAACTCAACAACTTTCCCCAAAGAACATAGGTCGAAATATGAAAAAAAGATTTGGCCCTTCCTTACAAAACTGACTACCAGCTGATTGATTTACTATGGGAGGGCCAAATTTTTTTTTCATATTTCGACCTATGTTCTTTGGGGAAAGTTGTTGAGTTTCATGAGCACATTCACCTCCTTCAGGGTTGATACCCCCCTTCCGTTACACGTTGTATATGGGGTAATCTTCGAAAGTACCTACATACTAATCCGATTGCAAAATTCTTTCACTAATGGGAAGCAGTATTACCGAGTGTCACAGGATATTGTGTTAAAACAAGAAATTTCATGCGGACAAAGTTGCATGCCGAAGCCAGTGTGGTATACATGTTGCTCCAGTGATACAAAAATAGGTAATTTCTAGGTAATTTTCTTAAAAAATAAAAATCTGAACGTCCCTATTTGTTTATATCCTATTTGAGTGTGATATAAATAAAAACATCTACAATAAGAACAAATTAAGATCAGGCATTAGCACTTTTTTATTCTTGGTTAGGTACGGTTTTTTTCACGTAAGCAGGTACCTTACTAAAAGAAACTTGGCATTTTGAGTTTTAAGTCCACTGGGTTATAAAATAATATACAACTTTTAAACCTAACATCAACCCAGCACCAGAGATCACTTTATCGGGTCTGGGAACGGATGACATGGGAGTGACCGCGGGCTCGTCAACGTCATTCACATGTATCCTATTTTCATCCCATTAATTATTCACTAGAATATGTGGTCACTCCAGTGGCATGTATAAAGGAGACCGGATCATATAGTTGTCGTTGTATCTTTGTTGTTGTTTTTGTATGTTTTCCTTACTATAGGTAGCTCAGATTACCATATTGATTGAATAATTACATGTTCAAAGAGAATTCTTCTTCTCTGACATCGGTATGAGGTTTATAGAAATACGAGGGGCGTTCAATGTACTATCGGTATCGGCATGAAAATAGACGTAAATTCAATTAAAACAATTTTTATTTTTCAATGTGATTCCCCATAACTCCAATACATTTAGTACATCTCGAAATTAACTTTTCAATACCCCGGAAAAAAAATAACTTTCCTCTTTCTCTAAAAAATGCGCATTTATTGCCGCCTTGAGCTCTTATCATTGGAAAATCGTTTCCCACGAAGGTCTTTTTTCAAATTAGGGAACAAATAATAATCACTCGGGGTTAGGTCCGGGCTATAGGGTGGGTGGTTAATTTCTTCGAAACCACAATCTCGCACAGAAGCCTTGGAAACACGCGCCGTGTGCACCTTTGACTTTTGAAAGGTAAAGAAGGTCATTAAGAATAGTGTGCTCGGAACAAACGGAGAGGTGGGTCATCTCTGCTATCATTTTGATCTTCACTCGGGCATCCTCTAGTATAAGCTTTCCAACTTTTTTCATGTTTTCTTCCGTAGAGGCAGTAACCGGGCCGCCCGAGCGAGTGTCGTCTTCAATACTCACTCCGCCCCTTTTAAAAAAACTTGACCACTTTTTATCCGTAGATAACGAAGGTGCAGAATCTTTGTAAACAGCCCCCATCTCTTTGTGAATAGTTTTTTGACTTTTTCTTTGTTTGTTAAGGAATTTAATAACAGCGTGGTGCTCGATTTTCTTCAACATTGTCAGTTAGCCATCCTAGTTGTCGTTGACTCGGGATAACTGGCAAAATAATGATCACAATTATATGAAATTTTTCCTTTATACCCTTAGATAATGTCATTAATTAATTCATTAGTCAAATTACCCACATCATTAGTAAATCACCCTGGTACCGAGAATACGTTGAACACCCCTCGTAGCTTTAAAAAATTTTTTCAACTCGAAAATCTTTACACGCGGAAGTGTGAAGATATCAGTTGGCTTTTACGAACATTCATTAGTCTGACATGAAAATCGTCGTGAATGAGATAAGTACGGCCGCAAACTGTTATGTATACTTAACTTTGCAAAACATAATACAGGACTAATTAAATCAATAATGAGGCAAAAGTAGTATGTAAAGCTCGTAGGTGGCGTGGGCGTTCTTCCCCACGGGAAGAAGGCGTGGGTTTGTATAATGTATGTATGTAAACTTTTTTAATGTAAAAGTCTATTAAATGTCAAAGTCAAAGACAAAAGTCTATAAAGCAAAGATTAAAAAAAGAAGAAAAAAGACCGAACACAGCCTTAGATACAAATATAAATGTTAGGTTCAATTTTAATTGGTTAGAGTAGGCTCTTATTAAAGTAAAACAAAATAAACATTTACTTTTGAATTGAATACTTTATTACACGAAAAACATCGCAATATATAAACTTTTTTGCCACCAATTACAATGATTTTTGTTTTTGCCCGACTTTGGTTGGCATTTCGAAAACAGATGCGAATATTCGTTTGTTAAAATCTGTGAAACAGACAGCTTACGTAAAAAAAATTGCAGCTCCTGTAATTTGAAGGTTTTTTTATGACGTTCGTTACTATAAAAATGCGGCGGTATAAATTGAAGAGACTAATATTCAACCACTGAAATTAAGTTTATAGTAGATACCTTTAATTGATTTAAAGTGAATTTGATTCAAGTGTGTGATAGATAAATAGGAATTAATTCCTCAAATATGATCTCAAATCTCAAGTCGTTTATTGCAATCCATAATGCACATTTACAGGTGGTAAAATAAAAACCAATAGAAACAATTATGGACCCTGTCGGGAACAGCAAATTTTAAATATTTTAGTGATTGAACGAGCAAGCCAAAATATACATATACTCTTGCTATGAAGGCTGACGAGTTATACTTACGTGGGAAGGGATTCTGTAAAAATCTCACCGTGAAAACTCAGATGAAGTGAATCTGAAGTGAGAATAGAATAGAATAGAATAGAATATTTTTATTTGCGTAAAACATGGTATACAAGGGTGTTAAATACGAATTGAGGCACAAGCATGTTTAGCTAGGATAAAACATAGCATGCAACATTTTAAAAACAAGTTAGCAACAACAATCTTTTTTTTTTATAAAAAAAAACATCAACTTTTTTTATCTATGAATTCTTTTAAACTATAATAACTCCACTCGAGTAACCAGTTATGAAATTTAATTTTAAATAATTTTGTATTTAAAGCTTTGAAATGCCTTGGTAGAGCTGTCAATAGTGTCAATCCCTATCATATGTGGTGGTGGAATAACAGCTCACTTATCCTAAGTTATCACTATGAGAACTTTACAGAACAGAACGGCTAATTCATCTCGACCAGATCACACTCCATCCATCTTTATTGATTGTACTACAAACACATAGGTGCCATTAAAGTCGAGCCGAACACATATACTAGCCCATAATACCACAGCGTAGTTACGGCTGTGTATCTGGTATTAGCCATTGTGCATCGATGGCTATATTAGGCAATTGATTCCTGATAGCCAAGATCTATAGGTACAAGGATTTACACGTAACATAGATTTAGATTTAGATTTACATCTGACATCTGTCAAGCAGGACGAAACATCAAAATTTTCTGTTTTTACAATTTTAATGCATTTATTTTGAAAAATTAATTGTGGCTCAAAAAATCGCAAAGAGTGTGTGCAATTTGGATGGAGTAATGCACTATGGAGCTGACGCTGTGTGAGCGTGCGTGTTCCATCGCTGCCCGTTCGATGTCCACCACGCACAGGATGAATGGGAAGCAGCACATGTAGTAATTTTTTAGAGGATAAATAAATAAATAAATAATAATAATAATAAAGTAACCAAAACTTAGTTAGTAGTATTTTTCCACTTCAGCTGTGACACATCACATTATGATTTAAAATTCTAGTGACCCTAAGTTTGAACTGATTTAACGTTTTTGAGGTTGCGTAGTCAACAATGAACCTTTAGGTATAGTTTAGCCATGTCCGTCTGTCCGTCCGCAGCTTAGCTCAGAGGCTCTTACTACTAAAAAGCTATAATTTGGCATGAATATATCGTGCATATTAATCACGTCGACAAAGTGGTAAAATAAAACCATAAAAACATTTTTAGGGTACCTCTTGTACACGCAAAGTGGAGATGTTTTTTTTTTCTTGTATATTGCATAATGTGGGGTATTGTTGGATAGATCTTTCAAAAATATTGCGGGTTTGTCAAAACAATTCTTCGATTCAGGGATCCGTTTGTGAAATATTAAGCTTTAAAGTGCTAATTTTTGTTTTGTGCGTGGTTCCACGTGTCCGACACGTCGGACCATGCACAAAACACGCACACACATGCACGCACGCACGCTACGCACGTTTTTTTTTTTATCATGGCAGAAACCCATTTTATCCCCAGTCTACCGTCCACTGCGACGAAGCGCGGACGCGTAAGTCATCGATCCGCGTTTACGATGGATTCAAAAGTAGTGAAGTGCGTCAACTGCAACGTTGTTATAAATGAACTTTTAGCATTTCTGGTAAATGTTTTGGACTACATGGATGAAGAAAGTGTACACCTCTTGGTTACTACTTCGTTTAATGTGGAGAACATTGCAAGGGCGAAATCATTGTTATTCGACTCGGTACCAAATGCAAAGAAGATGCCACTTAGACGCAAAGAAGGGAAGAAAAGGATGTCTCGGGACCTCGACGACATTATTACGCTAATGAAAGCTACAAATCCTGAATTGCTCCCTATTTTTGTGGCAAAGGACCTTCATGCTGTTCCTAGTGTGGGTTTTGACCATATTGACTGTACGCGGTTGTTGAAGGACATAGCTAGGCTGCAAAGTCAAGTATGCATGCTGCAAGAAAGGTGTGTGACAACGGACACTTTTGAACAGCTTAAACAGGACGTTGAAAGTATGAAACATGCGTCTCTTATTGAAACTGTCCCATCACAGTATGTGAACAAGAGAAGAGGAGCATGTTTACAAGATAGCTATGAGCTAAATAGTGGTCCCATCGGACTACAATACGTGCCTATAAAAACAGCACAAACAACGACGTTTGAATCTAACCGTCTTGAAATGCACAACGGGTCAACAACTTCGGATAACGGCAGGGATAAGTCCGTCCCTTTCCAACGCACAGAACGGAGTGAGACAGCAAACAGTCGGCGCGTGGAGGCACCTACTGAGGTTTCGTGCGTGGTAATGTCGCGCGCGAGCGAGGGAGACAGTGAAACCAGTTCTCAACCGGGTTGCGGCGCGAGTGTGACAGGGATAACTGATCAAGCGAAGGCGCATGCGGAGGCCACGGAAAGTACTGTGGTTCCGACCAGTGATCTATCAAGTGCAGGCGCACTGGCGGCGGCTGCGGTGGATGATTCGTTCCTTATTTCGAACTATGCAAATAAAACACCTGTTTCTGTGACCTCCGTGGAAACCCAGCGAAATCGTTTACGAGAGTCAAATTGTAGTGTGTTAGTGAGTCAGTGTGCGGTATTACCAGAAGAGGACTCAGAGTGGAAGGTTGTTAATTCTAAATCTGCTAAGAGATACAAACTATTAGGCCAAAAAGGTCGTGCGTCATCATCACCTAACGGTAAATTTAAAGCGGCGGACGTTAAAGTCCCGCTATTTATTTCTAATGTGAGTAAAGAGACCAGTGAACAGGATATAATAAGTTATATTGAGAGTAAAGCGGAGGTAGTTGTGTCGCTAAAGAAAATAAAAATGAAGACCGATAGGAAATACAATGCGTACAAACTTTTTGTATCTAAAACGAAATTAGACATTCTATTAAATGACGAGTTTTGGCCTGACGGCATTACGTTTAGGCGTTTCGTGCAATTTATGTACACTCCTAGTCAGGAGGGGCGTAATTTGAGAAAGAGTTAACTTTTTTCAATAATTATGGATACTTGTAAAAATATCTGCAGATTCACTAGCTTTAACTGTCATTCATTTAAGAACTCAATTGACGATGTTAGAAGTTTATGTAAAACATCTGTGCTAGTGTGTTTACAGGAGACTTGGCTTCTTAATCATGACATTCCATTACTGGGAACGGTTAGTGGTGATTTTGAATATACAGGTAAGTCTGCTGTGGACACATCCGCCGGTATACTGAGAGGGAGACCATACGGTGGGGTAGCTGTTCTCTGGAGAAAGGGTGTATTTGAGATGGTTTCTGTCGTAGAGTGTAACAGTGCCCGACTAACTGCAATTAAGGCGACAATCGGGGGACGTAATATCTTAGTCTTTTCCGTATACATGCCTGTGAACTCCATCGACAATTTGCCTATTTTCTCGGACGTGTTAGGTGAAATTAGTGCCATTGAAGAGAGTAGTGACGTCGAAACAGTATTTTTGTTGGGTGATTTTAATGCCCATCCCAAAGAACTGTTTTTTGATGAGCTTGAGAGATTTTGTCTGGATAGGTCATGGGTATGTGCAGATGTGAAGAGACTAAGCGCCGACTCGGGTAGTTACACATTTGTAGACCATTACCACGGCAGTAGTAGGTGGCTAGATCACTGTGTGGTCTCCCTGTCAGCCTGGAAAACCATTGTAAGGGTAGGTATATTAGAGGACGTATATGTGTCTGACCATCTTCCGATATATATCGAATGTGATCTAGAAGCGATTAGGCCGAAGCTATGTAACTCTGATATGCCTACGAATGCAGTTCTCTGGGGGAAGAGAGATGAATCGCAAATCAGTGAATATCATGACTTATGTCACGAAGGTTTGCGAACCATTGATTTTCCTATCGAGTTCACTGAATGTAGCTACGGCACATGTAACCTTAAAGCCCACAAATTAATAATAGACTCATTGTATGACCGAATTGTGCAGGTCTTAAAAAAGGCGGCTATCCTAACCAAGGGTAGAAATAATACTAAATGTCGGAAAAAGGTTTTGTGTGGCTGGAACAAACATGTAAGAGAAGCTCATTGGGATGCCAGGCTTAGGTTTAAGGCGTGGGTTTTTCACAATCGACCACTGGTGGGCATAGTGTACGAGCAAATGTGCGAGTCTCGTAAAATTTTTAAAGGCAGGCTCAAGTGGTGTCAAAAGAATCAAGAGCAATTGAAAATGGATGTGATAGCGGAGTGTCGAGCCACTAAAAACTTTTCCCAGTTTTGGAAAGCTACCAAAAAATTGGATGTTAGGCCTGGCCTCCCGACGAGTGTGAGCGGCATAAGCGATCCGAGCGAGATCGCGAATATGTTTGGCAATCATTTTAGAGTTCGGTCGCCGATCGGTCCTTCTACTGCGATGGTTGGCGCTGCGCCCTGCAGCTCAGGGGAGGAGCCTCTGTTGCGTTTCCCAGCAAGTCAAGTTAATGCACTTATTAAAGGAATGACCAAAGGCAAATCTCCTGGGCATGACGGGCTCAGCGTTGAACACCTGAAGTATGCTGGAGTGCACCTCCCGAGGGTGCTGTCTCTGTTGTTTACTATGTGCATCAGTCATGCGTACCTTCCAGCTGACCTAATGAAAACCACAGTGGTGCCCATAGTTAAGAACAGGACCGGTGACATCTCGGATAAGGATAACTACCGCCCGATCTCCCTCGCGACCGTGATAGCTAAGGTGCTGGACGGTTTGTTTGATTCTTGCTTGCAAAAGTATCTTAAACTACACGATGCGCAGTTTGGGTTTCGGCCCGGACTATCTACTGAGAGCGCAATCTTAAGTCTCAAACACACTGTCCAGTACTACACTGATCGTAAGACACCGGTGTATGCCTGTTTTCTGGATCTCTCCAAGGCCTTTGACCTCGTGTCTTACGAGGTGCTTTGGAGGAAGCTAGGGGATAGTGGTATACCGGTGGAGATGTTGAACATTTTTAAATATTGGTACAATAACCAGACGAACTGTGTCAAATGGTCAGGCTCTCTTTCCGATTCGTACAGGCTGGAGTGTGGCGTGAGGCAGGGGGGGTTATCATCTCCAAAGCTCTTCAGCCTGTATGTAAACGATCTCATAGTGGAACTCAGCAGCATGCGTGTCGGATGCCGGGTGGGTGGTATTAGTATTAATAATATCAGCTACGCGGACGACATGGTGCTGCTGAGTCCCACTGCAGGGGCGCTCGGAGAAATGCTGAAAGTTTGTGAAGCCTACGCTGAGTCACATGGACTTATTTATAATGTAAAGAAAAGTCAGTACATGGTCTTTAAGGCCGCCGGTAGGTGTCCTGAATCTGTCCCACCCATTACCTTGAACGGTGTTAACTTAGATAGGGTGGCGCAGTTTAAGTACCTTGGACATTACCTTACCGACGACCTTAAGGACGATGTTGACATAGAGAGGGAGCGCAGGGCTCTGTCAGTCCGCGGCAACATGCTGGCCCGTAGATTTGCCCGCTGTACGGACCCAGTCAAGATCACGCTATTTAAAGCGTATTGTCAGGGTCTGTATACGGGTAGTCTATGGGTTAGTTATACCAATAAATCCCTGGACACTCTGCGCGTCCAATACAATAACATTTTCGGGATGATGTTGGGACTTCCTCGTTTCTGCAGTGCCTCCGAGATGTTCGCGCAGGCTCATACTGACGGTTTTCATGCCGTCATTAGGAAAAAAGTCGTGTCACTTATGAGGAGGGTGCGGGGGAGTCACAACAGCATCCTGAAAACTATAGCTGAAGATGTGCGTGCGCCTGTGTTGAGGCATTTCGTTCGTCTGGTGATATTTTAGGGAGGTATCTCCCTGTTGGTTATCTGGACGGGGCGGGGTGTCTCAGCACAGGGGCATTTTTTATGGTTTTATTTTATGGTTTTATTTTTATGGTTTTTGTGATTTGTCCTTTGTTATTTAAGTAGTTACTAACAATAGTTTCTAAGTATTTTGTATACTAACCGGTGGATCTAGTTGTCCCAAAATAAATAATTTTGAATTTTGAATTTGAATTTATTTGTGAAAATATCGCCTATAATTTATCTGTGGAATATTACAGGGCATTGTGATTCTCTTTGCAACCAGAGCACCTCGTCGTGGTGACGGTGATAACAGTCAAAGCTTAAAAAACATGGAAGGAAAAGACTCAATAAAAAGCCTTTATTATACCTGCAAAAATGGGGCTCGAACCGAAGGCTGTGGCGCTCGCATAGCAACCATTATTTGGTATTTAGGGTATGCAAGGCATCTGATACAGCCAATAAAACCTCCATCAACAAAAAAGGGACACATATTTTTATAAGATTTGACAGTACCGATGAAGAATCTTCACAGATATAAACGTCAAATAAGTCACCATTGTTGGGTTGAATATAATCCATACGTCCATTTCGAATAACAAAGAAGCTATTTTTCCCCGAATGTACATACTCGTAAACCCCTATCCGTTAGTATGCGATTCATTAATTGACGTACCATGGCCCAAATCTGGACACTGTTCTTTGAAGTTTATTCGAGGTTCCGCCAAGTCCTTAGTAAAAAAAACACAACTTAGCAGTCTTGTACAAAGAAATGTATTTCAATCACAGTTTAAGTTCTTATCACAAAAATAAGTTTAACTATGTCAAAAGAAAACCTCGTTTTGTAATAAAACCGTATGAGTGCTATTATTAGGCTTGGGTAAAACTGGCTCTTAAGATAAATCATTTTTTGGATTCCGTACCCAAAGGGTAAAACGATTACTAAGACTCCGCTGTCCGTCCGTCCGTCCGTCTGTCACCAGGCTGTATCTCATGAACCGTGATAGTTACATAGTTGAAACTTTCACAGATGATGTATTTCTGTTGCCGCTATAACAACAAATACTAAAAAAAAACAGAATTAAATAAATTTTTAAGGGGGCTCCCATACAAAAAACGTGATTTTTTGTCGTTTTTATAGATAGTGGTACGGAACCCTTCGTGCGCGAATCCAACTCGTACTTGGCTAGTTTTTTTTATTAAATTACGTTCTGCCGATATATTATTTAATAAATGAAATTAAATAATTTGAATTGAATTTTATTTTTTTTAAATTAATTTGAATTGTTTAATAAATGAAATAATCAATACGAGTATAAGTAGTTAGTCATGAAAATCAAAAAGCATTGTTTCGTGTTCGATCAAACAACTACTGCTTTCATTACCGGACAAACGCAGGTAAGCGTGCACCCCTTCAGCGACTCATGCAAATATACAATGAATATTTCATAGATGTTGATATATTTCTGCTAAATAAAAATGCTTTTCGAAGTAAAGTTATTAATGTACTAGAAAACTAGGACATATCTTGTGGTAACTGACTAGATTGTTAGTTTGTAACATTATAAAATGTTTCCTTGAATAATGGTAACTCGCTTACCAATGAGTCCTCATCATCATAGCATACCTCTTTGTTAACATGTGGAAAATGTTGTGGTTATTACATTGATTTTGTTTTAGATACCTTACTGATAAGTGTTATATGTAATGTAATATCGTTTTTTTTCCCAAATAAAATAAAATAAAATAAAAAAAATATCCTAGCCATTTCTAAACTACGTTGGGATCGGTTTCCAGTCTAACGGGATGCAACTGAATACCAATATTTTGCATAAAACGACTCCTTATCTGACCTCCAGAACCCGTATCTAGGTAACACGAAAACTGGTTCTCAAACAAAGGTGCCGATTCCCTTGTACAAACTGTACAAACTAAATACCTACTCTATACAAGTTTAGACGTGATTAAAAACTTGCCTCCTAAAATTACGTCAGTTAACGTCAGGCGCTGATTAATTTGACAGGACTAAACTAATATTTATCTTCTGTCCCTTTCTTAATGAAATAGAAAGAAATAGATGCACTGAATTTAAATTTAGTTTAATTTGTGAACAACAGAATCGGCGCCAAAAACTATTAGGTGAATCAAATATAAACAGGACTTTTTTGATTACTGGTCGCTGAGTGAAGTGACGCGCTTGGTGCTGTTGTATGTGTTAGGGGGGATCATCTAGGCAAAGTATAAAGAGGGGAAGTAGGCTATCTCCGGCCCAATCCGCGATATAATTGCCTACTGTCTTAGGGTTGTCACTTTTAGGAAAATTTTAATTCAGTGCAAACCAACACAGAAATGTAAAACAAATACAGAAATGTATTCAAGATTCAGAGCAGTATTATTTATAAAAAAAAGGGATAAAATAAACCGGCGCGCGGCGGGGTGGTGGGGGCACGACTGTCCGCTCTTCGTCAGATTCGGTTGTCGCCCAAACCGCTAACAAATATTTATAGACTAAGAGCTCTTATATCATATACAACGTGTAACGGAAAGGGGGTATCAACCCTGAAGGAGGTGAATGTGCTCATGAAACTCAACAACTTTCCCCAAAGAACATAGGTCGAAATATGAAAAAAAAATTTGGCCCTCCCTTACAAAACTGACTACCAGCTGATTGATTTACTATGGGAGGGCCAAATTTTTTTTTCATATTTCGACCTATGTTCTTTGGGGAAAGTTGTTGAGTTTCATGAGCACATTCACCTCCTTCAGGGTTGATACCCCCTTTCCGTTACACGTTGTATATCATCGTAAAAAAAATACAAATACCTAACTGACTAGTATAATTATATACTAGTCAGTTTTTTGTATTTTTTTTTTATAGGCACAATGTAGTATTTGTACACATAAAGGACCATATTCATTTTTATTTTTAATTAATACAAACATATCTATTGAATCACACATTTATTACAAAATTACAAATTAGCTACAGAAAAATACTTTCTTCGGTTTCGACTATTACGAAACGCCTTGTTATTAAACTTTAATGTGTAATATATCCGCATCCTTATAAATAACTTTTGCAAATATAATTTCGGAAAGCATGGGCAGGGCGGTGAAAAATGTAAATCTTTTATTTGTTCATAAACAAAAGCCGTGACGCGCGAACCTCGTGCGGTGTTAGCCCTGACTGGCGCTGTGAGAGACGGGTCGAGAGTGTGCGTGCGGCGACGCATAGATACTTTGGCGCACACATACAAGCCGCGCGCGGTGCGTTTGTATGAAGATAACTTACTTGTTTCCCCTCTTTATACTATGATCTAGGGGAGGGGGGTATACTGCTCCTGCTCACTTTAGTTTATTGTGCGCCAGTAGCATCATGTATTAGCAGGAGGTATATAAGTCTGCTGAGCAACGACTTATCATAATTTTTTTAACACGAGAGGGCATAAAACCTTCCGAAATTTTGCATCCATTGACTCTACAGTTCGATAAGAATACTCTTTCAAGAACTCAAGTATAGGAATGGCACAAAAAAAAAATTCAAGTGGAGGACGCCGTTCTCACACTGACCAGATAGTGGAATCATTTGTGTGCAATTGGCTAAAGGCACGACCGACTACATTCTTCGATACTGGCATCAAGAAACATTCCCTGCGCTGGGAAAAATATGTTAATAGAAGGGGAGATTATGTAGAAAAATATATTATATATTCCTTTTTTTTTACGAGTATAATAATACGTGCGAATTTTTTTTTACTTAAGTCCGGTTTATATTCTATTCTATTCTATTCACCCACGTACTTTAAGGACCAACATTCGAGCTCCTCAGCCCGATTAGAATCACACGCATGCGTTAGGATTACAGGCTAAACATTGTCGTACATTAGCTGTGAGTAATTGCTAGCTTAGCACACTGTGGTGCTTCTGGCCGTCACACCACGCCACAAATGTGGACGGCCTGTAGCGGTCAGGTCGCTTGTTAACTAAAACAGAGCAGGAAAATTACTAGTCCTTATTAGTTTCTTTCTCGTTTGACATACGGTTGTTTGACTTGATTGTTAGCAAATTATCTGACATATTTCTTTTGGGTTATGATGTGTCGTTATTTCATTTGAGATGGGAGTAATTGCTTGCACTCCGTGGTTCTGACTGTCACGCCACAAATTTGGACGGCCTGCTGCGGTCAAGACGCCTCTTAAGGTGGGCGGGAAAATCGATGATATATTTTTTTTAATCTGTGTATAGTTCACCGCACAGTGGTAATTTCGTCTATGAAAACACGCCATAAAGGAATACCTAAAGCGTGTGTTTGTTTTCCTAAAGTATATAACTTCATTGATATTTGACGTATTATAGACGCTGTATACATATGTCACGCCAGCACATCAAGCTACCCGAAACTGCCAAAATTTCCCAATCAACTTTGAACCTAATACTTTAGCGATAAAGTTGAAAATCTATTAAAGATATTTAACAGATTAAAGTAGCTTGATGTGCTGGCGTCTGTACATTCTGACATTAATTAAATACAGTAGAGCAGGAAAACCTGTTTGTTACTTTGGTTATTTGCCAATACGCCAAATTAGGGCCCATTATTAATATATTTCCTTAACAGTAATTCCTTTTCAGAAGTCCTCTTACATTATTTATCATTGAATTATTTCAACAACCTCACATTTAATGATGTTTTTAGTAGGTATTTAAGCGCATGACCGGAAAAGCCGTTTCTCCTTTATTTATTCATATATACTTTACGTACAGACGCCAGCACATCAAGATACCCGAAACCGTCAAATTTTCCCAATTAACTTTGAACTTTATACTTCAGCGATCAAGTTGAAAATCTATTAAATACCTAAATTTGACAGATTGTAGTAGCTTGATGTACTGCCGTCTGTACACCAGAACATACATAACAAAAATAGGATTGTTACTACAAAACCTACAAAGGGCGGTCTTACGCTTTTTGCCATCTCTCCCAGGCAACCTTGGAATGGATATTGATTGCGTGGATATACAGCATTATTTTTAGTATATGGCAAACCCGGAACACGTGTCTAGTATTTTTATGCAAAAAATCTATGTACAAAATTTCAAAACTGTATCATGAAAAATCACGAAGTTATAAGCTTGTTATGTTACCTGATTGTCCGTAGAAAAACTTGGTTACACTTAACACGCGCCACCGGCCGACCGGCTGTGACTTGTGTTGTGCGCATATGATTGCGGATATGTACTTAGTGTCGCTCGGTGTCCAACTTTTTACCATTTTAAAATATTTTTGGGACAAAATATAACATGGTGTAAAAACTTTTGGGATCGATTCAGTTATTTATTCTGAACAAACTACGAGTATATTCAGGTCTGCAGTGTAATCTTGTACATTTTTTTGTCAATTTTGAATTTCTAGTACAAAAATACGTGGAGTAGCTGTGTCTAATTTCATTTCTGTCTCATATGCACAAACTGTTGAGGTGAACTAGATTTCCCTAACTTGATTTTACAAGCGTGCAGGTATGTCTGCTATTGCGACAAGCCGCGGGATGCATCACAACAAAAAAGAAAAAAAAATGTAACACCAATGAAATTATTTTATAGTGACATGTTGCCCGTGGTTAAAAATGTTTTTGACGACCAAAAGTTTTTCGTGTGTGACTACCCTATATTTGAGGTTAAACCGTTAAGCAACAGCGTTCGGAAGAGGTTATGTTGGTCAACTTTGACATCTGTTTTCCGGGTATTATTAGGGCCGACTATGCTTCCCATGGGTGCGACTAAGGGGTTAGCTGTGGCTTGTGGGATAGGCAACAGAATATGTGGACTAATAACATCTTATCGCGGTCACTTACAAGGCCGCGAAGTGAGTATCTCAACAAGCAATGGTGGTTTTATTATTAACTAGCTTCCGCCTCGGGCTTCGCTGGCGTGGTATATCAATAAAAAGTCTATGTCCTTCCCTAGGGTTCAAAGTATCCACATAACTTTTGTCGAAATTGGTACAGCTATTTTGGAGATTAGCCGTAAGAAACAGTCAGACAGACAGACAAAATAAAAATAAAAAGTTTTTTTTGTTATTACTTATACAAAAAAAAAACAGTATATACTTTCATATGTTTGCATATTAAAAGCTGGTTTTGACATTACAAACAGACACTTCAATTGTATTATTTTATTTGTTTTGTCTTCTGGGCACGCTCGTTCCATCATAGACGTCATCCATTGCTTTCCATCAGGCGTGATCGAGGTCAAGAGCGGGTCCATTCAGCAATAAATAAATAAATAAATAGATATTATGAAGAAAATGATCAGTCAAATATTTTTGGATTGATCAGTAAGAGAAAGTCTTACTTACTATCACAAAGAAACAGATTTTCTCTAATCATAACAACTCACTATAATACTTTATTATAAGAAAACACGCAAAGCTTTTTTTTTAAATTTAATACCGCACTACCACCAATATATTACCAGTAATTTATGTTAAAAGTTTCACAGTGTTGCAAGCACTAGACGGTTGGAGCAAGTGCATTACACAAACACCACTCGGGTTCGTTATTGGCCGACTCGGAAGTCACAACACCGGATTGCTCGCCACATACAAACAATATTGCGTTGAATTACTACAGTATGTGGGACAAGGATGTGTGGACTATTTTTAGTCTGTGGTTTTTAGCTGCGATTAGTGACGGAACTTTAATGTTAATTATGTTTTCTAATTTTTCATAGTTCTAGTATTATTATCACGCCTGTAATCCTCGATGGGTAAGACAGAGGTGTAGCTATATTATCACCTACATTTCGTCAGTCATGTTTAACCCCTTAAATGCATCGTGATGTAAATTTGCATCAACCAATCCAATGCCATATTTTCGTTTCCACAGAGCACGGGGATTCCCTAATTATCAGAGATATTCAACTCATTTTGTTCCCAGTAGATTCGTTCTGATTACATAAAGATGTAAATTTCCACCAAGCCATTTAAAAAATAAAAAATAAAAAGTATTTTTATGAATATATTTTTTTAAATATGTTTTCCTTACCATAGAGCTAATGTTACGTCCAAATAAATTTAATTTGCTTAAAAAGTTAAAATCATGCAATTAAGGGTGAAGTCTCGTGGAAGCCTATTGCCAACAACCGGGCACAGGTCCAGACTTCGGGCTGCTATTGAGAAATTCCTGATAGAAAAATCCGTAACACTTTGCCTGCCCTGAGAATCGAACCCAGGACCTCGTGCTCAGCAGAAGAGCTTGCAACCACTAGATCAATGAGGCATTCTATGAAACCTTCTAGGACCGCACAAAATAACCAGTTATTTCCATGGACGACGAAGTACAAACCACACGGTTAAAACAACAACACAGTAACAACAGTTATAGGCGCCGATACACAACACAGTAACAACAGTTATAGGCGCCGATAAACCTTCTAGGACCGCACAAAATAACCAGTTATTTCCATGGACGACGAAGTACAAACCACACGGTTAAAACAACAACACAGTAACAACAGTTATAGGCGCCGATACACAACACAGTAACAACAGTTATAGGCGCCGATAAACCTTCTAGGACCGCACAAAATAACCAGTTATTTCCATGGACGACGAAGTACAAACCACACGGTTAAAACAACAACACAGTAACAACAGTTATAGGCGCCGATACACAACACAGTAACAACAGTTATAGGCGCCGATAAACCTTCTAGGACCGCACAAAATAACCAGTTATTTCCATGGACGACGAAGTACAAACCACACGGTTAAAACAACAACACAATAACAACAGTTATAGGCGCCGATACCCTTGTTCACAAACTATACTAAAGGTCATTGGGCATATCTGACCCGCTTAGCGAAGAGTGGCGGACATTAACCAAAATAGTTTTAAACTAAGGGGAATAATATGACCTTTCATTGCATATAATTATGTATATATACTATCCGAGTGACAAGTTGAAGACCAGCGATGAGACCAAAACTCTTGTCCAAAAAATCATCAACCCCGAGCAGATGAAACTCCAGGTGAGGGGCCTGCGTAAGACGAAGAACGGCGGTGTAATCATCAGCACCGAGACGAAGGACGACATCGAGAAGCTGAGACAATCGGTGCACCTAACTAATTCAGGCCTAACAGTCGACGAGCCCCATAAAAGGAAGCCTAGGGTTGTGATTTTAGGAGTGCCAACATCCATGCAGGAAAATGAGGTTTTTACTTGTTTATACAAGCAAAATATAGCCGAAAAAATTCAGAACTACAGCCTTGAGACGTTTTTGGGCTCAATTAAATTAAGTCATAAGTCAGGTAAGAAAGACACTGAGACCTGTAATTACATAATTGAAGTATCTGCAGTCGTACGCAAAGCCCTGATATCACAAGACCGAGTTTTTATGAATTGGTCGTCATGCCCTGTGAGAGACTTTACTTTGGTCACCCGATGTTATAAGTGTCAGCAGTATGGACATGCAGCCAAGTCATGTCGACAAACATCACATACCTGCGGCCACTGTGGTGATCAAGGTCACTCGATAAAAGAATGCCCAAAAAAGGCTGACGAACCAAAATGCGCTACTTGCTTGCATTTCAAAAAGCCAGACAAGCATAACACAGGCGCTGCTGACTGCCCCGCGAAAATAATGGCTGAAAAAAGGTACATCAATTCTGTAGATTATGGAGGCGCCTAAGAGCGCCGTAAATTAGTTATTTTTTCTGACCTTTTTTTATATTTTTATTTTTAACTACCATTATGATAAATAGTCTGATTAATGATTTAGATAATTTCTCTGTATCAGAGTCCAAAGTTTGTGAAGCTGAACACTGTAAACAATATCTATCTGGCTACAAAACACCGCTAACCATATTAACACAAAATATTCGCAGTGTTTTTAAGAATTTTGATAGCTTTAGTGCATTTCAGCAAAGGCTAAACATAAATTGTGACGTCATTGTTTTAACCGAGTGCTGGCTTGCTAAACAATATAGCATACCACTAATCCCGGGATATAATATGTATAGAAGTACTATAAATTACAACCAAAATGATGGGTTGGTAGTTTATGCAAGAGATCACCTCAATGTCTCTGTTCAGGAACCTGATATGCACGACTGTAACAGATTGTTACTTAAAATCGGATCAGAATTTGCGATATTAGCATTATATCGGCCTCCGTCTTTTAAAAATACTAGCATTTTTACTGACTCCCTGAATGAGACCTTGCAAACCCTATCATCCATCAAAAACACGATTGTAATTGGAGATATTAATATCAATATACTACCAGGAAGTGCTGATGCGTTTGCTCAGGACTACCTCAACCTATGCGCCTTTCATGGCCTGCTCCCAGCACACAGCTTTCCTACACATCATAGTGGCTCCTGTTTGGATCATATTATGCTTAAATCGAATTTGCCTTCTATTGCACTTGTTGTTAACTCAACAATAACCGATCACAATGCTGCCCTACTAACCCTTAATTGTAAATTACCTAAACAAGACACTCGCAAAATTTCAAAACTGAATATAAATAAACTTGAAGACGATTTACGAGTCATCGATTTTGATCCAGTCTATAATTCCGCTGACCCGCAGTTTTGCATGTTGTATGTAATTGAAAACATACGAAATGCAATTCAGAAAAACACAGTCGTATCGCAGTTGAGCAACAAAAATCACAACATAAAACCATGGATCACATCAGGTCTTATTCGCTGTATGAAACATAGGGATAAACTGCATATGAAAGCTAGATCTAATCCTGACAATGCAGTATTGCAACTTTCGTACAAAAGATATCGAAATTTCTGTAATGATCTCCTTAAAAAAATAAAAAGCAACTACGACAAAGTGGCATTGGAAAAGGCTGGAACAAATAGTAAAAAGATCTGGAAATATATTAAAGACGCAACGTATACAATTAAACAGTATGAGTCATCTTCAGGTTTATTACAAGCACACTCGTCACCACTGGAATCCGCTAACATAGCAAATAATTTCTTCGTTAATGTCGGAAAGTGTCTGGCAGAAAAAAATCTGGACAAGTCCCAAAACCCAATGAGCACTCCTATAACATGCAGCACTGCTTCAACATCCTTTGCGCTGCTCGATACTGACGAGACTGAGGTAGAAAGTATAATTATGACCTTGAAAGAAGACTGTGCAGTTGGCTGGGATAACATATCGAATAAAATTATCAAAAAATTCAAGGACATTTTAGTACGACCACTGACTTATATTTTCCGCATTTGTTTATCTTCAGGACATTTCCCCGAGTGTCTCAAAAAATCTGTAATTGTCCCTGTCTATAAATCAGGTAGCAAAGAGCAAGTGACGAATTATAGACCTATTTCTTTACTGCCTTCCATGTCAAAAATATTGGAAAAAATTATTAACAAAAGGTTGTTGAAATATTTGGAAGATAAATCAATTCTGCCTAAGCGGCAGTTTGGATTTAGACCTAAAGTTTCAACTGCTGATGCGGTACACCATCTGACTGACTATCTAGCGCAAGAACTTGACAAGGGTAACCACACAGTAGGAATTTTCCTGGACCTCGCCAAAGCTTTTGACACAGTTTCCATTCCAATCCTGTTGCGCAAGCTTGAGATCATGGGTGTAAGAGGCACCCAGCTGAAAATTTTCAAAAGTTATTTAGAAGATCGTTCCCAGTGCGTAAAGATTGGCAATGTTCTCAGCGCTGTTCAAAAAAGCACATTTTTTGGTGTTCCTCAAGGAAGTATTTTAGGGCCTACACTGTTTTTGATCTATATAAATGACCTTTGCAATCTAAAGCTAGAGCATGGCACTATCATTACTTACGCTGACGACACTGCTCTACTCTTTTCGGCTGACTCAGAAAATGAAGTCTACAATCTTGCGCAACACGGATTCAATATTGTAAATAGATGGCTTCAAAATAACTCACTAACCCTAAATGCAGAGAAGACAAGTTTTATTAAGTTTTCTATGCGCAAACAAATATCGAAGATCCCCTCAGCGTTGCATGCTCATTGTTGCCCAATCCCTGCAGACAGCCTATGTAAGTGTCCTAATATTAAAAAGACAGATAAAATAAAATACCTGGGTATTATAATAGACGAAACCCTTTCCTTCAGACCGCATATGGAAGCTCTAAATAATAGAATTCGTAAGCTGATATACGTATTCAAAAAGATACGATGTATAGCAGATCCAATAATAATTAGGCAAGTATACTTTGCCCTTTGTCAGTCAATTTTGACTTACTGTATCACTTCATGGGGTGGGGCGAGTAAAACTTTGCTACTCCCCATTGAAAGAGCACAAAGAGCTATTCTCAAGGTGGCTACTTGCCGCCCTTTTCTTTTCCCCACTAACACCCTGTATAAAGCTTGTAAAGTACTAACAGTTCGACAGTTATTTATAATGAGCACTGTACTAAAACAACACGCGGCGCTTCCATTCAGCACTGAATTCACAAAAAGGAGACGGAAAGATATTGTTTGCCCTCAAAAAAGCACAAAGCATGCTTTTACAGCCAAATTTTATATGTACCTCGGACCGCTACTCTATAATAGGCTAAATGATAAAGGAAACATCTACTCCTTAAATCAGAGTAACTGCAAGAAAATCCTTATGCAGACTCTTCAAACTATGTCCTATGAAGATACAGAGAAGTTATTAGTTGTACTAAAGTAAATATTGTTAGTAATATATAATTTTATAAACGTTTTACATGTGTACCAATAAGTACCAATAAGATAAATATGATAATTAAGTGATTATTTAATAAATTATTGTTACCTCCAATCGCCTGAAACACAGGATTACCTAGTTCAGGCACAAAAAAAAAATGGTGAACTTGACATAGATTTAAGAAAAACTGTATTTAGCGTTAGTCCTTATATTATTGAATAAATTTTATTATTATTATTATTATAATTATTTAATTAAAAATCGATGGAGAAAATTGTACAGGATCGTTTAAAAAATATAAAAAACAAACGGTTTCAGAGGATTTTATTTAATCTTATAAAGGCATAAAAAGAATTCCGATACCATACAGCATGGTGCACGGATGCGCCAATGTTCAGACTGTTCAGAGGCATGTATACGCTGTCTCTTTCACACATTAGACAGGTAGAACAAGTTTCGTTGCGCTCGCGCACTGTCTCACCGCCCTCCGCGCAGTCCTTCGTCACGTCATATCCGAATGAAACAGTACTATACATATATTATGTTAAACCCGACACAACATGGAAGACAAAGTATAGAAGAGTATTACTACTCAAGTATACATGGCCGCCGCACTGTCGGGAGCTGCGCCCATATCGCAAGCATAGTTTATTATCTGTCTTGGGCAAGACATCAGGAAGCAACAGATGCACCCGCTGCCTTTTTAAATGATCTTATGCTTGATTTGGATCAAATTGAATAAAAAATATTCTAATGAATTAGCATTTTATTCATCTTCCCTATATCGGTTTATAACACGAATTTTTCGAGATTCCCGTGGCTCACATTAATGTGACTAATGCCATAGTAAATCAGAGCCATATATCAATACACTCTGCTATATTTCGTTTGTGTCCGCCATGGGTATGGTTTCCATACTAAGGTGCCCAATGACCTTTAAGTTCAGTGTATCTTTTTCTTTCTATTTGATTAAGAAAAGGACAGAAGCTAAATATTAGTTTAGTCCTGTCAAATTAAGATACTCCATAGACAAGATTAGACGTGGTTAAAAAATTTTGCTACCTACTAAAAATACCTAAATTTACGTCAGGCGCTGACTGATTTGACAGGACTATACTAGGATGTATCTTTACCCCTTGACTTAACTATTCCATCTCGGGGTAAAATGGCTTCTTTTATGCACTAGTTGTACAAGAATCTACTATTGTTAGTTATGTGTTAAATAAATTCTTGGGAAAGGGACTAAATTATTGAATGTTCATGGGTGATAAAGATTCGTGTTCGACTTGTTCCCTGCAGTCAAGCAGTAGTGACATTATGGGCAGGTCATGCTATTCAGCTGCATCCGTTAAGACTGGAAGCTGACTCGATCATAGTTAGGTAACTCGATCATAGGCAGATTGATTGATTTACTGCTATAATGCATAGGTTTTTAATGTTTCTATAACTGAATTCTCACACCGTCTTCGATAACACCCAAATAATACGGCGAACCCAAATTGGAATAACCAAAATAATATTTAATAAGACAAAATCTCTGCATCACCCTAAGGTGAAAGTACTTTAAGGAAGAAGAAGGTGTATAGTACTTTTTTTAATTGTGCATAAAGTTTTAATAAATTAATAAATAAAATCTGTCACCATTATTTCAATTAAACCAAGTTGTTTGCAGAGTACCCTTTAAGAGGTTAGGTTATTTGGACAAAACCAGTAAAATTTAATTATGTTTGCGCATAAATATTACTTAAGGCAATTTGGACATATATGTGGAGCTACTTAACAACCTTACCATACTCTGTCTGAACTTAGTATGTATCTAAGTTCTTAGTCAGTTGTAATTTGGCCTTCTGTAGATGCGGGACCGACCTATTTCTTGTTTGAACTAACTTGTATGTCACCGAGTTTGACCAAATAGACACAAACTATTGGAAGTCGATACCTAAGTGCTTCAACTGCGGTTTTCATTTTGAAGTCGTATAGATTAGATGTGGGTTTAAGAGTATTCTAAGCATTAAAAGCTGTCTTCATTATGTCTTTGTTGTGATAAGAGGTAGAGCTTTTTATCTTCGAATAATGCATTTAAATACAACGTGTAACGTTAAATGCGCAAAACCTGAAAATAGTTTGATCAGAATAACGAGCAGAATTAATTGAACCACTTTTTAATATAGGTCACACTTTTCAAAAAATCTTCTTTAAAAACGTTGCCGTGTCTATTTATTATAAGGTGAAGCAAGCCAATGTCAGCGCGGCGCAGCGGCCCGGTGACGACTCCTCCCTCGATAAAGCGTCGTCGCAGACGCAAGAAACGATCAGAATGACCAGTAAAACTAAAACAGCACATAAAACCTTTACAATTTTTTTAATGACTTATTTTCCCTCTGAAATAGGTCAATTGAATTAAAAATCAGTTGGGGTGTCTGAGGTTTTGCGCATTTAACGTTACACGTTGTATATGGGTATTATGCCTATTTGTATCCATCGCTGTTTTTTGCGGGAACGGTGGGAGTCAACACGTTGGAACTGAGACGTAAGTGTGCGCTGTTGATGCACTACTACTTATTGCTCGGTAATAAGATCGATGACGCGACTACAATAGCTCGCTGTTCATTGTTTGCTCCGGACCAGCTGCGGCGGTCGCGCGCCTGTGCCTCGCGGTGCCCGTTCGTTGCGCCACCAGTGCGTACCCATACTGCTCGTTGTGCTGCCACAACCCAGGCGATCAATCTGCTGAATGCCCTGATTGCTCGGGAGCTGGAAGTTGACATATTTATGTATAACAGTAAATCTATGTTTAATGTTTGTATGAAGTTTTTTAGTTCAATATTATGTTGTTGGCTTGCTGCGCGTTTTTGTGTTTACTCTAAGTGCAGCAAGCAATTGTTACAGAAATAAATAAATAAATACATTAAGGAATCGTTAAAATAATACATATTTTAACTCTACCGAATCCTAACGTCTAATTAAAACCCTCTGACTCTCTCCTACTTTGCTGTGCCCGACAGGGTCCTCAATTATCATATTTTTGTAGACCTACAACCTGTCAGTAACACCAAGGCGTTGCAGGCCTTCCTTGAGGAGCTGGGGTGGATGAAATAACCGATTTTCCCATCCGTACGCAGAATGCGCGCTTTGTTGTGGAGTTGCGGACACCAGCCCAAATTACCTAAAGTCCTATTACCTTCATATTACCAGTCATATTACCTTCAACCTAAGTCCGCATTGTGGAAAGCAATAAATATTATTGAGTGCTTATCTAAGTACTAATTTATTTTGGAGGATGAAAATATATTCACTGGATAAATTTCTAATACTAAATTAAGTAACAAACTATTAAAATAGAAATATCCTAACCTAAAACTAACTAACAAACTAAAACATGGGGGCGAAAAATTCCTCATCGCTGTCGACTGGTTATGAACCCAAGAGACTGGTCGCATTGCGCTGTATGATTGTATGTTGTTGCGTTGTGTATTAACGTTTTAAATGAGCTCACTAACTGATTGCGAAAATTACAAAAACTTTCTCGTGAATTTTATGTCCGCAAATAATCCACAGGCAACAACAATTTTGTTCCTACGCAAAAACAATAAATAAATAAACGCTGTATTATTTCAACAAAGAAAACGCTTCAACTAAATCATTATTTCCAGGTTTTGATAAGCTCACTGAGAGGCGAGAAAATATCTTTTCTGCAAACTGGAACGGAAGCGGCGAACATAGGAAATCGAGTGCTGTACACAGCTTTATTTATTTTAACGTCATGTCTGTTATATCCGGAAAGCAATCGTTCCTTCCATCTGCTGATAGCGTTCTAATATATAGCTTTTGTACTCACGATTATTAAGATAAATATCGAGCGTCGTTTGTTAGTTGTGCGAAATAGATGATGGCATTCTTATTTTTGTTTTTTTGGCTCTTGATTTATTTCGAAGCAGGGATCGTGATTTAATGCGGAAGGAAGAGTATTAAGAAATATATTGGCGACTATTTGATACAATCGCATGGGTGTTTGTTGTTTGGTGTCAATTTATGGTGTCTTCCTTAACCCGTGAGAAGGCGCGCTATGAGCAATTTGCTCACACAAAAATCTAATTCAAAAATGTTTTGTCTTTCCCATGCCACACCAATTCAAGCACTGAAGTACCTTCCTAAATATTCATCCCCTCTCCCCTGACGCAATTCTCGATCCGCTCAGTGGCGTTGCGACCGCGCAGCAAGGCGTTTGTGGAGGCCGTGTACCAACGTGCGGCAATTTGCTCATCACGCGCCCAGCAATTACTTTGCACCGAACATGTAAAATACATGTGTTCAGTGTGTTTCGAGAGGCACATTAGTGTAGATTTAATGGCTGAATAACACTTTTTAGTTTTTGTTATGGAACAGTTTTTATTGTGATTTTTATGAAACGTGCCAAAAAAATTAATTAATACTAGGTTGTTTTGTTATTTGCGTTAGAAGTTGCTATTATGTTTAATAGTTTTGATTAAAATACTTGTTTTCTTACTTACTAAACCTTGTGTTATTTATTTAAATACATTATAAGCCAATAAATATATTAGAAACACTAAAAATATAAACATTTATGATAGTGTGAGCAATTTGCTCGCACGCGCCTACTCGTGTAAGAAAATTAGGCGCCTTCTCACGGGTTAATACATTTTTAGAATTTTGCGTCGGAGATTGACAGTTATCGAAAGTAAACTTCTGACTGGAGAAAATGAGCACTCGTACAAATACTTTTACGATTCGGCTGTATGTCCGAACTAAAGTTATATCTACATACATAAAGTCATGCGTCAGTCAGTAGAAACCACGGGACGCTACCTGCTACGGTCCTAACATACTCTGTTTGCTTCGTTTAAGTTCATACATGTGATCAAACACGCACGTCAGTTGCAAGTCTACGTACCTGACCTATCTGAAGAACATCACCAATGAGGTCACTATATGTCCTTCTAAGGCTTCTCCTCCAGGCGTTTCCACTCACATCTGCCTTCTTGTTAGTACCTTTTGTTAGTCACCTATCACTGAGTCTCTCAACATGCCCAAACCATTAAACCTCTTGGAAAATATTAAGCCATACTATTGCATGCAGGAAATATTCAGCTCTAAAATCCCAACAAAAATAAAAGCTCATGTACAGACAAAAACGAAATACAAAAAGAAGATACAATCTCATTTACAAGGAAATCTAATAAACGTATCTAATTTGTATGGCGAGACAACGGAATCGTTGCTAAGTGACATCCGTTGCGATGTCAATTAGGCTGCCCTCACCCGGCTAGTAAGGAGGCGTATGTGCACGGTAATTAGTGTAGTCTGCGGTGTAGGTACATCGTCTGCAGTAAGCCTTAGGTATCGGTTCTGTGCATATCGGTGTGAGAATCTGAAATCAGTCGTGCATGGGTTTAATTTATTTATATTGCACTTCAGGTATTTCTTTGTATTAGTTGTACTATACTGTGGTTGTAATGAAAACAAAAGTTTGATTACTGTGAAAGCTTTAAAAAAAGCACCTTCTATCGACCCTGGAAATATCAATTATGATGTCACATTTTGACCGAATAAAACATTATTTTCTATGACAAGGATATCAACCTACATAACAACAGACGTGCGATTCTGTAACCATCTCACCATGAAAACTTGGGTGAAGTGAGCGTGGAGTGAGTCGTTAATAGTGTCAATCCCTAGCATCAGCATGACTCACAGCTCACTCTAAGCTCACTTCACCTTAGTTATCACGGTGAGATTTTTCTAGAATCGACCGGCAGTTGTTCAATAAACTAACAAGAGCCATGCCCCATGGTAACCCGACAATCTAAAATATAATAGTATTATAGTATTTTTAAGTTATATTAATATTCGTATTGTACAGACGCCAGCACATCAAGCTACCCGAAACAGTCATATTTTCCCAATCAAGTTTGAACCTTATGCTTTAGCGATAAAGTTGAAAATCTATTAAAGAAATCTGACAGATTGTAGTAGCTTGATGTGCTGGCGTCTGTACTTTGATAATTTTTCATGTATTCGTTTATAAGTACATAATATTGTATTGTGATATTTTTTTATGTATTAGTTTATAAGTATTCTTATGTTTGTAGTAGTATGTATCTATGGCTAGTTGCCTGCAATAAAGAAATACATAAATAAATAATTGTCTTTTTTTTTTCATAAAGGCCCGTACCACGTCGTCCCTTGTAAAATATTTTTTTATCAATTATGTAGTACTTACCATGCGGGTTGGTTCTTGTTTGCATATTAAAAATGGTATGAGTAATCCTATATTTTTCACAGACTCACATTAATTGATTCCTTGTTAATATGACTCTTTGAATCTAACACAGATTCAAAGAGTCATATTAACAAGGAATCAACAAGGAATTTAATAAACTTCAAATAAAATTATTATTTGAAACCTCTAAAGCCTTATAAACGTCACGGTTTTGTTACTGGAATTCACTCCAACTATTGTACTAATTTCTTTGTCAGGCTAACATTATGTAAAGTAGGCCGCGTAATACTTTGACCTTGAGCTGAGCTAGCGTACCACGGAGTTTCAATAGAATGCGAAGCCAGTTTACGCTGGTTTTGCTACCACTGGATTGCGGCCTACTATACGAACGTTTCATTAGTAGGTTTTTTTTTCTTCTGAGAGATCCTATTACAAAATTCAATTTAAAATTACGTGTAAGTACATACGTATTAAACAGGCTAAATGGTATAAGCTCTTACTCGGTCATTGCATTTCTGCTTTTGCAGTGCGTATTACGCTTGTTGGTGCATTAATCTGATTTTGTATGCTGTTTGGTTTGCACACTTTTACATAATGGTCCGTATTCCGTACTTTTACGTGTCATATTTCTGTGTCGTAGCTGCGGCCTGCTATATAAGATTTCAGGTGGAAGCAAAACAATGGCTGACGACGGTCGTTTTTACTTTTCTGTTTTGAATGGTGATGAATCCAGAATATGTACTGTCAAAGGCAAGACATGCTTTGCATTGATGATATAATACATTTTTCTGTGTTTCTGCATAGCCAAATTCCACTCCATTTGGGTTCTTCTCGTCCTTCTTCGCCAGACTTGCCTGTTCTGGGTCATTGAGATCTATTTGAGCTTACTTCAAGTGCTATGAAGTGTCAAAGTCATTACAGTTCCGTTGCGAAAAAATGGTGTTATACAGGACAACTGTATAGCACCATATTTATCTCACACTGAATTAAGATTTAAATACTCGTATTACTATTAAAAGAGGTGGTGGTAGGCTTCCAGGCGTGCAATTCCCTTTTTTTTAGGAATGTTCGCAATCTAATTTCAGTCTCAATCTGTCAAAAATACGAGTACGTCTAATTTCCCTAATTTTTTGACAAGTTTTTTACGTTGATTGTCACTGAGATGAGATTGCGAATATATTTTGAACGTTTTTAATTACGAGAATTGACCTCCAATCGGTCGATTCTATAAAAATCTCTCCGTGAAATCATAGGTGAAGTGAGTTTGAAGTGAGTAGTCAATAGTGTTAATACCTAGCATTAGTCTAGTGAATCTCGATCTAGACTGTTGATACATAGAATAGCACTACAGCCGTGCGATTCTGTAACCATCTCACCGTGAACGCTTGGGTGAAGTGAGCGTGGAGTGAGCTGTCATTCGCTCGGGATTAACACTATTAAGTGCTCACTTCACTTATGATTTCACGGTGAGATTTTTACAGAATCGACCGGCTGCTCTCAGTCGCAGGTACCTAATAATGCAACTGTAGACACAATAATTATGTAACCACAACAATGAAGCTATTATATTTTACGTATAATGTATGTATGTCTTAGAGATCGGCTATAGATAGTGCCACCTGTCATGTTGAGCATGAAGTTCCGGCGTGCACTGAATACATTGAATAGCAACGACATAACGTATAGAACAATCAGTGACGTTTGATTCTGCATAAAGCGATTCTAGGAAGACAGAAATACAATTAGTTGTAGGTATTTGTATCTTAATTTCTGTAAAGATGTTCAGAGCGTACCGATTTGACTGGAGTTACCTCATAATCAGTCTATTATGATCCCACTGTTGGGGCACAGGTCTTCTCTTTGTGACAGGGAGTGGGCCGTAATCCACTGCGCGGGCCCAGTGCGGGTTGGTGGATATCACATGTCTTAATTTTTGTTTTTTTGTGGGATCAGGGCATGTCGGTTTCTTCACGATGTTTTCCTTCACCGTTTTGAGAGCAGTAATGATGAACTTATTTACACAAAGTAAAACGTCTGCCGCGGTTCAAATCTACGTCCTACAGCTCGTAATTCGGGGCTGTTACCACTTGCCACCACTGCTCTGTCCAGGGCCTCTGGTATTTAATAGGCTAGCTGCTAGTTTCATTATTACAACTTATAATGAACCTTTTTGCAATTCACAAAAATGCGAAACACTCAACAGCAAGCAACGTAACGTAACTGACGTTGGGTAAAGAGAACTCAATATCACATCAGTGCCCCAACACCATAGATTAAAAAGTTGTACGCTTCGGCCAAAGCGGCTCTTCAACTTCAGAAATTATACCTCTGCCCCACGATAATTTCCTTTCTAATGCTCAAGTTGAGAACTCTTCAAAAAACTTTTAGGAAGTTCGCGTGAATTCCCTTTTTAGGGTTCAGTAGTCAACAAGGACCCCTTTTAGTTTCACCATGTCCGTCTATCTGTCTATCCATTCGTCCGTCCGTCCGTCCGTCTCAAGATGAGATCTGCATTCTAAAAGAGACTGTGACCTCTGAGTTTCCTCTGAGTTTTGAGTGTTTGTTTCTGAGTCTCTCCTTCCCTTTTCAATCCATCCAAAGGCTGTCTTTAAAAGATCGCTCTTAGCGATAAGACCGCCCGTTGTGTCACCCTTTGTGAAATGTCTATATTTATGTCTGTAATTTATATGGTGTACATAATGAAGAATGATGAAAAATTATTTGTTTTAGCCTTTCTTCTCAGATAAGTCAGATGAGAAACGCCGACCTAATCTAATTGTTAGGGTTCCGTAGTCAACTCAGCCTAGCCTTTTTCCTAACTATGTTGGGGTCGGCTTCCAGTCTAACCAGATGCAGCTGAATACCAGTATTTTACATGGAGCGACTGCCTATCTGACCTCCGAAACCCAGTTACTGGGTAATACGATACCCCTTGGTAAGACTGGTTGTCAGACTTTCGGGCTACTGATGACCCGTAACGACTGCCAAAGATCCACGAATGACAGCCAAGACCAACGGCTTAGCGTGCTTTCCGAGGCACGGAGGGGTCTTCGTATGTGAAGATGGTCACCCATCTACGGACCGACCCCGGCAAGCGTAGCTTAACCTGATCGATCGACCCGTGCGGCTGTTATTACTTAGCTACAAGCCCATTTGGGGGCTGAAGGAACCCTTATAGTTTCGCCTTGTCCGTCTGTCCGTCCGTCCGTCCGTCCGCCCGTCCGAAACTTAGCGCAGAGACTCTTAGTACTAGGAAGTTATAATTTGGCCTGGATATACATATTAATTTAAAATAATAATATAAAATTAACGCCGACAAAATGGTAAATTAAAATCATGATAAAAAATATATTTTTTTAGTTACCTCCTGTACACGTATAGTGGGGATGTTTTTTTCTCGTCTCCCTATGGTGTGGGGTATCTTTGGATAGGACTTTACAAAATATCGCAGGTTTGTATAAGCAACGTTCCGATTCAGGGATCCTTTTGTGAAATATTACGCTTTAAATTGCTAACTTTTGTTAGTCTCCCCCCCGCCAGCTAAATGGTTGTTTTTGGATATGTAAAAAAATTCACGGTAGTGGTATATATAACGAAGTCAAAAGGAAAACCAAAGCTAAGTAGCCTTTACAAGTTTAGGAGTAATAGTCGATCAACTTACATTTTTGAACATAATTTTCAACTATAATGTTAAGTTTGTTCTTGGGATAAATTTATTCCAACTACGGGACGCTTCATTGTGCGTGGTCCGACACGCACTTGGCCGGTTTTTATTTCTTATAAATCTAGAAGTATATAATAAAATATATATAATAGAATTTATGGCATCCTCTTTAACTTTTTTACAAGAGAGCAAATGTTAAGTTAATTATGAATACTTTTTTTTGTTCTCAGATTTATTTTGGCGGTTACTTGAGCTAATTTCTTGATTTAATAACTTTAAGATTTTTTTGTTTCTTTAGCGTTGTTAATATATTCTGCTTGTTACATAATTCTTCTATGAGGACTAGAAGACGAAGTGTGAGTCATCCAGCGGCGAGATGAGTGGACGACATTGTTTCCATCGCCGGTAGAACCTGGGTGAGGCTGGCACAGGAGCGTGGAGATTCAGCCGGGGGTTGCGGAAGTATCGTTCGTTCCCGCGACCCCCGGCGTAGGTGAGAGAGGGAACACCGGGGTGGTTTTTAGTCAGTAAGAGTCTGACAGACCCCGCCGCCCGCCACAGGGCGGCGGATATCCATGAGGATTTTCCACCAAGAAACACAAAAAAAAAAGGAGCGTGGAGATTGGCACATGAAAAGACTTCACTGGACTTCACCCTATGCCCAGCAGTGGGTTAAGTCAATACTCAATACTCAATCATTTATTTTTTCTCAATCATTTCTTTTTTCTCAATCATTTCTTTTTTTTCTGTGGACGATGCACAATCAGCCTATAATGTTCCCACTGGCCTGCTCTCGGCGAGAAGGAGTGGGCCGTCATCCACCACGCGGGCCCAGTGCGGATTGGTGGATATCACATGTCTTAGAATTTTTGATTCTAGGACATGCCGGATTCCTCATGATGTTTTCCTTCACCGTTTTGAGAACAGTGGTGATGAAATAATTTACACAATGTAAAGTGCCCGTCTAGGTTCAAACCCACGATCTACAACTCGTAAGTCACGGCCGTTATCACTTGGCCGCTACTGCGCAATGGATGATGACTCGTAATAATATGAGAAACAATTTCATCAATTTAGTTTTTCCCCTTTGATTTTACAATCAGCTTCAGCATACCTGCTGCTGGTAGCTGTATTTATTTACGGAATTAGTGCAACCTGCATACAATTTATAAGCCGTGAAAACCACCATGAATACAAACTGTTAAAATACAACACATAAAAATCAAACAACATAAATGAACATTTTTTTTATAGCATTTGTTTGATTTAGTTAATATCGGTATGAAAGTTGATAACATTTTTATACCTAGCCCATTCTGCGATACGTCACAACATTTTCGGCAGATTTTTCAGTGTACCTACAGATAAGTATTATCTAAAGAATAAACATGACAGTTTGTTATAATTTTCTAAAAAAAAAAAAAAAAAACTCAAATCGCAATATTTATTCCTTAGACAAAGGTTCAAAAATCAACTCTAAACCTTCTAAAAACATCACGCTCCTTTTGAGTTACGCCAAGCTCGGGTAAAAAGTCAAGAAAAAAAAAATCCAACGTCCCACCTTCAAGTGCAACAATTTATTGGTAGGTATTTCAAATATCTGTCTGAAATATATTGCAGAATTATCTGGGAATCGCCCGACATTCATTGGCGCTCGTTAGCATGGGATGGTATTCAAGTATTTTACAGACATGGATCCAGCTATCCTGAAGGGCTCTTTGAAGTCTATCGGCATTTATTATATACCTAATAAATGCTGGTACAGAATTCTAAATAGTTTTGCCTGAATATTTATTAGCTTTTAAGTGTTCTGTTTTATTTTTACTGAATTTAGTTTTAAATTTAACGTTTGGATTTACAAACAGGAGTCTCTTGTTCATTTGGATTTACATTTACTCTGAAAACTAACCTGAAAATAAGTGTTTAATCAATCAATATAACTAACTCGGATTTCAGCAGGGAGCGGTAAATTTTATATGAACAAGGACGAACTAAAAACAATTAAGTAATAATTACCTATTGTGAAGGCGATGCAAATGGAATGTACGTATTAGTGGTTGGTAATTGGAAACACAAACCGAACTTTTTGACAGATACAAGAAGAAGTAATAAAAGAATATCATTCAAATAAAAACTATAAAAATGTTCTAAAAAGTTAACCATAGGAGTTTGCAACATATTGTGTAGTTAATTACATGAAAATATTTCTATTGGTCACTTTAAATATCTCACTCTTATAAACTAACCCAACGAAAATACGTAGAATACACGTTTCCCGAAAACTAATTAAAGGAAATGATTAACAGCGCGGACTTCGAACTTTAAAAAACGTCAAGTGTTTTCGGTCCTAATAACTTCGTCGCATGTTCCTCCAAACCCTTACCACGAGCTCCATACTGCAGTCTTTTTACCAAGTTTTATTTTGAAACAACTTCTGGGAACTATGTCGTGGTCGCGTGCCTTCGTACATGCGGTACATGTACGAGTAATGCACTTTCCTTTAAGTAAATTGTATGGAAGCTAGATTTTGTTTTATTCCCTCTCTCCTCGTCTGACGGGAAGACATTAATCTCGCACGTCCTTTCTTTCTCGCTCATTAGATAGGGAAAGAAAAAATGTTAAGGAAGGGATTGCTCTAACACTTGCACGATATAAATTAAAATATGGTGGTCTAGCAATAAGTAAGTCGTGGTTCTGTTTTTTGTTCTAAACGTATGTTTATTTCTATGTATCTAATAGACGTATTAGGTATGTAACGTTAAGAAGCTGATTGAAAAATTAAACTAAAAAGTAACAAACTTTTGTAGGTTTTCCTCTTGAATTTAAAGTTACTGTTTTATTCATCTAAGGCATCTAAAGGTCTTAGTATTCTGCTGAGTGATGGCCGTTTTGTGTGAATATGATGCAATTATGTATTTTCGCCCAACTTGTTCTTTTTTTGTGTTTGAGTTAGATCCTTGCCTCATATTTGCCGCAAATAAGCGTATTTTAACTGCTCTCACAACATAATAATTTGCTACTCTCAAAAAGAAGATAAATAAACAATTGGAAGTGTATTAAAACCTGGATTAACACATAGGGTTATTTATTTAAATTTTAACTAAATATTTACACTAGGTACTAAATAAAAAAAAACATATTAACTAACTATATAAATAAATACAAAAACAAAAGGATTTAGGCGTCGAAGTACTCGTCCGCATCGCTGTCATCCGGAAACGTGCTCAGAAGACTGGCAGCATTGCTACGTTGAATGGCAATGCTAATTCTTTGGCCAAAGAACGACCCAGCCCTCTGGTCCCGTGAAGTGTCGATCAGCCGGCGAGAAATTTCTTTAAAAAGGAGACGCGCACTCGGGCCCCATGACCCGAGCGTTTCGACCTCAAACGGCTCAAAGCTGTAGTTACCCATAAGGTTAGAGTATTTGCGCCGCTTGAGGATCTTGAAGTGTATATAACAATATTTTTAAATATCCATTGCCGTATTTCATTGAAATTAGCGTAGCCATCGAACCACCGTGTCATAAGAACACACAGTCGAATTCACCTTTGAATTGAAAATATAACGTAGTAGGTAGAATAGAATTAGCAACAAACTACATATGACAGCAATGGGTTTACAATCGCAGTTCCGTCAAACCCTATAAAATATGCACCACCACAGTGCCAGACCATGCGTGCAAACCAAAGAAAATTTTACGTTTGACAGCTTAATATGTTCATAAAAGTGGCTGGGGAAGAAGCGTAAACACGGAATAGGGTTCTCTGCAGTTGTTTACAGCTCACCTGGGAAATTAATTACAAAAATATATGTAGCGTTTGGCTCCGGCCGCGTCGGTGTGTGCTGTAGTTGGGCGAGTGGAAATGTGAATATTTGTTCAATTACTTACTTCGTTGTTGTTGGATTCTTGGGTAATGAAAGAGTTAAAAGGAATAGATTTTTAGTGATGAAACTTTGAAGTTTGTTTAAGAATGTATTATGTGGTTTTAGAATTGAGGTATGGAACCCAGTAAATGCTTTCTGTTTACTCACTAATAGTTACTGATTTACACTAACTTAGATTTATACTGTATTTTACCAATTTTTATTTTTAAATTAATATCCTTACATATACTTAGTATAAAACAAAGTCGCCGAAATGTCTATACGCGCGTAACTTCCGAATGACTACACCAAACTGATTCTTTTTTGTTGTGTTTGGTATTGGCAGGACAAGGTTTGTATGAAAAGAAATAACGGAAATTCGATAAAACATTGCACCCGTGCGAAGCTGGGGCGGGTCGCTGGCTTAGCTTAGTTTAGCTTTTTGTTTAAATTAGCAATCACTATCATTGATGAGGTCGGCATTTCAGATAGGAAATGCCGACCTCATCTAGTTTAAAAAAATATGATTGACATGTAAAAGTGTTTGTACAAACCTACTTACAGAAAATAAATCATTTATCATTTATTTATCATTTATCCATTCCAAGGTTACCTGAAAGAGATCGCAGAAAGTGATAAGGCCGCCCATTGTATGTTTTGTAGTATCAATTGTAGGTATTTTTTTTATTTTGTTATGTATTTTCTGGTGTAAAACAAAGTATATAGAAATAAATAATATTTATTTATGACATCATCCGTCATGCTCTGGTCACCAGCGGGGTGCCAGCTGTTTTAGAACCCAACGGCCTGGCACGCGACGATGGGAACAGAACAGACGGAAGGACGATAATGCCATGGAAGCTAAGCAGACCTTTGGTGTGGGATGCAACATGTGTCGACACCCTTGCGCCATCCCATCTTCCTAGCAAGGTGGGCTGTGCTGGGGCGGCTGCTGCAGGTGCAGAAAACCTCAAATGGCGAAAATATTCTAACCTGATCGGGAGTTATATGTTCGAGCCTTTTGGGGTTGAAACACTAGGAGGTGTGAGTGCCCACTTGGTTTTTCGAGATATCGCCAAGCGGCTCGTTGACTCTTCACGTGACCAGAGGGCTGGCCTATTTCTTGGCCAAAGAATTAGCATCGCCATAAAACGTGGCAATGCTGCCGGCCTTATGGGCGCTGCTCCTGTGACAGCGATGTGGATGAATTTTTTGATGCCCAATGATTCTTTTTTTTTTGTCATATACTTGTACATATTATTATTTTAAATGTTACCTTATATTATTGTGTTACAGGTAATGTTAGAGGTTATTAAAATATGTAAATAATATAATGTTGGTCCAGTAGTCACAAGCGCTACTGCTGAGTATGAGGGCCTGGGCTCGATTCCCGGGTCGGGCAAAGTGTTGTTAGGTTTTTTCCATCTGGAATTTCTCAGTAAAAGCCCAGAGTCTGGATTTGTACCCGGACTCGCTCCTTATTACATGGGACTTAAACATAACTGACTGACTGATAAGGTTGACTGGTAGAAAATGCCTATGGCATTAAGTCCGTCTCTGTACATTTATGTACTTGAAGTATTAAATAAATAAATAAACTGTTGTAATGTGAGTGTACTGCTCTGCCTAAGTATTCGGGTATTTCAGGCGTGATGTGTATTATGTAATCCTATTAATATTATAAATGCGTAAGTTTGGGAGGATGGATGGATGAATGTCTGTTACTCTTTCACGCAAAAACTACTGAACGGATTTTGAGGAAACTTTACAGTAATATAGCTTATACATCAGAATAACACACAGAATATTTTTTATCCCGTTATTCTCACGGGATCTACACCTAAGCGGGTGAAACTATGGGACGCCGCTAGTGTAAGTAATGAAATAATATTTTCTCAGCATTGAATTTTCAGGTCTAATTTTTATGAGTGTGTTAAACAAAGTAAACTTGAGAGTCTAGAACTGAAGACTTATTATCAGAACCAACAAATAAACCAATTTATAATATAGAATCGAAAACTTTACCCGTTAAGGTTCATATTCGAGCAACAAAAAACATTTATTATACACAGTAGAACGCTTTTGCATTTATATTTGCTTGCCGTCTACACGTAGCAATTATTTAGATTTAACATTGTTCGTTACAGACTTATAATTTAGTTAGCAGTCCTCAGGGCGGACTGAACCAATCAATAAGAGTGTCGTAAATACTCCAGACACTAAAGCGCTAGTTATTAATTAGATTTCTAATTCGATTCGAGCGATTTTCCGAGAAATTGAGACGGTGGAAAAGGTCATCGTGTCGATTGATTTTTTGATGAGTTGAAAAGATATCTGTCGTTTGTTACTAAGCAAATTGTTTTTATACTAAATATTAGTTTCTGGCCGTAAATTCGTCTGCGTGAAATTTGTTGTTCCCCTGACCCGCCACGTCACATCGCATCACCCTCCCGCGTTAAGCTCTTTGTGTACACACACGTTTTTCTTGCCGTTAAAAGCTATGTTATATGCGCCGTGTGTAGCCACAGTCGTCAGTGTTGTATGGATCACTATGGAAGTTTGTTCATAGACAAGTTTTTTCTACGGCGTGGTTCATACGTCGTACCGTAACGAAGCCGTGCCGTGTACATAAATGCCTTATTACTATAATACTTCGTTTTCGTTACCGTGCGAGTCCGTCGCCCCTGGACCTATTTAGGAGGGCTGGAAGAGGGCGTTGTCCACCCTCTGCCGACGCCAGGTGCGCCTGCTGGGGCCCAGGTGAATAGACGAGATCTCCCTCTCCCTTTCCGCAGCCTCCTTCTGCAAGACAACCGTTTCGCAGAAGGAAACCACCGCGTCCCAGAACTCTTTGCTGCCGACCATCGACTCGACTACGGTCGGCATCGACAGGTCACTGCCTAATCCTGAGATGAGGGTGGTGACACCGGGCGTCCGACTCCCTTTTTATGTGACACAAGTACTTCCCAAAGCAACCATGCCCCGAGAGCTCCTGCGTCACCCGAAACGACAGGCTGATCTAAACTAACCTGCTTATTATTGATGCATTAACCTTAAAATTTTGGCTAACTATGCAAAAAAAAAATCGCGTTTAAACAAACAAACTCTTCAGCTTTATTATAATATTAGTGTAGATTTTGATCCAAAATCTTGTACAAATAACATAAATATTTATATATTTTAAATATATATTATAAATATATATTAAAGTAAATCGTATGTATGTGTTTATAACCTATTTATGTATTTGTCTAGTGTTTTATTTTTTTTTCAATTTTTATCATCGTCGTGTCAACCTAAGCACCTGCCATCTAATCTCTTCACCATCCTTGGTTGACTGGTAGAGAATGCCTAAGGCATTAAGTCCGCCTTTGTACCTTTTGTGCGAGAAGTTTAAATAAATAAATAAATAACACATAATTTTTAAGGAAATAAGCGACTTGTGGCTAAGTAATAACAGCCACAAGGGTAGATCGATCAGGTTAAGCTACCCTTGCCGCGGTTGGTCCGTGGATGGGTGACCATCTTTACTGATATACTAAGACCCCTACGTGCATCGGAAAGCACGTTAAGCCGTTAAATGATAAATGATTATATTTCTGTAAGTAGGTTTGTATAAACACTTTTACACGTCAATCATATTTTTAAAAACTAGATGAGATCGGTGTTTGCTATCTGACTACTCTGGGAAGAAAGGCCGAAACAAACTCAGAGGTTTTACAGTCTCTTTTAAAGTCCAGACATGGTCTTGGTCAAATCATACTCGTAATTATTGGGTTGGAAGGAAAGTAATGAGCGATTTTTTCTGGAGTTTCTTTCTTTTTCTAGAGACAGTGTAGAAATGTCCTTGAGTGTATTGTGTAATGTGGTGGGGGTAAGCTAGATAAATACGTGTCACTCACAGTTAGACATTCAGTTATTTCTCGAAAAATGGAAGCGACGAAGGAGCACGTACTTCATCGTGTTTTGTATGAGTATCGTTTGGGTCATTCGGCAGCTGTAGCCGCTCGAAACAAACGCAGTGCAGAAGGGGAAGATGCGGTCTCTGACGCGACAGCGAGGCGTTGGTTTGAAAGGTTCAGGAACGACAACTATGATTTAAGAGATTTTTCTAGAAGTGGACGACCAGTTGAAATTAACGTAGACCGTTTAAGGGAATTAATTGAAAGAGATCCCCGCCTTACTTCACGCTGTTTGGCAGAAGATCTTGGTTGCAATCATAAGCAAGTATTAGAACATTTACATCAAATACAAAAAAAAAAAAATAGGGGTATGGATACCACACGAATTTACAGCCGCACAGTTAGACTAACGTCTCAACATCTGTATGAGTCTTTTGTCTTTGCGTCGTACCCAGCATTGGCTCAACGAACTGGTTACTGGAGACGAGAAGTGGGTAAGCCCGGGTCAAACACCAGTACCGACGCCTAAAGGGGATCCATATAAAGAAAAAGTTTTATTGTCTGTGTGGTGGGATTCACAAGGGATTATTTATTGGGAGCTATTACCAGAAAATACCACAGTGGACTCTGCAATATACTGTAATCAGCTTGACCGACTTCACTCAGAAATATCAAAAAAACGCAGTAAATGTTCAAAAGTATACTTTCTTCACGACAATGCTCGGCCGCACATAGCTAAAGTCGTTGGTCAGAAATTACTGGATTTTAAATGGGAGCTACTGCCACATCCTCCTTATTCTCCAGACTTAGCACCAACCGATTTTCATTTGTTTCGATCTCTTAGTAATCACATTCAAGGCAAAAATTTTGAGAGCAGAGTAGAGTTGTCAGAGTTCATACAAAAGTTTTTTGAATCGCAGCACAAAAGTTTTTATGCTAAAGGCATCCACGATTTACCTTAACGTTGGCAATGGGTTGTAGATAACAATGGTGTGTATTACAAACAAGACTAAATTGTTTTTTATTTACAACGCTCATTACTTTCCTTCCAAGCCAATAAAATAATATTATACTTTACAAACTAAATAGTCGTGTCTCTACATACAGTGAAAAAAAAAAAAAAGAAATAGTAAGCAAAAAACAAAACAAGATTCACTGTGTAAATTTATTGGAGCAGCTCAATCCCAAGCATTTTTGTCCTCAATATAGTGTTTAACAGGATAAAAGGCTTTCTGGCATAGTTTCCGACTTATAAAAGATTTGAATTTATTATGGCTTATTTCTTGAATGTGGCTAGGAAGTTTATTATAAAAAAACGTATATATTGCCATCTAAACGAGCCAATTATTTTATAAAGCCTGGCCGTTGGTCCCGGCTGTAATTCGGATATTTGACAGTTGTTATGGGTCGTCAGAAGCCTGAATGTCTGATAACCAGTCTTACCAAGGGGTATCGTAATACCCAGTAACTGGGTTGTGGAGGTCAGATAGGCAGTCGTTCGTCGCGCGTCGATATTCAGCTACATCCGATTATACTGGAAGCCGAGTCCAACATAGTTGGGAAAAGAATATGCAATTTTTTTTTTAAGGAAATTAGCGTTTTACAATATCCACCTGACCTGAGACAAGGTCGGTTACAAAAAAGACCAGCCGGTCGATTCTGGAAAAATCTCACCATGATAACTAAGGTGAAGTGAGCTTAAAGTGAGCTGTGAGTCATGCTGATACTAGGGATTGACACTATTGACGAGACACTCCACGCTCACTTCACCCAAGTTGTCACGGTGAGATGGTTACAGAATCGCACGGCAGATATTCAAAAATCGAACTTCCTATCTCACCGCGAGAACTCGAACGTTATCAAACAACGAAAGAGATGCTCATAAATTCGGAGAGGCCTTTTTGCTGTAATGCCTTTCATATTTCTCTCGAAGCACACTGCGGGTGCCGTTCAAATAAATTACGGCCATCAATAAAAATCTCAGCGTGGAGATCCTACGACTTATTTAATTTATATTCCATCAGGGCCATATTTATCAAATATCGAAGCTTTTTATGTGACGTTCCGATTTTTTAAATGGCCGTTAGAATTGGTTTAAGTTTTTTAAGTTTCTTGAGGCTCATTGAATAATAAGGGATTAGGAAATCTGGCATTGTGTGGTCACAGTTGTAACCTTTTTTTTTTTTTGTTTCGGGGTGGAAAATCCTCATGGATGTCCGCCGCCCTGGGGCGGGCGGCGGGGTCTGTCAGACTCTTACTGACTAAAAAACACCCCGGTGTTCCCTCTCTCACCTACGCCGGGGGTCGCGGGAACGAACGATACTTCCGCAACCCCCGGCTGGTGCTGGCCCGCACCTGCAGGCCTCCTCGTGTCAGGGGGGGGGGGGGGGGGGGGAGAGTAACACTACGCGCGTGGAACACTACGCGCCGCCGCCTCGGGTCCTGATGTGTGGGGGGCGACGGACATCCCCAAGTCCTTCGCCCCTGGATCCACTTAGGGGGGCTGGAAGAGGGCGTTATCCGCCATCCGCCGACGCCCGGTGCGCCTGCTGCGGGCCGGGTGAGGGGACGAGATCTCCCTCTCCCTTTCCGCAGCCTACTTCTGCGAGACGACTGTTTCGCAGATGGAAACACCGCGTCCCAGGACTCTTCGCTGCCGACCACGGCCGGCAGCGATAGGTCACTGCCTACTCCTGAGATGAGGGCACGGCGCAGCTCCTTCCAAGCCAAGCGGCACACTCTGCCAGCGTGTGCCGCGCCGTGTCCTCTCGGCAGTCGACGCAGTGGTGACACCAGGCGTCCGGCTCCCTGTTTATGCGACACAGGCACTTCCCGAAGCAACCATGCCCCGAGAGCACCTGCGTCGCCCGAAACGACAGGGAGCCGTGCCTCCTCCCGAGCCAGCGCTCGAGCACCGGCCGGACCGCCTCGATGGTGTCGAGGCGGTAGGGCGTAAAAGCCTGTCCCGCCATTCCGCCACCAGGACCTCGCGGAGCTGAGACCTACGCAGCTCCAAGTGTCGCTGCATCGGTCGTTCGCCCCGCGCCCTCGCTTCCTCGCACCACCGATACAATTACGCGAGTACTTTCGCCTCGAGGTCCCAGGGCGGGGATTCGGCCAGTACGCAAGCCACCTCGTAAGTGATCGTGCGATACCCCTGATGACTCTGACGGCCATCGCTCTTTGCGGTTTTCGCAAAACTGCGATGCTGCCGGCCGTCAGGTCAAAAGCCCACACCGGGGGCCCCGTACAGGGCCATGGATAGCACGATCCCCACGTAGAGCCGCCTACAGGCGGCACTCGGGCCCCCCAGATTGGGAAGCAGCGTTGATAGCGTCCCAGCTTGGGCGCCAGCCGCCGGAAGTGGGGCTCGAAGTTCCACCGGCTGTCGAGCACCAATCCTAGGTACTTCATGGTAGACTCGACAGCGATCCGAGCCCCCCCGACCACGATGTGTGAGCCAGGCGGCGTCGCCCGCCGAGGGCCATGAAACACCAGTCACAACCCCCGGCTGACACAGTTCTAACCTTTTTTTTTTTTTTTTGTTTCGGGGCGGAAAATCCTCATGGATGTCCGCCGCCCTGGGGCGGGCGGCGGGGTCTGTCAGACTCTTACTGACTAAAAACCACCCCGGTGTTCCCTCTCTCACCTACGCCGGGGGTCGCGGGAACGAACGATACTTCCGCAACCCCCGGCTACCCCCGCCCCCCCGACCACGATTTGTGAGCCGGGCGGCGAAGTGTCCTGTCGGGCAAGAGTCGCGTCGAAGTATTATAAAGTCTTGTCGGTGTTAAGTCTGTCGGCGTAGTGTCTGTCGGCGTTTAGTCGTACACTAAAGTAGTTGCTATAATAATTTATCGTTTTTATTTATTTTAAAAAGTAAATTGTGTCACTATCAAACAATTTCGTTGACGTATGCGACGGATTGCGGTGTCATATTTTTAAGTTCATTGTGGTGTAAATCACAGGTAAATTGTTTCCGAAGCTGAAAAATAATTATAGCTCAATACGACTAGGATCATTTAAGTCACAATTACTCACAATATACATATAACGTGAGGAACATACAGTGGTTGTTATAGAAATATCAATTTTTAGCAAAAAAACGGTCTAAGCCTATGGAAAATAAAAGAAATGTAATGGAAGAGTAGTTTTTTTTTTGATAACCGATAGAGCGAGAAATTCTGAGTCGAACGGTAGATATATAATATATAACTCATTTTCGACAAAATGTGCCTTACGTTCGATCACATAATAAAGGTTGTCAACGAGGTCCGATTGCGAGTGATTAATGGTTTGTGAGTGGAGTGTGTTTGTGTGTATGATGTCTACATTTATTTAACATGAAATATTTCATAAATATATAATATAATTAGACGTTATGTGTTACAGCTACGTACTAAGATTACCTCCTAGCTAAACGAAGGTGCAGACGCCAGCACATCTAGCTACCCGAAACTAACAAATTTCCCCAATCAACTTTGAACCTTATGCTGTACCGATATAGTTGAAAATCCATTAAAGAAATTTGACAGATTGTAGTAGCTTGATCTGCTGGCATCTGTACCTGTATTGTCAAAGCTCATTCAGTTGTATCGTTTGATATATATCGCTAAGAGTAGCCTGGCTATTAGTTAAGGGCTCGAAGCATGTTACTGGCACTATGCTGTGACATACAGTCTCTTTGTTCGGCTGATTGCCAGATGTCAAGAATATCAAGATACCAGGACAAAGTGCGCTAAGCCTTGGTTTGCCAAAAGTCAGTATTAATTTCATCATCTACCTAGCCTTTTCTCAACTACATATGTTAGGGTCGGCTTCCAGTGTAGCTAGATCCAGCTGGATACCAGCTATTCTATCTTTCTACATTGTGAGACTGCCTATCTGATCTTCACAACCCAGTTACTGGGTAGAATGATACCCCTTGGATAGCTTGGTACTTTGGTCGCAAGAAATTCATCAACTAGGCACTGATCAATCTATAGTGAGCGTTCTTCTTATTGGTATTTACATAAACTTGTATTCGAGAAAAGCTCATATCGTGATGCAAAGTTGTTTAGTTAAGGTTTACCAATTCTTACTAGAAACATTGCCCTTCATGAAATAGAATCGAAGGACTAGAAGAGTGATTATTGTCTTCTGATGGCATTTCCAACTAAGCTAAATACACACCACAGCTGCACTGGGCCGCAGCAAAACAGTATTTTATACAAAAAAGCGCCCTGTGGCCCGCCTGTTGTGTGCGATGGTGCATACAACATATAGTACTCTCAGAGCACGAAGTCCGTAGTTTCGGTCGAAATTATAGGGGCATTTCCTACTCTGTATCACTTAAGGACATAAGATTATTTTGGGACCCGAACTAAGAATTCATGACAATACGATTTCACAGTTGTCTCTACGCCCTGATGTAGTGGGAATTTGTAAAGCGGTGTGGCCCGCCAAAATCTGCGTAAGCCTTTAAACTCACTCAAAATATAACCCCAACGAGCAAATCCCCCATCCACACTATCGGTATGTCCCAAAATGATAGAGATGGAAGCAATGCTATCTGCTAATTGCTCAGACCACCTTTGGCTGGACCACTATGCGGTTTCCATACAAAAGCCCTATTGACATGAAATGGTGAGCTTCAATATGGGAAACGAGCCGGTTCTGGATGCTGAACGGCCGATTTCAAATTGATTACTATCGTTGTTACGTAAACTCAACAGATGTACGAGGCCATCCCAATTATGGTAGGAGATCAGTCATTATGGTTCTGTCGTGCTGATGGCTTTGGTAGGTTGAGATAGTGCATCTAGGCTCTTAGATGTGGACGTCTGTGGCTTTGATTAGATACAATGATGTGTGAACGACATTCGGATGTTTCTTTTTACCTGTCTACGGCAAACACAGAAGGAAGGGTTTCCTAGAGATTTCTTTAGAAAAAAGCTTGTTACTTTCTTCTTTACAGTTTATATGTGTGTACAGTATTTATTTATTTATTTTAATACTTCAAGCACATAAATGTACAGAGGCGGGCTTAATGCTTTAGTATGGTTAAGAAATAAAGAAATTTGGGTTATTTTATTTTAGTAAATGTTTTAGATTTTTAGGTTTGAAATCAATACCGATTGAATGAATTATCTATTCACTATATTTACATGTTCGCGGTTACATAAAAGTCACGTGGAAATTAGGGACTGGGACCTGATAGTATTTTTCAAAGTCAAAGTCAAATAATTAATTTCAAATAGGCACATAAAACGCACTTTTGAACGTCAATATTTACAAATAAACCTACATTGATTATAAAAGGTACTTTCTTATAGAGAAGTATGGGCAAGAAACTCCGTCTCTCGTTTATTTTATTTTTTTACAATATTTTGTATAAGTAGGTACATTAGTTACATCATTATAATTATGTGAAGAGAAGAATAGACTAGAATACAATAATTATGCCACAATAGGTAAAAAGAATTAAAAATAAAGCAATGATCAGCAAATTAATTATGTGATTGATACATGGTGTTGAACGTTTCATTTCACGTTTTTAAAGCTTTCATTCGATTTTCTACAATATCATCTCATATTTCCACAAACGTCTACTACTGAAACAATTAATTTATCTTTCTAACAGAGATATTTTAACTTCAAAAATAGTTGGAGCGAATATTGTGGTTTGTTCACATTATTGGAACTACGGTTGTTAAAAATGCACACCGTGTAGAACAGAATTCTCGACTCCATCAATTCTTCAACAGTCATAACTGTTGCAGCAGATTTATTCAAACGAATTTCATATAGCCTCAAAATTCATTATGCTAATATTTCTTGCAATTTTTTGGAATAGGTATTTAGTTATGATTGATTGTAACAAAAAGAAAAGAAATGACTTCTTCGCAACAGAAATACGTATTATATAAATTTGTTATATTGAATAACAAATATAAAAAAAGTATAAAAAAGTACAAAATCCTCACAAGAAAACTAGATACACAAGCACAAGGGGTAATTAATATAAACTAGAAAGAAACAAATTAATAACTTAGGCATGTGTACCTATTGTTATAATTTTTCAAAGCGTGGCCATGTTTCGCGATGACATAAGATTCGGTTGCAACTAGATCCCAAAAACGAAGACATAACTTAAATAAGGCCTCGTTTAATATATACGATTAAGTATATTCCAAGTTTTAAACAACATAATATTTTAAAATAAAAATTAACAGATTTGAAACAATGTTCTGAACTATAGCTATAGGAATGTTATTTTAAAATGGAGTAACTATGTCTACTAAAGGAAAAAACTATTAAATATCTGCCATATCCAGTGCAAAGCTTTCGCGGTGACGATGAGATTGTCTGTTATCACAGTATCTTAGCCAGGATCTTCCATGATATTGGGTGATGAAATGGCTTATCAAATCGGCTCGCAGTCTACGGCAGCCCAGCCAGAAGCTAGAAAGTAGGTGGGTGGACCGAAATTCGGTTTGACAAATTCTCGGGAAGTTTGATATAAAAGATTCTTGCAAGCAGAATCTTTTATATCAAACGAGGTGTAGTGTTATACATACCACGGTTTGGTGTATCACGCGACGTGTAGTTTCTGTAGAGCACTGCCCTATGGGCAAAGAAAAATAGGATAACAAAATGAAAGCGAAAAGAATTTTAGGATAATCGAAAGAAGAAAGAAACACACTCTGATTCCTAGATTCACAAAAAAACTTCACATACACAATGGCAATTATGCCATTATCCAAGGTAACTATACTATTAAATTTTATTGTATATGTCTGTGACGAGTTTTCTTAGTACCACTAGCTTCATAGAAGAAATCTCTATGACACAAACAAATTCCATATTTAAAATAAATTCGAAAATAAAATTTCTGGTCAAGCAAAGTATCAAAGATGAGGCTGAATATATTCTTAAAGAAGGATGAATGGTAAAAAAATAACATGCAGTATTTACTAATGCTGCACTGTGTGTGTACATAAAGGTAAAAGAAACAGTTATTTTCATTTGCAACAAGGTGTACTTTGAGACTATAATAGTCTCTCAGATATTACATATAGGGCAGGGAAATCGACGCGCAAATTGTTACCATGGATTCAATACACGATTCTGAACTCTTGCTTTGAAATTTTTCGTCGTTTATTAAAAAAAAAAAAATGGTAGTTCATACATTTTGTCTGTGTACTTAGGTGTTTTTTTCCTGCCATCCTGTTTACTTATCGGCGTAAAACCCAGCTAAGAAAAATAATGTTAATTGAACAAGTTGTTTCGAAACAGAACCAAGTGGACCGAACACTAATGGAAAAATAGAGAAACGTTACCTTTTAAATATAATTTGTCATTACACATTATGTGTTTTGTATGTCTTTTGACATTATGTCATTGATATATCCTTCAATTGCATCAAATGAATTGATGAATTACTGTTTACGGTCATAAATTATATCTTTATCATTACTATATGCAAAAAATGGTTAAGCAGCTCAACAGCATTACAAAATAATCAACAGCTTCGTCTTTTCGGTCCTAAGTTAGAAACACTGCTTCATTGCGTTCTCATGTTGCGAGGGAAGGTGAAATTCGGATTAATTAATTGTGAACTCCGGAAGTGCGTCGGATTTAATCCCTTCGAAAACCGTATACATGTCTCCTATAATAATATTTGGTATTACATACTGGAAATCACGAATCGAACGAATTTAATTTCGAATAATGTAAATATTGATAGGAACATAATTGATGTGTATACAAACATGAATTTTGTGCATCTAACAATTTACGATATTTTGTTATTTTGTTGAAATATGTTTTGGTTCCGATGGGTTATCGTTTTGTATTTAAATACAAATATTACCATTTGTTTTGTAATAGGTACGAAGTTTATTGTCAGTGATGGTTCAAATGTGATTCAATTGTGACGAGATCGTACTTGCAGATTTACTGAAATGTTTGTGAATACTATCGTTGAATGGATTGAATAAGATGAATGATTGACAACAATATTATGGACCAAATACCATCGAATGTAGGGCCAACTTAAATTAGCTAGCGAAACTCTGCAGACGTGATGGATATCGATATCTCAAATAAACATTTTTATTATTATTATCTATGCATGAATAAGAAAAATAAAAACAGTATTTGTTGTTTTTGGGGTCAACGACCGCTGGTAGTTTTTACTTGAAGTATGAGTTGAGAAAATCGGTTTTCTTTTATTTTATCGTATTTACCATTTACCCAACACGTCTGTGAAGTTCATACACTAAAAAAAAACAGTTTTTTTTAACTGATATTTTAACTGACTAAACAGTCTTACCAAGGGGTATCGTATTACCCAGTAACTAGGTTGTGGAGGTCAAATAGGCAGTCGCTCCAAAATACTGGTAGGTATTCAGCTGCATGTGGTTAGACTGGAAGCCGACCCCAACATAGTTGGGAAAAGGCTAGGCAGATGATGATGATTTTAAGTGACTACACAATGACCCCACAAAAAATCATCAAATTTTTTTCCCTTTTTTTTTTTAATAAAACGTTGCCCCACACTAGGAATTTCTCCTGTATTGTGGGTGCGTTTACAAACATTTAAAACTCACATACACAAACAGCCAGACCCGGAACAACTACTTGAAGGTCATAAAAATATTTGTTCCGTGCGGGAATCGAACCCGCGACACGCAGCGCAGCAGTCAATCGATTAACCACTGCGCCTTTTGTTTTATCATGTTTAGATATCGATACCCATCAATTCTGCGAAGTTTCGCTAGCTAATTTAATTTGACCCTGTAGATTATACTTATTTTTACCTACCTACTTACCTTTTTTCATAACAAAGTAAAGCAGCTTTGTTATAGAAAAAGTTAAGTAGGAACTCTTTGCATTTCCTGTTTCCATTACAAAATGTAGGTGGCAGACTACATAACACTTTGTTTTACTTTACTACTACCAACTTTAGACAGCCACCTTCAATCATAAACAGCTACAAAGTAAAACGATTTCAAACCTAACTCAGAAAACGTCAATAAAACCTCTGCAGATGAAGGGGATGTGTTGGGAAACGTGGTCGGCACAGGTGTTGCTTTTCCAATTTAGTATCGCACCGAGGCAAGGATGTGCGCCGGTGATTTTCATTTCCCGAACAAGCCACATGGCACACGCAGTGATGACGTACCAAGCGTGGACCGGACTTTTGAACTGTTGATTAAAATATACATGTCGGGTGTCAAAGTTAACGCGGGTAGTGTAAAATCAAAATCAAAATCAAAAGTCATTTATTCAAACTAGGCTGAGAATCAGCACTTTACGAACGTCAAAATTACAAAAGACAGTCCCCCAAAACGCCCGCCCTTCACCACTTCCTAGTGCTTTCGCTGGGAAGAAGAAGTGGCGCAACAAACTCCCCAGCAGCACAGCTGTCTGTTCAGTTAGAAAATACTTGACTGAATACAATACAAGGTATGCAAAGTAATTAACATTACAAGACACAGGACACTAAATTTAATTATTTGCCATATGTCAGCTAGCAACGCCAATATACCAAGAAATACAATAAAAAATTATACGTAGGTACTCAAGCAAAAATGAATAAATGAAAATTAAATAAAAGCCTCCAGGTATGAAGGGCGTGACCGCTAACATATTTATGCAATGCTGGGTTCTGTATACATAGCTGTCGCTTGAAGTCACAAATGATAAACTAGGACCATGTCTTTTGGGATACGCGTGTAATTTCCAAGGAGATGCTGTATCTTGTAAAAGTCGATTGATTTGTAAAGCCTTTTGGATTTTTAATATTATAAGTGTTGTTCTTTCACTAGAAATAAGTGAACAGAAAGCGGCCTGTCAAAGTGCGAGTAGGACTCGCACACGAAGGATGTCGTACCGCCGTAGAATATTTCCTAAAACACCGAAAAGACAACCGAAAACAGCTTTTATTTTTTAATTTATTTTATTTTTATTATTTGGTATTATAGCGGAAATAGTAACACAGACTATGTGAAAATTTCAAGTGTCTATTTACTGCGGTTAGATACACCCCTGTGACAGACGGACGGACAACGGAGCTTTAGTATTAGCAACCTTTGGGTACGGAACCCTTAAAACAGAAACCAGGGAAATTAATAAGGTGTTAATTTATTAAATCAGCAAGCTAGATTCTTAAAATATTAATGTAAAACAATAGAACTATCATTCTGATCCATTCTTTATGCTTAACATTTTATCAACTTATTTGGCCAAGATTACGCTTGGACTTTAAAAGATACCTCTGTGTTTCTTTCGGCATTTCTTCTCAGAGTATTCTGATAGGAAACACCGACCTCTTGTTACAGACGCACATCAAGCTACTACAATCTGTCAAATTTCATTAATAACTTTTCAACTTTATCGCTTTAGCATTAGGTTCAAGGTTGATTGGGAAAATTTGACAGTTTCGGGTAGCTTGATGTGCTGTCTATACAAACCTGCTTACAAAAATTAAAACCATTTACCGTTCTGTTTATTTTGTACAAAAGCGTGAAACAACAAAAGATACTTAGTTCTGCAGAACAAGTATTTGCTTATTCAACAATTCTTGTTTACGGCTTTTAATAAACTGAATCCGTTCTTAAAACAGGTAATCAAGTCATTAACTAAGTCAATACCTCGCCGGCGGGCGCTGCTTTACCCGTCGCAAACACTAGGCCTTAAGAAAATGAGAAATCCTCTCTGAAAAGGCGGGCCGTCAACAGTAAGAACAAAAGTTAACATTTCAACTATTCTGGTATCTATTGTCTTGTTTGAGCTATGAAGCGGCGGCGACGGAACGCTACTCGTTTTGGCCCAACTTCCTTTTGGAAAAACTTCAAGAAAGCATCCCATCTCGGTTTGTGAGAAGATTGCGAAATATTTCTGTCCCCGCGGTGTCATTTGCCTAACTTTCCAGTTTGAGTAAGCTTAAAATCTCCAAGTTTTTGCGCTGAGAATGCTTTTGAAGTTTTTCTGATGCAACATTTTTATATTTGGACGGAAATATTCTCTGACAATAAGCGCAAACAAGTTTTTTTCTTCAAACAGTCTGTTAATGCGTCGGTCGGGGAGCGGCTGGTTCACGGTCTCTTTTCTTTGTCAATTATTTTTTCGGTTTGCTGTCAAAAGGGAACGTTAGGGACTCGGGATTATTGTGAACAAACTTGTTAATTAAAATCTCAAGTCTCTTATTCAAAAAAACATATTTTAATTAGAACATTTTGAATTTTGATTATTAGTTGGTGAAATTAATTTGCTTGGCGCATTTCGTTTCTGAGTATTTAAACTTTACGCACACAAAAAGGTACAAAGGCGGACTTAATGCCTTAGGCATTCTCTACCAGTCAACCAAGGGTCATTTCATGTATCTAATCAAAAATTCTGTATAACACAAAGGAATTCGATTTAGTGTAGCATATTTTACGTGAATTGGTGCGTTAGCAAATTGATGTATGTATGTATGATGGATTTAGTGACATAAAAAAATTACTTTTTTCACTGATAAAAGCGATTTAAATTTTTCGTTGTGCTTGAAGTAAAATTGTCAATAGGTATATTTTCCAATTTGCAAGGGATTATCCAAAGTGATAAAGAGCGCTCAATTGTAGTTGCGTATATACATATACCTAGTAGAAATAAAAACCCTTTATGATAACAGCTTTTATTGTGCTCTACCTACACACGGAACCAATTTATTGACATTAAACAGATTGATGTTATATGTTTCTCCGTAAATTCGCCGCAATTCTAGATAAGTAGGTAGTAGTAAAAAATAAATAAGTAATGTGAAAGCTCTAATATTTATTTTGTCACTTTCATATTATTTTAATGATGGTACGTAAACGATAATACATTGTTGAGGGTAACAGACCACGCGGAACGTCACCGATGAGGTGGACCGAACAAATTAAATCTGTGTTTAGAGGTTTCGTTTTTTTTTTATTATTAAAAAACGAAACCTCTAAACACAGATTTTCACTCACATTTTTCGACAAATCCTTTTTCTGCCAGGCCACTTGTTTATGGAATGCATTGCCCGTTGAAATAAAACGCACGCAATTACGAATTTAAGAGACTTGTGAAGGAACATTACTTGTTGTTGTGATCTTGTTTCCGTAGCTGCAATAATCTGTAGTCGTAATTTATTTTCGTTGTTTATACTATAATTAGTATGTATTTATTATACAGCATACATATATCTATTTATATATGTATCTAAGTATTATAGTATACCTATTATTTTGCACTAATGAAAACCCCATTTTTTTATATCCACGCAATCACTGTCCATTCCAAGGTTGCCTGGAAGAGATCGCAGAAAGCGATAAGGCCGTCCATTGTATGTTTTGTAGTAACAATTGTATTGTTTTTTAGTTATGTATTTACTGGTGCATAATAAAGTATATATAAATAAATAAAATAAGTTGATAAAACTACTGTAAAAATGGCATACTTACACACAAACATACGCCTTTCTACTTTTGCACATTGAAAATCCAAACATTTACGTGGCTATTTAAGTTCGTTTCACCTAAGTTTTCATGGTGACTTATTTACAGATAGATTAGCACGGCTGTTTCTACACCAAATAATGAATGCACTAGACTGTCATGTAACAGAACCAGATAGAGAGAGATCGTGAGGCGAGCTACGACAACACCTGCGATTGACACGATAGCTCTGTCAAGAGCGAAGATGAAGACTTAAAAGATATCAATATGCTTCGTTCCGCTTTGTGGGTAATATTTTAATGTCTCGTATTAAGTACTTCTTTGTTTCTGTTAACATATATTGTCCCACTGCTTGCTACCTAAAGGTCTCCCCCATACTTTTCCAGTTTTCTTTATGTTGTGCCTTCTCCAGCCAACCGGTCAGGAACGAGTCCAAATCGTCACGACAGCGTTTCTTAGGCCTGCCTAGGTGACGACCTGTCTTCAGGTACCCATTGTGTGACGATCCAATCCCATCTTTTTAGATGCACCCATACTTGTAGATGTTAGAATTACGGCGTATCAATGAGTGTCCGAGTACTAATGTACAGACGCCAGCACATCAAGCTACTATAATCTGTCAAATTTCTTTAGTATATTTTCAACATTATCGCTTAAGCATAAGGTTCAAAGTTGATTGGGAAAATTTGACAGTTTCGGGTAGCTTGATGTGCTGGCGTCTGTACAAAAGCCAGCACATCAAGCTACCCGAAACTGTCAAATTTTCCCAATCAACCTTGAACAAATAAAGTTGAAAATCTATAAAGAAATTTGACAGAGTAGCTTGATATGCTGGCGTCTATACGAGTACACAGAAAAAAAAATACATCACATGTAGCATGCAGCATACATTACATGTAGCATCTTTACTGAGATACGGTCTTATAATTTGGGGCAACTCAGTAGACGTGGAAAGAGTTTTTAAAGGACAAAAAAAATGTATCCGGGCAATGTGTGGATCCCACTTTTTGGAAAGCTGTAAACCTCTATTCCAAAAACTTAAGATACTGTCTTTACCATGTCTTTATATCTTTGAAACGTGTATGTTCGTAAAAAAAAAATCATAATTTATTTGAAAAAAGCAGTTATAAAACAAATAGTAGAGTACGACACAAAGATAAATTGAAATTACCGCAAATAAAATGAATGTTATATAAAAGAAATATTTACTGCATGGCAATTATTATATAATTATAACCATTTGCCAAATAAAATTCAAGATTTGCCGTAGTCCTTGTTCAACAGGGTGTTATTTAGACTGTTACTAGAGAAAAATTATTATAGTGTTAAAGAATATTTAGAGGATAAGTCGCTAGTAACATAATATACACATAAAAATATGTTTTACTCTAACATATCCAACAATGACATAAATTTATTCAATATGAGAGTATTTCTCAAAATAGTTGTACATTTGTGGAAAAAAACATGTCCCAAAAGTTTGAGTCAAAATATTAAAATAAAATGATGAAACTTCTTGCAAGATATTTGCGAAGGGATGAAGAAATATACTCCTGATTAGGATTAGATATCGCAAAGACCGAAAATACTTCATAAAATTGTGTAACGCTTCAAGTTGTCACTATCATGATTTACTTTTCCATACAAAATCTTTTTGTCTCAATGGGTACCAACGACTTTGCCGCTTCAAAAAATACTACTTGACGTATGTCTAACGTTCTAATTTTCTGTAATTAGCACCTTCGTATAATCTAGTTTAAGGTTCAAAGTTGATTGTATCCTGCTTTCTTTAAAATATATTACGTTTCACGCAATAAACAAAATGTCTCACCTTTTTTACTTTTTAGTCACGTACTCTTTAGTCACGCCATTTCTCAGTAATTTTTTTAATTTCTCAATGAATCTGTAGTATTTTGTACTGGAAACACTAAAAGCGTTCTTATTGGGCGATGGTAAATATCAGCGCCATATATTTTTTCAGTCAAAAACTAGATTCTCTTAGTGCGCCGGCGGTTTTACTGTTTCGATACGAAAGAAAAATATTACTTTTTTCGGGGTAGTACTTCTGAATTATATATCAAGTTAATAAAAATGTATGTTAGGATAATTGTTTAAGCGAATTACATTATTAAAATTCATTTTGGACAAAAAATCTACTTCTTTTACAGGTTATGGGTTATAATTCCTTTTACTGTTTCGTTGTTTTTCGTCACGTAACGAAATAGTATATTATCAAGTTTAGTTTACTATTTCGTTACTTTGTAAACTATTTCGTTACAATATTTCATAACAACTTTTTCGTTACGTGTACATCTTTCGTGAGAAATACTCATTACTATTATTAACTAATACAATTTCAATTAATGACATAATTTATTCAATATGATTACCATCAATTAATACAATTATAATGAAGACAGAATTTATTCAATATGACTTATTATTAACTAGCGACCCGCCCCGGCTTCGCACGGGTGCAATGGAGAAACACATAATTTTAGAGCCATTATTTCTGGTAAAAATATAGGATATAAATGGTTATTGTGGGTTATCCCTAAGAGATAGACATATACCATCGTGGACTTTTTTGTATACCTTCTTAAGGTGTACAATACTGTAGTACATTATTTTGATCTATCTCGACGGGTTCAGCCAGCGTTTACAATGTAAGCGCAAAAAAATGTGTTAATTTACGACATCACATTAGAAACCTCTAAAATTATCAGTGTCTCTCTACTATATTATGCATGTATTATACATATAAACCTTCCTCTTGAATAACTCTATCTATTAAAAAAAAACTGCATCAAAATCCGTTGCGTAGTTTTAAAGATCTAAGCATATATAAGGACAGACAGACAGGGAAGCGACTTTCTTTTATACTATGTAGTGATTTAATACAATTTAAATGTTGTGCAATAATATACAGTGGCCTCCAAAAGTTAGTTGAAATTTTTCCAGCTTCAGTTATGATGCCACAATATAATTTAAAATAAAAAAAATAATCAGGTTAATCTGAGGGATTACTTGATTATTTTTTATGAAAAGTCATAGGTTGATTTAGTCAATAATAACCTTATGGTGAACAGCTCAAACATGTGGATCACTAGAATTTCAAATCATAGCGCGGTGTGTCACAGCTAAAGTGGAAAAATTTCAACTAACTTTTGGAGGCCACTGTAACAAATGTTTAATATTTGAATTGTATTTCATTATAAATATTTGTACGCCATAGTATGGCAGGATATGTTGGAACCAAAAATGTTAACCATCTATTGTACCGTATTCTTACAAATAAATATTTTTATTTGATTTGATTTACAATCGTAAAGAAACGTTTTGAGAATTGTGCTCGCATACGCAGTGCAGTTATTAGGGGCAAGCAAGGAGTGCTACACATCCTCTTACAATAAAATTTACCCCCTTTCAGGCAAAAGTGTTGATAACACGTAATTCCAAAAGTTGACATTTTTATTTAGGCCAAAAGAATTATTGTTGAGTAAAAAAAAGAGTTGAGCCTCATACAGTTCACGAGTTTACGCGATAAATAAAAGATAATGGCCCATTTCTTGGGGATATTATTATGAAAAAATGAGATCCTCTATTGTGAGCCTGTCTATTGGGAATGCTTTTTTTGTTATTGATGTGATGTATATATTAAACGAATAAAATATCGTTTGAGTGAAGATTTTTGTTTTTATATGCAAAATTACGATTGCTGTTTTACATTTTTATATTACCCTCGGGAAACGTAAAGGCAAAATAAAGTTTATTGATGCTGATAGTCATTATTCCTGACTTCAGAGTCCATGGCTATTAAAGGAATGATTCGTCACTACATATTATACAACAAAGTCTCCCCGCCGCGTCTGAATGCGATAAACTCAAAAACTACCAAACGGATTTTCATACGGTTTTCACCAATGGATGGGGTGATTCATGAGAAAGGTTTAAATGTATAATTCACTAAGATTTTGTGTAAATTGACTGAAATATGACGATGATTGTGAAAATGTCTGAAAAAAGTTTTATGTTTGTTACTCAACCACGCAAAAATGACTGAACGGATTTGGATGAAATTTAGTACACAGATAGTTTGTATAATCATAATGAGGGATTAACACTAGCTCGATTTTCACCGTGCGACTGGTTGCTTACTAGATAAGCCAAATCACCACCCCATTCACACAAGTCGAAAAAATTGCAGGGGACTGACGATATCAAAATGTCGACCTTCATGTGGCGAGCGACTGAGCATTTTCACGGTCAACTTTATTCATCCGCAGCATGCGACCTGTCGCATTTAGACAGTCGATTTTCAAAGTGTGGCGAAAATCGTGCGGCTATAGTCGCCTGTGTAAAGTCCGCATAACTGACGAAATAAACCCTTATTATGTCATCTAATAGTACAGACGCCAGCACATCAAGCTACCCGAATCTGTCAAATTTTCCCAATTTACTCTGAACCTTGTGCTATAGCGATAAAGTTGAAAATCTCATCATCTGCCTAGCCCTTTTCCCAACTATGTTGTGGTCGGCTTCCAATCTAAACAGTATTTTGCATGGAGCGAGTGCCTATCTGACCTCCACAACCCAGTTACTGGGTAATACGATACCCCTTGGTAAGACTCGGTGTCAGACTTTCGGGATTCTGACTACCCGTAACGACTGTCAAAGATCCACAAATGACAGCCGGGACCAACGGCTTAACGTGCTTTCCGAGGCACGTAGGGGTCTCGGTATGTAAAGATGGTCACCCATCTACAGGCCAACCGGGCAAGCGTAGCTTAACCTGATCGATCGACCTGTGCGGCTGTTATTATTTAGCCACGGGCCCTTCAATAAAGTTGTAAATCTATTAAAGAAATTTGACAGATTATAGTAGCTTGATGTGCTGGCGTCTGTACCTACGAGTACTATACACACGTATAGTAGGTACTACTATTACATCTACCCCTTCATAGTAGGTAGCGTATTGATACAGTGTTGGAACTAAAATCTTTAGATACAGACTTCAGTATTCAAAGCTTTGAAAAGGCGTGAAATTATTTCCATTTACTTTGTCTTGATTGATGAATATAAATATCTTACTTTGAGATACATTAAAATGAAGATAAACTTAATTGAAAGCCTTTTGCCAATTTCAAATGTCTAACTTATTTCAAGTATTTAATTAAATAAGTATTTTATACGGTTTCTGTTTAACATGAGCGCCGATAGAAAAATGTGAATAGATTTTTTTCTACTTTCGCATCGCACTTTACCTGAAGAAAAGACTCACATCTACGTGACTCATATACAACGTGTAACGTTAAATGCGCAAAACCTGAAAATACTTTGATCAGAATAACGAGGAGAATTAATTTAACCACTTTTTAATATAGGTCACATTTTTCAAAAAACCTTAATTAAAAATGTTGCCGTGTCTATTTATTAATAGGTCAAGCAAGCCAATGTCAGCGCGGCGCAGCGGCCCGGTGACGACTCCTCCCTCGATAAAGCGTCGTCGCAGACGCAAGAAACTATCAGAATGGCCAGTAAAACTAAAACAGCACATAAAACCTTTACATTTTTTTTAATGACTTATTTTCTTTCTGAAATAGTTCAAATTAATTAAAAATCAGTTGGGGTGTCTGAGGTTTTGCGCATTTAACGTTACATGTTGTATAGGTAGCTATTAGATTTTCATTTTTATTGAATATGCAGAATTGTAGATAGGTTCAATAACGTCTTAATAAACATTTGAAGTAGAAGCAACACTGAATCCCACAAATAAACATTGAGAAATCATCAACATTTTCAACAACTCATCATTTTAGAAAGTACGCAAGCCAAATTAGAGATAACGAGTATTCACAAATTCTAATTAGACATTATAATTTGTTCCCACACAACTCTAGCACGTATTTGTGCGTGAATCAGAACCATCCAATCAGCATACAGGAACGTAAATCCTCATATCATTCGGATTGGCGTGATGAAACAGCGTCAAGTGCTTAAGGCACCTGTCTCACCGCCGACGAGGAAGCGACTAACTATCGACTGTTTTTTCGCCCGAGAAACGTACAATAGATGCAGGTTCCGTATCAGTAGGTAAGAGATACTTATAATGGTGCAGGGTCGCCTTTACCAAAAGTGGTCACCATATTATGAGTGGTTCAGCAGCTTCAGGATTGTGCTGAAATATAGCATTTCGTCGTGGACGTGGTACAACAGCGACTCTCCCTGACATCATCGCTCATCAGCAGACAACCAAAACGCAACCTATTGATATCGACGCTCTGCTAGAGTGACTGTCACCAGCTAGTGTCACTCATATCCGACCGACCATTTCGGTGATTCCAGTAGCTTCGTAATAAACAAAGACAGCGCTACTTGCTGTAACGTCGCATATACCTATTAATAGTTGATGGCTGACTGTTCTACGAGTATTGTAACTTAAACTCAAACTGAAAGCATTTATTTCAAATGAACCAATTACAAGCACTTTTGAATTGTCAAGGGGTCGGTCTGTCAGAATGATGAAGCTAGTTGCCCATTCCAAAGCGTAGTAGGTACCTTTGGAGAAGAACGGGCCAGAAACTCCATGGACACTCTTTTAAATCAAAATACGAGTAATATGGTTACGAAATATTGGTTACATCATTTATGTTAGAAATTATACTTGTGAGAACGATGCAGAACGAAAGCGTCCGTATGAAAAGATAAAAAAAAAAACAATTCAAATATTAAATTAAATTAAAATAATCAATGGCAGCAAAAAGATGACCAGTCCCTACTGACAGCGCCCGATCACGAACATAACGCATGGATTAGCACCATTCAGCTCAACCGTTTTGAAGGGAGCTAAATAATCCAGCACTTGTGCCACCATCAACTGTAGGCGAGAACTCTCCCTACTATTTCGTCGCAACAACAAGAGCTGTCAAAGAAACTACTAGCTCAGCTCCTGAGGCGGGCAGAACACTCGCTGAACCCTCGCTGAGAGACTCACTTAGTACATATACCAGCAAGTCACTGGGCAGTCATGCTACTCGTCGCAATCGTGCATTGACTCTTAGCCCAGCGATAAAACGTATAAGAACTCGCTGCTCGTTGCTCGCCAACTTGTTTCCAGTTGCTAGCTCTGTTCGCTTCTCGCTAATCGTTAGCGATGGAGCGATGCCTGAAGCGATTGTTGCTAATTAACTGCAAACAGCACGAGTCGAGGGCGTTTTTGCGAAATGTATTTTTTCCCTGTTTTTTGTGCAGACTGATTTTGGAACGGTTGACGAGTTTTATCGAAAGTGCACTTGATTTCGTAAATGTCAAAAAAGGTTTTTAGTAACGTGATTTATGTTTTTTTTCTTTAAATGAGCATATTTATAGATTTTTTTTACATTAATTGAACAGTTATACATCGGTAGATATTCTCTAGATCTTTAAAAGAAAGCAATGCAAAGTTTAGGATAACTCAATAAAACTGATAATTAATCTCGAAGAGCAAAAATACTTACGCGTAATGTGTATAAGTGTACACGGCATTTTAATAGTAGTGTGGCGGCATCTACATCGCCACATGCGAACTACGCATCACACTTAACGTCACGCAAAATCTTGCATCGCGCAAGCAGGGTTTACCGCGCGACTAGCTTATATACAACGTCTCGATCAATCGTCGGACAGTAACTCATTAGAAACAACACCAGCCTGGTCAGAGAGATCCTCACTTTTTTATTGAGGATGAGTAAGCTTTACACCCTGTTTCTCATACCACTATAGGTTTGATATAGGTTCGCTACTCTTGAACACGTCACAGTATTTAGTTGCTGCTCTATCCTTTTCTAAATATAAATTACTTCGCAAAAAGCATATTTTTTACTTTAATAACAAGTTTAACCACTTTGATCTACTAGATGGAACTTTGCGTACAGCAATTAAAAACTTAAGACCCAGATTTTCCTAAATATACCTACCTACAGAAATTTTATACAGTCCAGTCCACAGGTCTTCTGGGAAAACTCAAAGTTATTTAAGTTGTGGAAGTTTTAGGCCCAAGTAACTTGTTAAGTAAACCTTGTAAATAAGTTCGCAGCTTAAACTTAATTACTTTAATTACAAAACGACATGCGTAATTTTCTTCTGAAAGGATGAAGAAAAGAAAAAAAATCCAATTTGGTTTCTTTTTTAAAGGAAATGTGGTGGTCCTATTCTTGGCAGATAATGTAGTTATTTAAACGTCTATAGTAGCTAATATAAGTAGTAGAAAAAAATGCTACTGAGGAGGTAAAGTTGGGGAAAATTAATTCGCTAAGCAATTTGACAACCAGCTTCAATTTTCTGTATATTCAAAACACAACTGTCAAATAATGATAGTGAAATGGCTCATAATCAGCATATAATCCATCCATCCATCCATCGCTAAACTTGTGTGTATTTATTTAAATAAGAAGAAATAATTGTTTAGTTTCTAATTTTAAGTTTAAGGTTGTTTTGTGTTCAAATTTTATGTTACTCCGTTTTTCATTAATTTTTTTAGTCTAAGAAGTTTTAATTAAAATATTACTGTAATTTTGTAGAATTAGCATAGATATAAGCGTTTTGTGTGTGTTTTGTTTTGATCAATATCAAATATAAGCTAACAGTTTACACCAAATCGACACACAAACACATCACATTTATTGAAATGTATATGAATATATAATTTTCCCACTGCTGGGACACAGGCCTCTTCTTTATGAGAGGGAGTGAGCCATAATCCACCACGCGGGCCCAGTACGGGTTGATAGATGTCAAATCTCTTCAAATTTATAGTTATAGGCCGGTACCTCGCGATTACTTCCTTCACCGTTTTAAGAGCTGTGGTGATGAAATTAAATACACAAAGCAAAGTGCCTGCATGGGTTTGAACTCACGACCTACAACTCGTAAGTCAAGGGAGATACTACTGAAATGGCAAATTGACGTAGGTTGTCAATTATTTTTCCAGACTGTCCCCACAGCCACAGCGCACTTTACTTTTACGAAAATTGTGGTGCAACAATGTATCTACCGAAATGTTTCAATACAGTTATACTCAATACTTTATTGCATTCCATAACTTGTACATAATGGTTGAAATGTTTAACATCGAATCAATTATGGACCCTGTCGGGCACAGCAAAGTTAATCTTTAATAGGAGAGAGGATGAAGGCGCTTATTGTTAAGAAAAATAAATAAATATTAAATTAAAATAGTATCATTAAAAAAAATTGTATAATTAAAAATTTACATAAAATTAGATAATACTATCTAATTTTATGTACATTACAAGGAGCTAAATATTAACAATAAAATTGTATTCTCGAGTTTTGTAGAATGTCATTATTAATTATTGTGTACTTATTGTTATTATTATTAAAATATTCATAAAACCCCTCTGACTCGAGCAATTCGCATGATCAATTATATTCAGGTCGAAATTGATATATTTACATGTCACTGGGGTGAATTCGCAAAAGTACTATTGTTCACAATATGTTACAAACAATGATCTTTATTTTTAATTATGGATCAGATGCCACCACATCAAGCTACTACAATCTGTCAAATTCCTTTAATATATTTTGAACTTTATCGCTAAATCATAAGGTTCAAAGTTGATTGAGAGATATTAAATGTAACTTCAAGCAAGAAACAACTTTGTTAATTTTTATGGGAAATAGGGGAAATTTAAATAAAGGAGAATTGCTCCAATATCATAGAACATTGTGCAACCTTAGTTTAAGAAAAATTGTGTTGTTTACATTCCCTTATAGTAACAGTTTGCCACAGGAAGAAAACAAATTAAGATTTGATATAAACTTGACATTGCACAATTTAACTTATAATGATAATTTAATCCAGTTGGTTGACACCAACTCTTATATTGATAATAATTTATATTTGACAAAAGATAGATACAATATTGTTATGTACTATCTTTCTAACTATCTGAAAAGACAGATAGCTATGTCGCTATCATATTTTTTTTCTATTTCAGCCAAAAATTTGGCTAAACAAATTGCTCCTTTTGAGCAATGCAAAAACATTTTAAACTGTTCTGTCAATAATTTGCTCAAAATTAATGACATTAATCATCATTTAAATTAGAAATTAGGACAATAGAGGCAACCTCTAGCAAAAATGTAACTAAGGCAATTAATAACTCAAATGAAAGTGTAAAAAAATTAAACAGTATCAATCTGGTGCATCAAAACATTCAAGGATTTTTAAACAAAGACTTAGAAGTAGAATTATTCCTGAATTGTTACAATGTAGATATTCTTTGTATGACAGAACATTGGCTTAAAAGCCACCAGTTCATGTTCAATTTTAGTAATCACCAGGTTGGTAGTTCATTCAGCAGAGTAAATGCTATACATGGTGGCTCATTAATTTTAGTACATAACCAGCTTAAATTTAAGGACCGAAAGGACATTGTGAGCCTCTCTGTTGAGCGGACAATTGAAATAGCCTGTATAGAATTGGAGCAGTTCATTATATTAAGTGTATACAGACCTCCTTCAGGATTGTATGATTGTTTTGAAAAGGTTATGGATGAAGTGTTGCACAAAATCTGTAATACAAACAAGTCCATCATCACTTGTGGTGATTTCAATGTTAATTTGTTAGAAAATTCTGGGTTAAGTACTAAAATCATAAGTTTGTTTCAGTCATACAATCTTGCTAACCTATTTTTGGAGCCCACTAGAATAACTCCTACTAGTGCCACATGCCTAGATAACATTTATACAGATATTATACCAAACCACAAAGAAATGATTAATTTAATAGACTCAGATCATTGCGGCCAGCTGATCACTATTACAAATCAAAACAAAAAAGTTATTAAAAAAGATATCACTGTCAACCCAAAAACAACTAAACGCTTAGAAACATTTAAAACTAAACTCTTAAGTAAATTACCACTTTTGTTGACTAATGATGACCCTAACAAACAATATAATGATTTTTTTAATATGTATTGCACACAATTTGATAAAACATTCATTCCAAAGACATTATCAGTCAATAGTAACGCTTCCTTCAGTGACTGGGCCACCATTGGTATACATAAAAGTAGAAAAAGACTTTATGAATTATATGATGAACGAATTTGTATAAACACTGCTGAATTTAATTTATATGTTAAAAATTATTCTAAAATATTTAAAATCGTCTGTAGTATGGCCAAGTCACGTTATTTGAGTTCAAAAATTAAAAATAGTAATAACATTATTAAAATGACTTGGAATGTCATTAATAGCGAAACAGGAAGGTCATGCAACCGAAGTAGTGACTACAGCCTTGCTATTGATGACAATGTAATTAGATCAGATTCCCAGGTTGCCGCGGCCTTTGAAAATTTCTTTGCAGAGATTCCCGTGTCAACCACTAAATCTCTAAGCTCATCACCCACTGCTGCAGAGTCTTTACTTAAGGAAAACGTTCCAGTTTGTGATTCGGAATTTCACTTCGAATTTGTCACTTGTACAGATATAATTAAAACTTTTCACATGTTAAATGTAAAAAAGACTGCAGATCTATGGGGTAATTCTGTGGATGTTGCTAAGACAATTATAAACATTGTAGCACCTACTTTAGCTGTTATATTTAATAATTGTATTGAATGTGGTGAGTTTCCTGATCTTATGAAACACAGTAAAATAATACCGTTGTTTAAATCGGGTAGTACATCAGACCCTACTAATTATAGACCTATTTCCGTACTACCCACCTTTAGTAAAATTTATGAAAAACTTATTTTAAATCAATTGCAAAGATTTTTCAATAACAATAAATTACTGAATAATAAACAGTTCGGTTTTACAAGGGGTCGTTCAACTACCGATGCCGGAGTTGAACTTTTAGGACATATTTATAGTGCATGGGAGGACAAATGCGATGCTTTGGGCATCTTTTGTGATTTGTCCAAGGCATTCGATTGTGTTCTTCATGAAACCTTAATCAGGAAACTTCACCACTACGGAATCCGGAACGCCTCTCTGGATCTTCTCACTTCTTACTTAAGTGATAGGATTCAGAGAGTTGATGTTAACGGGAAAAGGTCACCCGGATCTGTAGTAAGAATGGGAGTCCCACAGGGCTCAATACTTGGACCATTTTTATTTACTATTTATATCAATGACTTGCCTTACCTCATAAAGGACGAACATGATATAGTGTTGTTTGCAGATGACACTTCACTTTTATTTAAACTCAAACGTCAACAGCTGGTTACTGACAGTATAAATAGTGCCCTCGCAAAAGTAGTTAGCTGGTTTAATGTTAATAATCTACTTCTTAACGAAAAAAAAACGAAATGTATTAAGTTTACGATACCAAATGTTAGACAAGTAGAAACTCGTGTTCTCATAAAGGGTGAAGAGTTAAAACCCGAAAATTCCACTGTATTCTTAGGCATAACTTTGGATGCCAAGCTTCAATGGGGCCCCCATATAGATAAATTGTCAAAAAAGCTTAGCTCTGCAGCATACGCCGTCAGGAAAATTCGTGATTTAACTGATTTAGAGACAGCCCGTTTAGTTTACTTTAGTTATTTTCATAGTGTGATGTCATACGGTATTCTGTTGTGGGGAAATGCCGCCGATATTCAGACAATTTTTATTTTACAAAAAAGGGCAATTCGTTCCATTTATAAATTAAGTCCCAGACACTCCCTCAGAGACAAGTTTAAAGAGATTAATATAATGACTGTGCCTTCTCAGTACATTTATGATAATCTTTTGTATGCACATAAAAATATTAATCTGTTTAAAAAATACAGTGATATCCATAACATAAATACTAGGAACAAACACAAATTTGTTGTTCCTACAACAAGGCTCAAGAAAATAGGTGGCTCGTTTAGATGCCAATGTATACGTTTTTATAATAAACTTCCTAGCCACATTCAAGAACTAAGCATTAATAAATTCAAATCTTTTATAAAGCTAAAACTATGCCAGAAAGCCTATTATACTGTAAAAGACTATATTGAGGACAAAAAAGCTTGGGATTGAACTGCTCCAATAGGTCTAGACAGTGAATGTTGTTTATTTTTAATTTTTTGCTGATTTACACTTTTTTTTTTTTCTCTTTCTAAATATCAATTTATATACAGAATGACATGAACATTTACTGCTTAAAGTCTTATATTATTTTAATTATTGTGAATGTGAGGACTATGTGGGTCATTGTTTCCGTTTTAATCATGGTCTGGCACTTTGAGTGGTTTATGCGGTCTACACAAATGTCCTGTCCTTGGTATTACTCGTCGAATCGTTGAGCTCCTTAAGTTCTGAGTTGAGCTGCACGGTTACTGACGAATGCGTGCACCGACTGCACAGGTCCACTCAATCTGTGTGGTTCTTTCCTCAAAAGACCACTTCAGACACCAATCTACATAGTCCTCAAAGATCAAAGATTATTTCCGGATTTTTATATACACATTGACATTGATGAATATTATATAAACAATGACATGGATATTTACTTTGTAAAGTATCTTATTTTTATTATTATTATTGTGAGTGTGAAGACTATGTGGGTCATTTCTTTTTTCTGTTTTCCTTCTTAGTTAGTTTTAATCATGACCTGGCAGTTTGAGTAATTTATGCGGCCTACCCAAATGTCCTTTCATTGGTATTGTTCGTCGAATCGTAAGGCTCCTCAAGTTCTGAGTTGAGCTGCACGATTTTTGACAAATGCGTGCACTGACTGGACAGGTCCTCTCAATCTGTGTGGTTCTTTACTCAAAAGACCATTTCAGACACCAATCTACATGGTCTTCACATGATCTGACCAAGATTATGTCTGGACTTTAAAAGAGACTGTGACCTCTGAGTTTGTTTCGGCCTTTCTTCTCAGAGTAGTCAGATAGGAAACGCCGACCTCATCTAGTTTAAAAAAAAAATGTGATTGACATGTAAAAGTGTTTGTACAAACCTACTTACAGAAAATAAATCATTTATCATTTATCATTTATCATTTATTGGGAAAATTTTACAGTTTCGGGTAGCTTGATCTGCTGGCGTCTGTACCGTTCTTACGAATGGTACAGTACATGCAGAAGCTGTTTCCAAAAGCATTTCCATGTTATGTAACGTTCCTGCGAATGCTCGACGCTGCAGTCGACGTGATGCCTACGGCGAGTGAGCATTTACCTGTAACATTTCTTTCTACCTTGCCTTCACTGTTAATGATTGTGCGTTCTTGACTGTTCGTGCATTTGCTCGATAAATTTCACTCCAACACGCTCGTTGCTTTTTAAAATCAGGTCGTAACAAAACATCGAGCGTCATGTTCGATGTGCGGTTCAATTCAATTATAAAACGGCGAATTCACGATGTTCTGTTACAAGTAAATACTCTAGTCTATACTCACCTTATAACAACTATTTAGGTGTCACCTAGTGTTAATAAAAACGGGTACAATGCTTGCATTTATTTAAACTCCAACTAAAAACAACCCAATTTTTGACAATAAAATGCGTCGTATCACATTTAGGTCAACTATTTCCATGTAACTGATGCATTTTCTTAGAACATACATCAATTACACAGACATAATTTTGGCTCACGTAAACCAAAACTATCTACAGACACAAGCAAATCAAGCTACTATAATCTGTCAAATTTCAGGTTCAAAGTTGATTGGGAAAATTTGACAGTTTCGGGTAGCTTGATGTGCTGGCGAGCGTCTGTACGTTATAGGTTTAACATGAGCATCGAATCAAGCGTTCCAGCTTTTAATAAGTACAAAATTGATTGATCGGTTTAGATATTACCAACAGCTTTCAAACTGCGCAATTGTTTTTGGAATGTTTTACAACGTAATGAAACTGCGTTCTCATTTGTTTTCACTCATACATGAAACCATTTTGTTTTGAATGCACAAACCTTTGTATTAAAATGTTTGTGCAACATATTGTTGTCAAATGTTTGTTTTAGACAATAGAAATAAAACAATAGTGGGTCGTGTTAATAATATTCACTGGCTTTTACTTTTAGCCAATAATGGCCAATACGTAAATGGCATTGATATTTTATAATATTTCGGTACCAAATTGAGTCATACACACAAGCATTCCCTTGGTGGTCGATTACGATTAGTCTAATGTCAGTATTTAGGTAGGTACAGGTTCAAGCAACAGATTAGTCCTACTTATCTACACTTCTACACTAATAATATTAAAAAGAGGAAAGATTTGTGTTTTTGTATGTATGTACGTTTGTAACGAATAAACCCAAAAACTACTGGACCGATTTCAATAATTTTTTCACCACTAGAATGCTACATTATTCTTGAGTAACATAAGCTATATTAATTACATGAAAAAAATTAGGGGTCCCTACTAAAACTTCAATAACCGAAGTGTAAAAAAAATTGTCATAAAAGGTCTTTCATCGCATGCGCTGTGGAAACTAGTGACGATAGAACAAAACAATATCCTACAATAATAAAGAACATATCAATATCTACAAAAAACTTTGCAATACCATATGTCCATTAGTTATGTCACTATAACTGCTTCGACCAAAATCAGACCATGTTATCCATACCTTTGTATTAATCCTTATCCAATCAAGACTGTTTCAATACCCTGTAGATTACTTTTTGAATTATTCAAATCGGTCATTCCATTCAAAAGATATTACGAATTTAAAAATGTCAATCTAAATAAAAGTGGCCCCACGCAGCACCTGGCAATATATGATATAATATGTTTTTTACTTTTTCACGCAATATCTAATGAACTGATTGCGATGAAACTTGATACGTACACATCTGTTACTTAAAGCTCTTAATTTTTATCCCTATATTCCCACGGAATCGAAACTTACGCGGGTGAAACCACGAGGTGCAGCTAGTCAAAGATATTTCGCTTGATAGCATCATCAGCTTACAAATGTTGTCGTAATCTACCACGCGGGCCCAACACGGGTCGGTAGATGTCACATTTCTTCGAATTTCTAGGTTCTAGGACCTGCCGGTTGCCTCACGATATTTTCCTTCACCGTTTTTTTAGCAGTGGTGATGAAATAAGAAGAGGGGCCTGTGGCTAAATAATAACAGCCGCACAGGTCGATCGATCAGGTTAAGCTACGCTTGTCGCGGTTGGTCCGTGGATAGGTGACCATCTTTACATACCGAGACCGTACTACCCGTAACGACTGTCAAAGATCTACGAATGACAGCCGGGACCAACGGCTTAACGTGCTTTCCGAGGCACGGAGGTGGCCTCGGAAAGCACGTTAAGCCGTTGGTCCCGGCAGTCGTTACGGGTAGTCAGAAGCCCGAAAGTCTGACAACCAGTCTTACCTAGGGGTATCGTATTACCCAGTAACTGGGTTGTGGAGGTCAGATAGGCAGTCGCTCCATGTAAAATACTGGTATTCAGCTGCATCCGGTTAGACTGGAAGCCGACCCCAACATAGTTGGGAAAAGGCTAGGCAGATGATGGTGATGAAATAATTTACAAAAAGTATGTAAAGGTTTCGATTCAATGACATACAACTCGTAAGTCGCTCCATTATCATCGGTTCACTACAAAATAGCCCCAGGCGTCCAGACACCTCGTGTTTTATTAAATTCAATTATGTATATAAATATAAAACTTTCACCTTAAAAATATATCATAAAACTTGCGGCTACGGAAATATGAAGTAATTTTTCACCTTGAACAAGATAAACGATTACAGCTTCGCAGCTAGAAACTTTTGTCGGCCGTGATGATTTCTCATCTGTATTTAAGTTTCCCCCCAACATTTTGCTTCAGACCCTCGAGTTTTGCCTAGTACATTTTTTGTACACCTACTCCCAAATTAGGCCTGAATGTTCTCTAGATATCTGAGTAAATTAGAGAAGTTACCGACAGTTTTTTTTCTCGAAAGCTTTGGTACTTTCGCAATTACGTCCCCTAAGATAAGTACCAGTACCTAATTGTCCATTTCATCGGATTACTCACTGAAACTAAATTACCGTGTCTCGTGAACTTGATGTTGACGAACTGAGTAAATAGGCGAAGTTTGTAGCACGTGGCGGTCAATGAACTTTGTCTTTCAATCAATATAGGTACACCTGAGATTACGTTGATGTAAACAATGAAATGTGTCGGTGGGTGATGTTTCAGAGATGGTTTATTATCTCTCATTGCGAGCTTCCACGCGTGACAGTACTCTAAGGCTATTTTAATATTTCATCCGGCGGCTCTATTGCTAACCGGTCCCGCTATCAACCTGCCGAGAAACATATCTTTTTACAACGGCATTACTGCAAAACTCGTTGTGAGACTTCGAGAGAAGAGGAAGAAGTTGGTGGCCATGTAAATGTACACACTAAAAACCTACTCGGTTTACATCCCACACACATGGGTTATTGTCACTTTGTGCGTGATGAGTCGGTCGGACGGTTAAGAATAGCAAACGCTAAACTGAGTAGTCATAATTGAATGAGTTCCAATATTTCAACATTATAAATACGGATCCCATAGCCGGGTGTGAAAGCACCTGGTATAGATAACGACGTAAACTTCGTGTCGTAAGTTCAAACGCTGGCAGAGGAATATTGTTTTACGGGTTTTTATTTTTGTCTTATAAGTCAGTTTATAAGAAAATACAAGGTGTTTTTGTTCAATAAGAATGGACATAAATATTTTTTTAAAGTAAGTCTAAAAATTAACACAGGTTTCCATAACCTAGCTAGGAGAGCAGTGCTTACACCCACACGTTTGTAGAAATAGTACTGATTTTGTAAAACTGTATTTTTAACGTGTACCATATCCTTTCTTTTGAGTAAATAAATAAATAAATAAATAAATTTAAACGAAGTGAAATTGGAGGTGAAGTAAATCGACATGTTAGATAGTAAGAAATTGAAATGACAACTTGTAACTGCATAACAATAACATCAATAACACTTCAAAATGACTTAAAACATTTTTCATCATTAAAAATAACCAAAGCCTCTCTAATAATAAGCCTCTCTACTCTTGTTTCATCAATTATTCAAACCAAACTTTGTTAAAAGAGTCCAGCTCGTCTCGCTATCCCCGACGCCCGGCAGTCTATTATAATACTAAAAACTATACCGTAGGTGATTGCCTACTCTTTCTACCATCATAAATGGTAACGATCCCATTATTTGTCTTCTACAACGTCTACAAATATGTCTGTAACATTAATTTGTCAAACTTAAACACACAGCAATATTTTCCCTTCTAAAATATTCTTGTACCGCTCCACTCTTTTATACAAACTCTGTGAAATAAAAATAAATTTGCCAAAGCAACACGCACTATCTTGTTGTTCTGAAGACAATGATTTATTCATAAAATGTATGCAAACGAACGTTTCAGACGTGGTACTAATGTTAACGTAGCTTTGAACGCTGACGAAGTGAATAAAATGTGGTTTTTGACTGCTTCTGTGGGATAATTGCTTAACACACAGTCAGTAGCAATGGCTTCCATTTTGACAGTTTAACAACGTTCATTGCGTTATTTACGTTCTTGGGCAGATAAATCTTTTGAACATACGAAGCAATGGATTAGCCATATCCTTCAAAATGATACAGAAAATGATTGATAAAGAGTTACGCTATAGGGGTGCTGATTAATGTTTAGTTACTCGACTTACTGTCCACTAGTAAGAAAGAAATCACTAAATCGTTTTTCAAATGCAGTGATTATGAAAGTTTTCTATTGAAAACTCTATTTTTGCAGTCAATTGGAGGGCCATGTACCGGAAACGATAATAATTTAGTTTTGACTACATTTTTTTTAATATCATGATTATTCAGCTGTTACACAGAGACTGTCCACTAGGAAAGGACCTTCAGTGACTTTAATACTGACCACAAGTATTGGATATAATAATATGATTATTAAAACACCAACGGTCAGTGGCAGAGAGCACAATTTACAAATAAGTTTGACATCTGGAAAGCATTTCTTCACAGAGTCCCCACTCTGTGCGCCCGCGCCCCAAACCTTACCTTACCTTGATTGGTAAGCCGTATTAGGTGCCAAGACGGTTGCCTCCCCAACGCCTCCTTCTCCGAGCAGGATCAGATCTCTCCCGATCCCGCTCAGCGGCCTCCTTCTTGACCATCACGATCGCACAGAAGGAGGCTACTTCCGTCCGATTCTGTCTCTGCATATATATATATGTAATAGATAACCCTCACGGGCCTAAGTATACCTACATCCTGTGTATGTCCCATGCATTATTTCCTTAAGTATTCCGTTTATACTTGAGGTATAAATATCCTAGTAGGTAATCAATGCTTGTTACGAAACTGTAAACGTTTGATTATTCGAAACGTTTTCTTGGAGGGGAGACTAATGTTCGTATTAGTGGCAGTAATAATATTTGATGGCTGGTTAACTGGTTATATTGACTTGAGAATTTCCGATAGGTTTTGAGCCCTTTGCAATGTTGTTTCTCAATATTAAACGTGTCTGAGAACATTTGATTACCAGGCGCCTCTTTTCCATTGGGCACTTTGGGCAAGTGCCCAGGGCCCCGCGATCGACGGGGCATGCCTTAAAAAAATAATGTCTTTCATTCTACGCATTATTTGTACAATAAATTAATTTTTAAGGTTCTGTTATGATCTCCTTGTCAACTGTCAGTTTTGGGCCAATAAGTGGCAATAAGTGGCACCCTTTATCATATTTGTACCTTTCATTCCTTACGAATTTACAAATACCCGTTTATCCAAAAAAAAAAATATTCAAGCAAAAATTAAAATTCCGATCATTTCAAGACAAACGCGGCGTTCCGACCGCATATCTGTCCAGCCCAGAAATGTGAAAAATAAAGAATTTCAGTAATGTACGCTAGCGCCATCGCGCCACCGCGGCGCGCGGCGGAAATATCAGGGAGGATGTGTCCCAGCTATCTTGTCACACAAGCACTCCTTTACTCTTGCACTTCTTATTTATGAGCCAACTGCAAGATACTAGAATAAATTTTAATAACCTATTTGACTGCAAGTTAAAATATTACATTTTGGCAAGTATTTTATGCGTCATGAAAACATAATAATTAGCTATACCAAAGTATAGGTGAAATGGTCATTATTAGATTATCCAATAGTATAAAAATTGAGGACACGATTAATTGATGATTCACGATTGACTGGGAGACGAAGGCCTGTGTGACAGAACCTTACTCAAGACTCAAGCATTACTTAAAACTATAAAGTCATTTGATTGGTTGAAACTAGTTTTAAGTAATGAGTTTTGAGTGGGGGCCTGTATACGGGAAGAAGTGTCGGACGTCCGGCGGTGACATGGGCGGACGACATTGTAGAACCAGGATGTGTCTGGCACAGGAGCGTGGGGATTGGTACATCAAAAGAGAGGCCTATGTTTAGCCTTGGGTGAAGTCTGACTGTGAATGATGATGATAAAAATCACAACAAGCATCAATGAGCTTATTGCGTCATCTTTCTTTTCAATATGTAAAGAATAAAAAGTTTTCCAACTACTTAGTTACTTTTAATATCTAACCACGTCGTCACTTTTAAAGTAAATTAAAAGCTTTGTAATAATTATTTTTTTTCATTTAATACTTATAACATTGAAATCTAATAAAAAGAGATTTATGGCTGATCTGCCCGATTCAAAGAGACCCAAAGGTTTCATTTCCGTCCATTTAAATGAAGTGAGTATTTATCTAACGGATAAATTATTTAAAGTTCCTGAGCGGAATTTGGTATGGGTAATCTTTTGGGATTACTGAATTATCGTTTCGAAGTATATTAGTAGATAGGTTACTAAGAGCCAGTCCACACGGCGCGTTGCATCGTCGCAACGCATGAACTTGTAAGGGCGAGGCCACAACACTGCGTTGCGGCGTCGTATCGCAAAAACGACGTCGCACAGCAATACAATGCGATGACGCAACGCAAAAATTTCATCGCATACGACATCGTACGACAAGACGCTAACCGTCATGTCAGTTTCTAAAGAAAAATTGTCTTTGTAGTCTGATATACTATTATCTATTTTTACGATGCGACGCCGCAACGCAGTGTTGTGGCCTCGCCCTAACGCATTGCCGGCCACACGGGCGCTGCGTCAACGCAGCGTTACTATGACGCAGTCGTAACGTTCCGTTGAACAGTGATCAGTGAGCGCTTCATCGTAGTCTATTACGAAGCATGGATCGAAAAAGTCGTCTGGCATTGCTCCTATTTACTACGCCACCGCCGAAATCGACGCAGAATCTCCAGGTGGTATTGGATCTGTCCCTTAATTTCATTATGAAATAGTGATGCTCACCAACTGAGCGGTAACTCTCCGGCGTCGCAGGTAATTCTTCCGGCTCGTCT